>CM071802.1:43299706-43899706 GCA_036559045.1 Platycarya longipes
ATAGACTGTATTATAAATCTAATTGAAAACATTTTTATTTTATAGATAAATAAAATGAATTTTAAAATATTTAGAGTTTTTAATTTATAAATAAGGATATTTTAGTATTCTGTTTAATGTTTGAATTACAAAAGAATCCAATTTTATGGATTATATATAATATTGCCTTTTAAATAAAAATTAAAAAAAAAAGGTAATTTATATATTTTTTGGGAGCTTGTCCCATGTGTCAAGCATAGACTTTGAGTAATTAGCAAAAACGTGCTTGCATGTTATGGTTTTCTTAATTTTTATATTTTTTTAAACATTTTTTATAATTTTGGATTTTTTAAATTATTCTCATATCATCTTTATTATTTATAATGATATGTTATTTTTATAGTACCACATATCGAATTTTAATTGGTTGACGCACATCCTGATAACGTAATACAAAGAAAGCGCCGGGAAGATGTATATGCAAAAAGTCTAAAAGCTAGAAAAAAATTAATAGAGAAAAATTAAAAATTAAAACAAGAAGCCTTTTATAAATCCAAAAAAAACCGAAAAATGATCATATTCACGTAATCATTTTACAATTATTTATAAAATTATAATAATAAAGCTTTTGTAAAATATATTATGAAATTAATCTCATTCTATTTAATATTTTTTTATTTTTTTATTTTTTTAAAACATATAAATATATTTAAAAAATGAAAAAAAAAGAAGTTTTGCACTAACGGTGCAATGGGGCTGTAGCACCGCCCTTATATTTAATCTAAAAATAGTTTTTTGGAGACTTAGAATGTTACAGACCACCGCATGCAAACCGACAAAACTATCGAGCATCTTTATTTCGAGCTATTTCGTCTATGTGGATCCAAAACGCTTTGATATGGAAGCACAAAATAATTGTGATTTTACATGTTAACACTATCAAGAATTTTCAGGTCAAATCTTTAATTTCTTAAAAAATTATGATCCCCGTGGAGTAATCATTTTAGCTCGAACTCTGGAAAATCACTATTGTTTCTTTCTTAACTTATTAGTCTCGCAAAAATATACTCAAAATCCTTGCTGACCGTTGTGCCGAGGAAGGCGGAGCCACGGCTCCATTCTCTCGTTCATTCTCTTCTATTTTTTTTTTTTTTTTTTCTGTTTATCTTATTTTTCTTCTTCTTTCTTGTTTTCTAGCAACCGTTTATTGTGCTTTTTGAAGGTGGCTTCGAATAATATGGTTTTTGTTTCGGCGAGTTGCAGGTGGAGGTAACTTCATCGGTATAAGGTCATCACGTGCTTTTCCTCCATTCTTTCCGCTTGCTAATCTGACAGTCGACCAAAGTTTTTTGATGAAGGGAGCGGCACGTGTTCAATACGCCGGGTTGCTTGGAGACGCGCCTTGCTTTCTAGTGAGTTTTCTTCTGCCGTGAGTGGCTACAGATGGAACTAAAGCCTCCGAGTTGTTGAGACCTGGGAATTTCAACTCATAGTGTGGCGCGTGTAGTCCATGCTCTACTACCACCAGACTTTTTTTGGATTATTTTTGTGTTTTGTAATGTAGTTTTTTAGTTAGTTTTGTATATATTGTTTGTATAGAAAAAATATATACTTGAAAAATAGTCTCTCGAATTTTAGCCCGTAGAGTTGTAGTTTTCTCTATTTTTGGAGGAAAAACCTTAATAAATGCCTCTAATAGAAGTAGTGATTGTTCTCTCGAATTTTATCCGAGAGATTTAGAAGTCTGAGCATTCATTAGAACTTAGTTGATATATAATCTGAGATTTCTTAATTTTGTAAGTCACATTGTAGCTAGGCTTCATCTTTTTAGTTGAATGAAAGTCGACTATTTCCTCAAAAAAAAAAAAAAAATTCATTACATATTAAGATCTTATTTGTATTCATAACTCATCTTAACTTATTTTATCTCAAATTTATCATTATATTTTCTCAAATTTTTACATAAAATATAATAAATAATTTAATTTTTTTAAGATAAATGTTTTAGCTACAAAAGAAATTTCATAAATTGATGTGATTTCTTGTGGTTTATCAGATTTTGAAGTTGGTTTTATTGTAAAGTAAATCTAACAGATTATATGAAACCATATTATTTTATGAAATTGATTTTGTGGAATTTTTTTGTGGCTATAGCAGTCCTCCTTTTTTAAATCTCAATTAATTCTTTTTAATTTTAAAATAATAATAATATTAAAAAAATAATATTTCAATAATATTTTATTCAATTTTCAGAACATAATTCGTATTATTTCATCTCAAAATTTAAATAAAACCAAAGTTACTAGCATTTAGGAGTCTTGTAATAAACTGTGGGAAGACATACATGCTTGCTAGTGATAGAAAACAAAAAGAGAGAGAAAAAAATAAGAAGAAGAAAAGTGTTATTTTGTGCGTGAGCATTTGTAATTTTAACCTAATCACAATTTTATTGTGGTAGAAAATACGTAGGGAAGATTTTAACGCATGCATAAACCTAATCTATATATGTAAATTAATTAATTATGTTATTTACAAGTCTATATTTAAACACATAATTTAGCATAAGACATAGTTTAGTATCAACAAATAAATTTTAAGTAATGATATATATATATATATGTACAATTCTTTTTGTAATTTTAATTGAAAGTATCTCTATAAAAAGTTGTTATTTTTATAAATTATATTATAAATTTAAAACAGGGATGATTATATAAAGAACTATAAAATAGTAATACTTATATCAATTTTATCATTTATTTATAGATTAAATAGAGGTACCTATTGGAAGAAGGGTATGGTTGCCATTTGCCAAAATGGTCCATCGAATTACAATTAAAATCAATGACAAATTTCGCGGAAGCTTCCCTTAAAAGAAATGCAGCCAAAATTAATAAATGAAGGCTTATTACTTTCTAGTTTCCGCTGCTTACTGATGACTGTGTGCAGAGCCAGGGAAGTACGCCGGCATAGCTGTACAAGCATGTATGGATATCAATAAGTAAGATCTTTTGTACTAAATATAAAAGGAAAATGCTACTACTATTTCAAAGTGAGGACTACTATTTCAAAAATATTTTTTTTTTATATATAAAATAGATATTTACTCTTTTATATATATAAATTTTAATATAAAAATTACCCTTCTAATTTTCCTTTCCTAGACAGTCAACTTTATTTGTTGCCTTAACAGGAATTGGATACAATGGTGTGTAATTAAAGAATCAAAATGGCCGAAATTGAGAGTATAGGAATTGAGTTTTTCTACTTATAGTTCTTTTTATTTACTCTTTGCATACACTATTAATTTGATTGATCAAAACAATTATTTATATTTAAAAAATAATGAAACTAATTACTTTAGTGAAATGCATAAAAAATCTACAAAATTAACTGCACTTCAAATTTTTCTGGCTCAATAATGGATTAGCCAATTCAATGTTTAGGTAAATAATGGTTAAGAAGCATTAAAAATATGTTGCAACAGTCTCAACAACTCTAAAATAGATTTAGATTTCTCTCTCCTTTAGGTTATTCAAATTATTTTTTAAGATTAAAATATTCATCTCAAAATCATACTTACATCCCGAATTATTGCAACATCATGTTAGTTTTTTTCTTTTTTACCTTGTTCTTCCACATATAATATTTTTCATTTTTAATCATAGTTAATGTTTATTATTTTGACATTTTCGATTGTACACTCTTAGTTATATTTAGGTGTTCAATCTTAAAAAAAATATTATTGTTAAAAAAAATTATCCGTTAGGAATAATTTGAACGTTAGAAAACTAACGTATATTTTATAATAATAAATTAATATTCAAATTATAATTGGAAATAAAATAAATAAAAAGTTGGAAAATAATATTTTAATAAAATGATTATTAATTTGTTAAATTTGTTAAATTTGTTATCTGGTATAGTAAAAAGTAGCTAGCCAAAATTTATAAAAATAAAATTCTTAATCAAAATTTGATTAAATAATAGTTAAATTATTGTGAATGCTCTTTGAAGGATTAAAAGTGAGGGAGTAATCCGTCAAATGATGAAATCACACAAACTATTTTGGTACTCAATTATCTTTTATGGGGTGGTTATTTGTCAATGATTGCTAAATTACTCTTTTATAAACCACTTTGTTTGCTCGTATTATAGGAGAATACAGGAATATCTCACTTTGTGCTTCCAATTATTTTTGGCAAAAAAACAAAAACTCATTCTAGTCATTGTCAAATGGTTATATAATATACAAATAATAATATGAGAATTATAAGAATAAAAGGTTTATGCAATTGTTAATCATGTAACATTAGCAATAATAACATCATAATTATAATGCTAGTAATAGAAAACCAAAAGACATGATAATCATATGAGAACTCCAAACCGAAAGTATTATTTAAATTAGTAGACCTACAGAAATTAAAGTTTGGATAATTATTTGTAAAGCCTAATAAGTATGATCAATAAACTAACATATTTGGGCCGACACATTTCTTGATGCTTATGACTTTGATTAGGTCATGAGTATAAAGTCGTATGAGTCCAATTTATGTGTAGATACTTATTAAAAATTTATGTAATTTCATTATTTCATGATAGGCAAAATTGAAATTCTGAGTATTATATATAATGCCATGGTTTCCTCTCTATATTCATTTTTAATTCTTCACATCCCATTTTTTAAAGCTTTTTCAAAAAATGAATATTGGACGTGAAAAATCATACCGTTATGCTCTTCTATACAATGGTTACAAGTATGCACACTATTATTATTTTATTTCTATGTGGATTTGACAAGTGATTTTGACTTTTTTGGATATTATTAAAATCCAACACAAACATGTTATTGCAATGGTTAGCATTCTCATTGAATTAAGTATTTGCATTTGTAAAATTTGTCTAACCTTACATTATTTTACAATTCGATATTCTATTCAAAACTTATTCTCATATTGGATTTTCTATCTATTAGTCAAAATAAAAATAAAACATTGTCAATTTATAATATTTATTCAATTTTTTTCTATTAATTTTTTTTTTCCAAAATGAAAAGCTACATGAAAAATATTATCAATTTAATAATATTTGTTCAGTTTTTTTATCAATTTTTTTGTTAATTTTTTTTTTCCAAAATGAAAAACTGCATGAATACATTAATTTAATTTAATAGTTAATTACTTTGCATGGGAGAGAGAAATGATTTTTTGGAAATGAGAGTGGAAAATTGGAGAGAAAAATGATTTTTTACTACTTTACAATGCTACAGCAACTAACAAATTTGAAAATGAGAGTTAATTTTACTGTAGCTTATAGTCATTTTATTTTCATTTGTCTAATTTAATGTAAAAAATTATTGAATTTTGTTATGCAAACACTCTATTAAATTTGCAAATGCATAATTCAATGAGAGTGCTTTAAATTCAATGAGGTATTTGGATATTTGAATCTAATAATTTTCTACATTAAATTAGGCAAAGGCAAATCAGATGATTATGAGCTACAGTATAATGAATTCTGCCTATTATTGTAGTATTTGCAAAATAACAAAAAATCATTTCTTTCTCCAATCTTTCTCTCTCTCCCACGGTTCGTTAGCAGTTTATTGCAGTTTTATATTAGTTGCTGTTGGTTTTTAAATCTTTATTTTAGAGCAGTTTTTTGCAAAGTTTGCATTTTTTTAAACAAAATAATATAAATTATTAAATACATACATTTTTGTTAATAATATAAATTATTCAATAGCATACAGATTTATTTCTCCTTTAAATAAGAGATTAATGAATTAAATTGATAATATAAGTTTTGAAATTAAAAAAAAAATTATTAAATTGATAATATTTTATTATTATTTTGACTAAAAGATAACTAATCTAATGTGAAAATAAGTTATAAGTTAAATAAATAAATGTAAAATAATAAAAAAATTGTAACTTTTATATTTACAAATGCCTAATTCAATCAGAGTAGCAAGTCCAAATTTTTTAATAAGCATATGCGTCAGGTATAATCATGGTCAACCCACGAAGGGGCACGTCTAATTTGGACTTGCTATCTTTCATATTTGTTCATAAAAAATTTCAATACGGAAATTTCTTGCTAATTATGCAAAAAGATTTTGAGAGAACTTAATTTTCAATTTTTTTTTATTTATCCAAAACCAATATTAGGAACGGTGCAAGAAAAAGTAAATAAAAATTATTTACGTAACGAGAGGCGTTGGGGACCAGTTCGACTGTTCTTGGAGTCTAAAGCAGTCCAACGATAGTTAAATTATTTTTTGATTAAAAAAATATATATATAATAAAATAAAAAAATACAATAAAAAATAAAATAAAAAAATAAAATGAAGAAAACATAATAAAAAAAACAATACAAAATAAAAATATAATACAAAACACAATAAAAAAATAAAATAGAGATGAATTTTGAGGGGTATTCGGCCTTGGTTGCAGCCCGTTGCCTTTGGTAGGCGGTGAGCTACCGAATCCATTTTGGGTTTAAGCTTCCGTGGGACACACTGGAAGTTGTTGGAGCTCGCCGTTAAAAGGATAAGCTCGCCGAAACCTACTGGTCCCGATGGAGTGGACGGTGTCACCTATCGTCACTAGAAACGACAGACTGCTTTTTGCAAGGAGACTGATCCGTCGAGAAAAACTCTTACGTAATCCAAGAATACGTTTACATCTACGAAATTGCACAGACTTCTATTTAAGGCCATAACCATTAACAAATATGGTGCAGCAGTTTAAAAAAAAAAAAAAAAATATGGTGCAGCAACCGTATAAAAGAATTATACAACATATAATAAACTCTAACAAGAGTGCTGGATCGGATCAAAAGTCATATAGAGTTAAGAAACAGTCATGTATAATAAAAATTAAAAATATAAAAAGGATGAAAAATAAAAAATAAAAAACTAAAAAAGATAAATTAAAATTATTAACGTGATAGTCCAGCAAATGAAGAGGTTTGGCCTCTTTGGATTCGTCTTAATTCATTTTAAATTTATTATTATATATTTTTTTAATTTGTATTATTTTTAAATTTTTATACAAAATATAAATTTTAATATATTTTTTTTAAATTTTAATACATATTTTTAAAATTTTAATTCAATTTTTTAAATTTTCAAAATAATAATAATATTTAAAAATAAATTAAACTTATTTAAACTCATCTCTCAATCCAAATTAAGATTTATTTTATTAAATTATTTTAAATTTATTTATTAACGATAGATTAAAATAATTTAGTTTATAAAAACTTTCATAATCAATTATTTTATATAAATAAAAACTTATCAAATGGCGTTGACTGCCAGTGAAAGAACCATTTTTATTTAGACGTGGAATGTTGGCTGCAGCTGCAGCCTGCTCATATGAACAATGAAATTACTGTTTATGTAAATAGTAATTTTATTGTTTACGTGAACGGCTGCCAATATTTTTTCTTATTTAGACTTAGACGTGGAAGACATGATAGACGTTGACTAGAGTAAGATTTGGGTGCAAATGTTCTAAAATTAGAAATTAAAGATTTGGATTCAGAAAATCAGAAATGTTATTTTATTTTAATTAATTATTATAATTTTTTAAAATTTTTATATAAAATATAATAAATAATTTAATTTTAAAATTTTAAAATAATAATATTAAAAAATATAATATTTGATTTAACTTTTAACTTTTAGCTTAACTTATCAAATTTATTTTTATATATAATCTTATCCCATTTCATTATATTTATCTCATGAGACTCATTATTATTATTTTTTTAAATTTTTATATAAAATAAAATTAATAATTCAATTTTTTAAAATTTAAAATAAAATTAATATTAAAATATATATATTATAATAATATTTTATTTAATTTTTAATTTTTATCTCATTTTATCTTATACAAATAAGACCTAATCTCACCTGTGTCAAAATTGGGAAACACACAACAGTTTGGACAAAATTTCCAAGAACAAGAAGAATTTAGTGGTCGATCAAAATTCCAAGTTGCAACCATGAAGAAATGCGTTCTTACATTTTAATGCTTTGTTATCTTTTTGCTTTCCGTTTTCAATTTCTGGTGGAGGGTGGATGAGTGGGCCCCCCCCCCCCCCCCCCCCCCCCCCCCATTGTCCATAGGACAAACTACCTTTTTTGTTTTGTTTTTGTTTTCTGTCCTAAAACACCAATAATTAAAGAAGTAAACCATATTTGATATTTATCTTCATCAACAAAGATCCTTAACGCAGGGGCGTGAAGTCAAAGTAGCACAAAATGCTTTTTTTTATCCAACATTATGCATCTTTATGGAGGAGCATAGTCCCAGGTAGACTTCCAGTTTCTTCTGGTTGCACCCTTACTGGGTCAAACCAAGCCCGGTGTTTCAATAGCCTAACCAAGTGGGGCCCGGGAAGGGACTAAACTGGAAATGAGAGAGAGAGAGAGAGAGAGAGAGAGAGAGAGAGAGAGGTGGTGGAGCGTAATAATGGTGGGGAAGTGTGTGAATTGAAACGGAGGGCATTCAATGCGGACATGTTTGTATTTGCTATGAGAGTAAATGCGAAACACTGATGGGTTGCAAAGGATTTGCCTTTATTATGCCGTGCTACAGGTTTTAGAGAAGAGAGAGAGAGAGGAAAGTAGTTGGTGTGGTTGTACTAAATAATAGGGAAGGAGTTGTTGAATTTATTTTTGATCGTGGTTCTTCTCCGGCTCGGTTTGTTGATTTGCTTTTTCTGTCTTTTGGGCTCAAGACTGGGTGTTTTGGGGTCTTGGAATTTCTTATTTTCATTTTGTATTTTTGGGTTCTGTCCAAAGAATCTGATGGAAATGTGTTTTGGGAGTGTGTGAGATCTTTCCCTCATAAAAATCCAATCTTTTGGTTATAAAATTTGGATTCTGGGCTATTAACTCTGGTGGGGGATGTTTTGTTTGTTTATTTTAATGGATATCCCATAATGTTGGTGTTGAATTTGAATTTGAGAGATCCTGCCCATGAAGGATGCTAAAGCTGGAATTTCTCTGATCGCCATTAAAGGTCTGCTTCCAAATAATACGACACTTTTTTTCTTTTCACTTTTTTTTCCCCTCTTCTTTAAGACCAAGCATTGTTGATCTCTCACTAAAGTTCTGGGTCTTAAAAGAATGTTCATTGATTTTTTTTTTTTTTTGCTTTGAATGTATGAAAGGTGATAAAGTAAAGGCAACTCAGCAGTAGACCTAAAGTTTGAAAAATGTATGCGACTGGGACTGAACTTCAGCGGCAAACGATTTCATTTTGAAAAGAAATCAGAAATCCCATTTGCGTTGCGTTCAAGGTCGAGAGATTGGCTGTGGGAAGAGAGGTAAATAGGGATGCATATGTCACTATGGAAGCCTATAACTCACTGTGCCGCCATAATCATGGACAAGAAGAGCAGGAGGAGGGAAGGTCCTGGTTTGACGGGAGAAAGGAAGCGAAATCCCTCCTCGATTCTTCGGCAATTGCAGGAGAATAAGCTCAGAGAGGCTCTTGAGGAAGCATCTGAGGCGGGTTCCCTTTCGAAATCCCAAGATATTGATTCCTCAGAGCCTTCGAATCAAACAGGTGGTGGGCTCGGTCGCTCTCGATCCCTTGCTCGCCTCCATGCCCAGAAAGAATTCTTGCGCGCGACGGCTCTCGCGGTGGAGCGAAGCTTTAGCTCAGTGGAGCTTCTTCCTAGCTTCCAGGATGCCTTCAACAAGTTCCTAACAGCGTACCCCAAGTTTCAATCCACGGAAAAGATTGACCAGTTGAGGTTGAACGAGTATGGCCACTTGACAGAATCGTCGGCAAAGGTATGCCTTGATTATTGTGGCTTTGGCCTCTTATCTTACCTTCAAACACAACAATATTGGGAATCATCGGCATTTACTTTGTCGGAGATTACTGCAAATCTGAGCAATCATGCCCTTTATGGAGGTGCCGAGAAAGGTACTGTAGAAGACGATATTAAGCGTAGGATTATGGATTATTTGAACATCCCTGAAAATGAATATGGACTTGTGTTTACTGTTAGTAGAGGTTGTGCGTTTAAGTTGCTTGCTGAGTCTTACCCTTTCCAAACAAACAAGAAGTTGTTGACCATGTTTGATCATGAGAGCCAGTCAGTGAATTGGATGGCTCAGAGTGCCAAGGAGAAAGGTGCCAAGGTTTCAAGTGCTTGGTTTAAATGGCCTTCCATGAAACTCAGCTCAAGGGAGCTTAGGAAAAAAATTGCAAATAAGAAGAGGAGGAAGAAGGATTCTGCAGCTGGGCTTTTTGTATTTCCTGTACAGTCGAGGGTAACTGGGGCCAAGTATTCCTACCAATGGATGGCACTTGCTCAGCAAAACAATTGGCATGTATTGCTTGATGCTGGTTCATTGGGTCCTAAGGACATGGATTCTCTTGGGTTGTCCCTCTTCCGGCCGGATTTTATTATCACCTCATTCTACAGGGTATTTGGCTCTGACCCAACTGGATTTGGGTGTCTTCTGATAAAAAAATCTGTGATGGGAAGCCTGCAAAACCCATCTGGGCATACTGGGTCGGGAATGGTGAGGATTCTCCCGGTTTTTCCTCATTACCTTAGTGATTCTGTTGATGGCCTTGACGTTTTGGCCGGAATTGAAAATGATGCATTAAATGGGAATGAAGAATCAATGCCTGAGACACATGGGGGGCCACAGATGCCTGCCTTTTCAGGTGTATTCACTTCCAACCAGGTAAGGGATGTCTTTGAGACAGAGATGGAACAAGATAACAGCTCAGACAGGGATGGGGCTAGCACCATTTTTGAGGAGGTTGAGAGCATTTCAGTTGGCGAGGTTATGAAAAGTCCAGTTTACAGTGAGGACGAATCATTGAACTATTCGTACTGGATTGATTTGGGTCAGAGTCCATTCGGCTCTGATGGTTCTGGCCAATTGACAAAACAGAAAGCAGGGTCACCCTTGCTGCCATCATGGTTTTCTGGCACAAGGGGCAACAAGCAAATCTCTCCAAAACCAACTTCAAAAACATTAGAGAGCCCAATATATGATGACAGGAGGGTAAGCCTCAAACTGCATGAGGATCCTATGTTGTCCTTTGATGCAGCCGTTTTATCAATGTCTCAGGAGCTTGACCGTATTAAGGAGATTACTGAAGAAGAGCAGTTTGCTGAAGCAGATGCCTCTCAAAGTAGTGAATCAGAGTCTCGGCAAGTTGAGATCCAAGAGCCTGAAATTAGAGAAGATCTGGTTCAGAGTGATGCTAAGTTGAGATCTATTGTAAATGGATCCAGATTGAAGAACCAGAACTCCAGCAATTGGCATGATAATCGTGAGAATTCCTCGACCTCAAAAATATGTCAAGAAGTGAAAGACAGTGCAATAAGAAGAGAAACAGAAGGAGAGTATAGACTGCTTGGAAGGAGGGAAGGGGACCGATTTGCTGGTGGTAGATTCCTTTGTCTGGAAGATGGGGACCAGGTTGCAAGCATGGGCCATAGGGTGTCCTTTAGCATAGAAGACAACCACAAAGAAGGTCTGAGCCACTTGTTTGAGTCTGGAGAAGTATCTGGGCTTACCCTTGTTGATGATGATTCTGTCAGCGATGGAGAATATGTCGATGAGCAAGAGTGGGGAAGGAGGGAGCCCGAGATAATTTGTTGGCATCTTGACCATGTTAATATGCTGGGTTTAAATAAAACTACCCTCAGGCTACGATATCTAATCAATTGGCTTGTTACCTCATTACTTCAACTTCGGTTACCTGGCTCAGATGAAGGAAAAGGAGAGCCTCTTGTGCAAATATATGGCCCTAAGATTAAATACGAAAGGGGTGCAGCTGTAGCTTTCAATGTGAGAGAGAGCAGTGGAAGAGGGCTTCTTCACCCAGAAATTGTCCAGAAGTTGGCCGAGAAAAATGGAATTTCAATTGGCATTGGTATCCTTAGTCACGTTCGAAGAGTGGACAATCCAAAACGGCCTTGTGGATCTGACCTTGAGGATACAAACTTATGCAAACCAATGGCTAATGGCTGTCAAGATGGTAAAAATGTGTTCTTCAGAGTTGAGGTTGTTACTGCATCTCTCAGTTTTCTTACAAACTTTGAAGATGTTTATAAGATGTGGGCTTTTGTGGCCAAGTTTCTTAATCCGTCATTTGCTGAAGGTGGTGAATTATCTCCAGTCCCAGAAAGTCCAGAAACTTAGGACTGGGAGCTTTTATCCATGTTTTAGTTTTATTTTCAAAACCCCACCAGTGCCTTTAGCTATGCAGGAGAGAACATGCTGGAGGTTGAACTTTCTGAGCTGAAATCTGAGACAGGGAAATAGGAGATGTTGAACCAAGAGATAGGTTGTGAAGGTATGTTTTGTGCGGTCCTTTTTATTATTATAACTTTTTTTTTTAATTTTAGAATTGCTTCATAAAAGCGTTCCTTAGTGAGATGATGAATTTTTTCATTCTTGTTATTACTATCAATGTATTATTATTATTTTTGCTACGTTTAAGTAGAGTTTGCTCAGAAATCATCTGAGCACAGGAAGTAATGGGGAATTTGAAAGAGAACTGATATTAGTCTGTAAACAGCTTTCAATATGTGCAATATATGTTAGATACAACTATATCTTGGAGAAGAAACTCAAATATCATGTTCTATTCTGTTTTGTCCTTTTCCCAAGTGCCAATTTTAACCCTTAGGGGTTGGCTCAAGTGGTAAAGATCTTGGGCTTAGGGGTATGCTCCCCTTATATCTAAGGTTCAAATCTCCTTGGGTGCAAACAATCTTCTAGGGGCCATTGGACTGGGGATTTTTTCCTTAAATTAACTGAGATGCACTTGCAGGAAACTGTTTGCCAAGAGCCCGTGTACCCCTGGGATAGTTGTGATGCTCTTCCAGACACCTAGTGCCGATCATTTTTTTTTTTAGAAGAAATACATAGATTGTTCTATGCTATTTTGTCCCTTTTTAGAAGAAATACATAGATTGTTCTATGCTATTTTGTCCCTTTTTCCAGATTGTTACATTTTTGTGGATTTGGTCAATCGTGTAATGCTTGACTTGATATTAGCTTGATCACTACTGTGAAATCTTGTAGAATTTTGCTTCCGTTGTCTAGCATAGGGCAGATAAAGGTTTAAAATGCTTCTATGGAATTAGTAGCTTTAAAAATATTCCATCTGGGAACAGAACAAGTGCATTTATCTGCAAATGGTTAGGTTTGGCTGGTTGGTCCATACAGAAACAAGTAGTTAGAGAATGGTTTGTCTTTGTGACCCCAATTTTGTCAGATCATGTGTTATTTTCGAGTTAGGCAGGTGGTTTGACCCGTCTATTCTTCATTGATCTATCTGTTGCCGATCAATGACTACTCCTTGACCTACAAACAAATTAATAGTCCCTCTCCTTTGGTCTTGGCTTTTGTCTCGATTATGTTATGTTCAAGTTGATTGCTTCTTTGTTAAACTCGCATCTCTCGTCTTTTTCATGGAATGTTAAATATGGAGGTGTCTTTTGGCACTGACACTCCTATGGCTTTAACCTGGATTTGGTGGTTTTTTCTACACCAGTCCATGGTAGTTACCATAATTATAAGAAAATAGGTTATTATTGAATTCACCATAATAATATCAGAGTTTTTATGGCCATGAATATTAGCACCAAGTATCTCTTGATTATTATTTTTTCATGTTAAATCAGACAGGTGGACTGGAGCAAAGAGAAACTATTCAGGTTCCTTGAAATTTGACAGGAAAACACCATTGACCTATGGATCATAATTCATAAGCTAGTAAAATTCCCTTTTACATACTGCACACAGCCAAACTAGACTGATCTCTTAAGAAATATGGAAGGGCCAAAGTGGGGTTTGAATCTTGGTTGGACCTCAGTAAAGAAGACTGGTTCTGGTTTCCAAGAATGGCTAATTTACTACAAAGATGGACAAAAAACATAAGGGTTGTTTTACATTGCGCATCTATCGTTACTGTTGCCTTTGTTATGCTTTTACCGCTTACCAAACGCGTAAAATACAATTGCCAACAAATGAACTTCTTGTCTTTTTTTTTCTTCTTTTCCTTGGCTTAATGAACTTCTTGTCTGTATTTATAGAAAATAACACTTCAAGAAAATTAGAAATATTACTTTTTGGGAACTCTCGCTGAGAATTAGACCTGTTGGATGGGGGATATGTATCCCCGAATTAGATGAAACTTAGATGTTCTTCCTCAAACAGATCTAGTTCCAACACAAGTCAAATCCTTGAAGTGTATGTCAACCCATCATATATATGTGTGTGTGTGTGTGTGTGTGTGTGTGTGTGTGTTTGTGAGAGAGAGAGAGAGAGAGAGAGAGAGAGAGAGAGATTGTGACCCAATTATGTACGCAAATCTTATCGATTTTCTCAAATCTTTGTTCAAACTCTCAACTTCGGATGGAATTTAAGCAACATGCTATTTGCAGCGAAGAGGTGCTTTTCTTCTGCAAAAATCCCTATAAAACCTATAAAGCACTCCTTTTGTTGCAGTTTGCACGACTCAAATAACTTAATATTTCTATTAAACAACTTTTAAAACTATTTAAATCCTTTATAAGAATCGCAACTCCAAAGAGGATCATATTACTCCTTAGTTTTAGATTATTAAATCAACACATTTTGCGGAAGTGTTATTGACCCTTATTTGTGACTGATACAAGAGAGCCACTCTCCAAGAAAGTGAGAAGAGAAATAAAGAGAGAAGAAGAAATTCAGAGAGAGAGAGAGAGATCAAATTGTATGAATTTGATATGGGTTCTACATTCCCAATTTTCTATTTATTCACCTCATATTCTATTATTTATGTTATGTTCATATGATATACTTCATACGACGTCACGCTACTTACAATTATTACACCACCAAAACGGTGACATCTCAATTAATGAATTACAATCCATCATTCTAAATGATATAGAAGCCTATTTACAAGCTTAAAAGATACGACAACTTTGCTTTTAACTACCATAACCACCATCTTCTTCTTTATCTTTTTGCAACACAGTTGCCATTTTTATTCCAAAATCGAATCCTTGACATACCCTCCTTCTTTAGAGCACCTTGCCCACAAGGTGAGAGAATCTCTATCTGAGTTTTTGATAAGGTTCCCATGTAGCATTTTGAGAGTCAGCACCTTGCCATTGCACCAAAACATCTACCACAGAACGATTGTTCACCTTTCTACTCCTACGTTGCGAAATCAACTCAGGTTCCAATACCAATTAACCTTCAAAATCAACTGATGGAAGTGTGGATAATGGGAATTGATGTTGCCCCAATTTTCTCCTCAAACAAGAGACATGTACCATTGGATGCATAGTAGTGGAAGAGGGCAAGTCCAACTTATATGCTACCTCACCCACCCTCTAAAGGACTTGAAATGGCCCATAAAAATGTGGTGACAATTTGAAACTCTTTCTTGCTGCCAATGAGTGTTGTTTGTAGGGTTGTAATCTGAGAAAAACCCAATCACATTCTTCGAACTCCCTCTCGGTTCTATTTTTGTCATACTGCATCTTCATTCGATCCCCGGCACCCAACCAATTAATCTTTAAAGCTAAAATGATTTCTTCCCTTGTTTCCAACAATTCAGCTACTGTTGGATTTGAAGCTAATCCAGGCATGTACATTTAAAGTTTTGATGGTGGCACACCATAGACTGCTTCTAAGGTATGCATTTGGTTGAGGCATGAAGAGAAGTATTGTACCAATATTCTACTAAAGCCAACTAGTCGTCAACCCACAATCTCGATTTTTCACCAGAAAAACATCTTAGAAACTGCTCCAATTATTTGTTAATAGCTTCACTTTGCCCATCAGTTTGTGGGTGATAAGCAGAAGAGAAAGATAACCCAACACCCTAAAGTCTAAATAATTCCCTCTAGAAAGAACTTGTAAAAGTGGAATCATGATTTGAAATAATACTTTTAGGTATGCCATGAAGCTTAAAAATAGTATCTAGAAACAACTAGGCTACTTTAATTGCAGTAAATGGATGCTTTAAAGATATGAAATGGGCATATTTTGATAACCTATCCACTACAACTAAAATGACAAAATAACCTCTAGAAAGTGGTAAGCCTTCTATAAAAATTCATGGACAAATCAATCCAGATTTGTTAAGGAACTAGTAAGGGTTGTAGAAAACCTGCTAGATGGACATGCTTAGCTTTGTTCCTTTGGCAAACTTCACATTCCTTGATAAATCTCTTTACCTCATTTTTTAATCTCGGCCAATAGAAATCAGACCTTGCACGTTGAAAGGAAATGTGGAAACTAGAGTAACCTACATAGGGGCTAGCATGGATGAAGTTTAGGATTTTGTTCTTCATATCTACTAAGTCCAAGATTTAATTCTTCCTTTTTTGAACAAAACACTATGCTTAACAACAAATGAGGTGTTTGCTATTAACAACATAACACTATTTTCTTCAAACAATTTCATCTACTGTTGTACAAGAGGATCATGATCATAAGCTTGCTTCAATTTTGTCAACCAAGTTGGATTTGGAAATGAAATTATAGACAAGGATGCTTCCTTAGGTTCTTTCCTTGATGAGGCATCTTCGACTTTGTTTTCAACACCCTTTTTATACTCAATAGAAAATTCATACCCAAGTAGCTTGGATATCCACCTCTGTTGTGCACTTGTTCCAACTTTTTTCTCCAACAAGCACTTTAAACTGTGATGATTAGTTTTAACAACATATGAAGCCCCTAAAAGATAGGGTCTCCACTTCTTGACTGCCACAACTAAAGTCAACTATTCTCTTTCATAAGTTGACAGTGATAGGTTTCTGCCCTTCAAACACTAACTCAGAAAAGCTATAGGATGCTAATCTTGCATCAATACAGCCCCAGTTCCACTACCTAATGCATCACACTCGATGACGAAAGTCTTAGTGAAGTTTGGAAATGAGAGAACTAGAGGACTTACGACTAATGTTTTGAATATCGTACTGGTGGGCGTATCGGTCAAGGTAGTGGAACGAAATATTTCGATATCGGTACTGTTTCATGTATTATTTCGAAATAGTCTATACATAAATAAATTATATATAACTTATATTTTAAAATAATAGTCAACATATGAATAAATTATATATATGTGTAATTAGTCTAGTCTAAATTGAGGTAAAAAAATAGCAAAAATAAAGTGAAAGACCAAAATTTGATACAGTCGAAATACAGGCCGATATTTTAACCAGTACGACCGAAATATTGATTAGTACGAAACAAACTATTTTTCTATACCGGACAGTCGACCGGTATGGCATATTTCGACTGTACCGACTGGTACGGTACGAAATTTAAAACAATGCTTACAAGTGCAATATTCAAATCCTTAAAAGCATTACTGGGTGTTGTTGTCCACATAAATGAATCATTTTTCAATAATGTTGTCAAGGGAGCAACTTTTTGTGCATAATCGAATTTTCTGTAATACTCAATGAGACCTAAAAAACCTCTTAGGGACTTAAGGTTCTTAGGCACTGGCCAATTAGTCATGGAGTCAATCTTTTTAGGGTCAGCTTTAACCCTTACCGCAGAGATGATATGACCCAAGTATTTTATTTCAGCACAAGCAAACATACATTTAGATTGCTTAGCATAGAGTTGATGGTTCTCCAATGTCTTCAACACAACTTTCAAGTGCTCTAGATGAGAACTTAGGTCTTTGCTATAAATAATAATGTCATCAAAAAATACAGGAACAAATTTCCAGATTAAGGGTCGAAATACATCATTCATTAAGCTTTGAAAAGTTGAAGGGCATTTATTAAACCAAAGGGCATTACAAGAAATTTATAATGCCCTTAGTGAGTTCTTAAGACTGACTTTGAGATATCTTCTTCCCTAATTCGAATCTAGTGCTAACCAGATCTTAAATCTAACTTGGAGAAAATAGTTGAGCCATAAAGCTCATCCAATAACTCATCCACAAAAGGTATTAGGTATTTGTCTTTAATAGTTGCATCATTTAATGCATTATAGTCAATACACATCCTTTATGACCCGTCAGCTTTCCTCACTAAAAGAACAGGAGAGGAAAATAGTGATTGACTAGGTCTAATAACTCTAGACTCAAGCAACTCCTTGACAATTTTCTCAATTTCACTTTTTTCGATAAAAATGGTACCTATAAGGCCTTACACTTATTGGCATTGACCCTTGCTTCAGATTAATCTAATGATCATGAGATCTTGAGGGTGGCAAACCTTTTGGTTCTTGAAAAATAGCAGCAAACTGAGTGATTAAATTAGATACATCTTGAGAACTGTCAATAAGTTGTGGATTAAGATTTTCATAAACCAACTGCAACAAAAGGCCTTTGTGTTCCATAGAAGAAACCTTACTCATTTTTTTGTCATCAACCAAACAAGTTCTCATAGAATTAATGCCCTTAAAGCATATTAACTTGGTCTTAGATTTAAACTTCACAAGCAAGTTTTTAAAGTCCAAAGTAACAGAACCAATATATAGCATCCATTGAGCCCTGAGAACAAGATCACAACCTGCAAATGGTAAAGTATGAAGTTTGACATCAAAAAATGTACCTTATATTGACAAATCAACAAAGGCACATTTTCCTCCACTTTGCAAAATTCCCCCATTGTCACTTTAACCTGAAGACCTTGAAAATTCATAATAGGCAGAGCACATCTGGAAGCAAACTTTGAATCTACAAAATTATGCGTACTGCCATTATCAATCAAAATAATGACTGATCTCTTCTTAAGCTAACCCATCACTCTAATGGTTTTAGGGCTAGGACAACCCACCATAGCTTGGAGAGAAATTGCAGCAAACTCTTCACATATCTCTAGCAATTGTTCATCTTTTGCTGTAGCCAAATCTTGGTCCTCACTTTTGATAGACATTCAACATCTAAGCACATTTCACGTCTTCCAATAAGCACAACTTAGGCTTATTACACTTATGCATCTGATGATATTTTTCTTCACAAAAATAACACAGCTCTTTCTTTCTTCTATCCTGCATCTAGGCATATGTGACTGTTTGATAAAGAAGCTTTGACACATTTTGCATTCTCGGCTTGCCTAAAATTGAGGGATTATGAGTGGGTCTAAAACCAAATAAACTAGAGGCTTGTTGGGTTAAGTCAGTAACCCCATTTCTCCAAGATTTCTTAGAACTCAACATGCATTGTTCTTAAGTCTTGGCTAAGCCAAAAGCCTCATTCAAATTCTTAATATTCAACATCCTAACAGGGTATTGTACTTAATCCTTTAACCTACTTAAAAAGTAACTAGTTTATTGCTTTCGGTAACACCCTTTATTCTATTAGACAAAATCTCAAATTCAAACTTGTAACTAGTAAGAGAAGTAAGTTGTTTAAGCCTGGCAAGAGCCTCCATTGGATCATCATAAGGAGATACTCCAAATCTGACTTGCACAACTTTCACAAACTCATCCCACGAGTGAAAAACACTAGCTTCACTTGCATCTTGATACTAAATTAGAGCCTCATCATCCATATGAAAAGATACTATGAAGATTTTCTAACATGGAGGTATTTGATGATAAAGAAAATACTGGTTTGCTCAATAAATCCAAGTCGCAGTATTCCTCCCAACAAACCTTAGAAAATTGAACTTGAGTCCCTTCAAGAACCCTTTGTCATCTTCTTTTATAGGTTCCTTATGTTTCACTTCACCATTGCCATCTACAACCTCTTCCTTAACCTCAACATGGGTGTTATTAGACTGCCTTTCCACATTTCCATTACCCATCGAACTAGTTAATGAAATTCTTGCAATCTATTGATGCATTTCTGCAAAACGTTTTACCTAGTTTTCTCGATCTATACACCAGTTTCTTGTTAATGAATCAAGATCGGAATGGTATCCTCCAACTGCTTCTATTGGCATTCTTGTTATTGCTGTTGATGTTCTTGCTATTATTGAATCTGGTTTACGAAATCGAGAACTTGAGCATACGACCTTGCGCCTTCCGCCATTGTTACTGGCTCTGAATACCAAAAATGTAATGGACCATTATATGTAACTGATTCAAGAAAGATACACTCCAATAAAGTGAGAAGAGAAGTAGAGAGAGAAAAGGAAATTCAGAGAGAGAGAGAGATCAAACTATATGAACTCAGGATATGGGTCTACATTACCAGTCCTCAATTTATTCACCTTATGTTATGTTCATAGGATACATATGATGTCGTGCTACTTACAAATATTACACAGCACCAAAACGGTGACGTCTCAATTAATGAAATACAGTCCATCATTCTAAACGACGCGGTAGCCTATTTACAAGCTTAAACGACTCGATAACTTTACTTTTAACTACCATAATCATCATGTTCATCTTCAACTTTCTGCAACACACTTGTCATTTTTATTTCAAAACTTAACCCTTGACAGGAAGCACTTGGACTTTTCTTACCAAATTTTAATTATATCATTGTACGAGATAATCGAACACTTTTTTTGTCAATATCGTACAACAATATACTCAACCCTTGCCTTTTGAAAAGACTAGGCAAGGCATTGTCTCTATGTTACTTTATATCATAAATAATATTGAAACCTTAATTACAAAAAAAATAAAATTTAGAATAATAATGAGTCACGGTGGCTTTAAACTTTTGGTTTAATCAAGAATTGCATAGATAAACTAAAAAATTATAAGGATACAATATTTATTGGGGTGGGAGTCCCCAAAAATCATCCTAAATAAGCAAAAACAGTACCAAAAATAAAAATTACAAAGCATATTATCTCACCAAAGAATTGGCTCCAACCTATTCCCACAAGGGGAAGTCGCTTAAAAGCGGTTTTTACATAGTCTAATAAACAGATTATAACCCTACAACTAAAATTCACAGTTAAGAGGGGTACACTATATTTTGCTGATTTGGTCCAACTGTAGAAGGCTATCATGACCACGTCGTTTTGATCTTGGATTAAGGAAAACAGGAACATAAACAAATAGCAACCTGACGATGACCTGATACATCAGTAAAGGACCACCACCGATGGTGGTGGTTAATGTAGGACACGCGTCAAACTAAGGAAAAATAGAGCACATGGACCTAAAAGATCCGTTGGACATAGTGGTGCCATGCATGGTGAAAGAAGACTCCTAAAAGTATGGTTGCGCATAAGGCCTACGTGCATTGTAGACTGTGCGTGAGCCACAAGTGCCACTTGTTTCGGCAAAACTCTTCCACCATCCGATAGATAGGGGGTGGGGAGTCCGTTGAAGGGGTGTGTGGCAGTTGGAGACGGCCGGCAAGCAGCAGATCGGAGCATGGAGGTATTATTGCCGAAAAAGTTAAAGAAAAACTAGAAAATCTAGAAAAAAAACCTATAAACTACAGCTGGGTTAAGGGAAGGGGGAGGGAGATGAAACTCCAGCTCCCACTTGGACGGTTGAAATCTGATAGCTGGCTTCGAAGATCACGAACGGTAGAGAGAAGCGAGAGAGAAAATTTAGAGAGAGATTTCATACTTTGCATCTCTTTTAAAAATAATGAATGAAAAAATTCGGTTGGCAATAATGAAGTACATAATTATGTTGGCATTCTATTGGTGGTCTTACTTGTTGAATTGTTGTGGTTGTTGTGCTTACAGGTTTCAATAATTGTCAATTGTGCAAGCTGGATAGACTTGTGAGTAGGGGCGAAATTATGGTTTGGTGTTTGGGGTACAATTGACAAAGTATGTGGTATGTGTCAGTATAAGTAATATGTATTTTTTGCACGTAACTATATAAAAAATAATAATCATATATCATAAAATTGTATATAAAAAATACATGTTTATAAATCATATTATAAGATAATTTTCTTTAGTACTTCCATAATTTGCTAAAGATCATTACAAAAAGAAAATAAAATAAGATATCAATTTAGGATTTTCCCTCCTATAGAAAAAACTTAGTATTTTCTTTCAAATTAAGTTTAATGACAATCTTTCATGGAATAAAATTTAATTGTTATATATCTGAAGTGAAATTTTTAGTAATTTCTTTCTTAATATAAACTAGTAAATGATCTGCAAAAAGTGAAACTAAAAAAGTTGATACTGGACAAATTAACCTGTCAATTAAATTACATGAGCATTAAAATTTGGAAGGACAATTTTAATAAAAATTTTAGAAGCCTAAATATTTGGGCGACATGTAACATCCCGTACTCAGAGGGGTCGGAGAATCACTACCTGTCCAAAATGACTTGTCTCCCAATACATATAATATCTCAAAATATTTTATTAAAATAAAAATAAATAAATCTCATGTCCAGATCCATACTTAAATACGTCCAAAAAGTCATAACTAAAAAAAATATAGTTATAAACAAAAGGGTCC
Organism: Platycarya longipes; assembly: GCA_036559045.1. Taxonomy (NCBI): domain Eukaryota; kingdom Viridiplantae; phylum Streptophyta; class Magnoliopsida; order Fagales; family Juglandaceae; genus Platycarya; species Platycarya longipes. The sequence continues at coordinate 43,322,061 of CM071802.1, forward strand.
AAATCTCCCAATAATCCTAACATAATGAACGAATAAACTAGAAATAAACTAGAAATACTTTAAGTCCAATAAACTAGAAATATAACATCCAGCTGATATTAATAGTCTTTCTATCTATAGTGCTACTCTAACAGATTAGCCATGTTCACAATCTCTAATCCGGATCCTCTGCTGGAACATCTACATTTTCTGAAAAAAAAAAAAAAAATTGGAAGAAGGGGGTGAGTTTATCCACAACTCAGTAAGCGAAAGACTTATACTAGAGTGTAAACATGGGCATTTATCAAATATAGTATGCAAAATGAAAACATTCTTTAGAAATAACATGCAGAATAAAACATATATATTATATGTAAAAGAGCGATGATTTTTAAATCGTGCAAAACATAAAGTACTTTGGCACAATAAAATAGAGCATTATCGTCATATCCAAACAGAGCATTTTATAAAGCAGAGACCATGTTTAACCCTTTTAGTAGGGTTGTGCTAATCCTGGTGGCCAAACCAGACAGAGACAGAGGTGAAAACTTTTCCTTATTCATTCTCGGAGCCCCGAGTGTACACACAGAAAAATTCACAATAAACTACTTTATTTTCAAAATAGGTGCACTCAAAGACAGAGAAGTTGGTATCAACCCAAACAGAACAGAGACAGAGTAGAACAGAGACAGAGTCAGATACAAACTAGTATACCATGCCAAAGATTTTCAGAGTCATCAAAATAACACATAGTTCTAAAATATTTTCAGAATCATTCTTATATAAATAAAATAAAGTCAGGGCGTCTTTATAAAATCAATGCACAGTTTTTCAGATTTTCAATATCGCTCATTTTTCACATTTCCGAAAACAACATGATAAAACTAAGCTCATGTCTACATAATGCATGATAGAAACATTTTTTTTTTTTCATACAAGTCTCATAAGTAATGCAAGTAACTGACTGAGGTTGGTTTTTCTCAAGTTCTCATTTCATAATAAAATATGTACAATTTTTTAGAAAATCAATCTCATACTACATTTGGTATAAAACCAAGTATATGAACTCCGCTTACCTGACTCTTGTAGAATATTGACAAATTCCCGAGTTTGGCCTAAATTAACCTCATCACCTATTCATAAAATAAAGAATTCCAAGTATTGATGCCTAACAACTCTTAGTTAATATAAAAAATAATCTAATATTCTAAATTGAAAATTAGCAAAGCCCCCCCCCCTTCTTCAAACTGCACCATATTTAAACCACTACAATTTACTACAACTTCAAGTCAACCAACACACGTTTGACATGCTGACCAGCCCCAACATCCTTATTCTAACACTACATTCCCGTGCATAATTTTTCAACTACAACCCCAACTCCAAAAAACCGCTTATAACCCACCCAAAGCTTGCATAAATCTCTTCCAATTAGATCCAACTATCCATCCGGCCATAACTACTCAAATCCCAAACACCCACAACATAAATCAAGAACAAACTATTATTAAAACCATAAAAGTCATAAGGTAAGAATACTAAAGATTTACAAAACCTAAATTTGATGAAAAGACTAGGATGAGATTGAGATGAGTTAGAACTCCTACCTTCACACGATAATGTCTCTGGTGAAGAAAATCAAAGGCACCCAATTCCACAACTTGTAACCAAAACCCAAAATTTTTGAGACCTAAAACAGCGCAGAAGAAATTAGATAGGAAGAAGAAAAGATTCAAAACATTTGATGATGGTTAGAGAAGGAATCTTATCGACATGCGAAAAGGAGACTCGGAATAGATTTGAAACTCTGAAAATTCGTAACACAAGAACAGAGGGTAAAAAATCTATCGATTGAGGAAGAGAGAACGTTTGATAGCATAATCCCTGAGGGTTAGAAACCATAAAGAGCAAAATGAGGCAGAGAAAGACAGAGCCAAAGGTGATTCGGTTAAGAGAAAAGTTTTGAAAGAGAAGGAAACCGTTTGGATTGGAAACGAGAAAGGAGGGAAATCAGAAACTGAAAAATAAGGGTTTTACCTGAAAGAGAAAGGGCGTTGTTCCGGAGATCTTAAGGGCTGAGGCTAAATCGACTTGGGCCTGGGCTTGGCGACGGGCTTGGGTCTTACATGATAACTTTAATTATATAAAAAAATTTATAATTATTTACATACTATTACCTTTTTACAAAAATTTGGGGGTAGTAGCCCCTACCTATAAGGTAGTTTCGCCCCTGCTTGCAAGTTTTTCTATTGGTATAATCTAGAAATACCAACATATGATAAAAAAAAATTAAATGATTTTAAACCGATCTTAATAAGATACAAGTCTCAAAGGACGGTCGAACTCTGATAGCTGGCTTCGAAGACCACAAACGGTAGAGAGAAGTGATAGAGAAAATCTAGAGAGATTTTTCATACTTTGCATCTTTTTTGAAAATAATGAATGGCAAAATTCTGTTGGCAATAATGAAGTACATAATTATGTTGGCATTCTATTGGTGGTCTTACTTGTTGAATTGTTGTGGTTGTTGTACTTACAGATTTCAATAATTGTCAACTGTGTAGGTTGGATAGGCTTATGAGCAAGGGCGAACTTATGGTTTGGTGTTTGGGATACAATTGACAATGTATGTGGTCTGTGTCACTATAAGTAATATGTGTTTTTTGTACGTAACTATATAAAAAATAATAATCATATATCATAAAATTGAATATAAAAAATACATGTTTATAAATCATATTATAAGATAATTTTCCTTAGTACTTCCATAGTTTGCTAAAGACCATTACAAAAATAAAAGAAAATAAAATATCAACTTAGGCTTTTCCCTCCTATAGAAAAAACTTAGGATTTTCTTTCAAATTAAGCTCGATGACAATGTTTCATGAAATAAAATTTATTTGTTATATATCTAAAGTGAAATTTTTAGTAATTTCTTTCTCAATATAAACTAGTAAATGATCTGCAAAAAGTAGAAACAAAAAGAGTTAATACTGGACAAATTAACATGTCAATCAAATTACATGAACATTAAAATTTGGAAGGACTAATTTGATAAAAATTTTAGAAGCCTAAATATTTGAGCGACAATTTTAATTATATAAAAAAATTTATCATTATTTACATACTATTTCCTTTTTACAAAAATTTGGGGGTAGTAGCCCCTACCTATAAGATAGTTCTACCCCTGCTTGCAAGTTTTTCTATTGGTATAATCCATAAATACCAACATATGGTAAAAAAAAATTAAACGATTTTAAACCGATATTTATAAGATACAAACCTCAATGGACATCCAAACTAATCTTTATAAGATAATAGAAATTGATTTAGTGAAGCGTAAGAGAAAATCAAAGAAAAACCAATTTGATTGTTTTGATTTTGATGTTGTGATTATTGAGCCCAATGTATAGGCTTTTTCAATAGTTGTAATTATAATATAGTTCTGTTGTTTGCCCATTAAATTTGTGTTTTCGGACTAGTATGAATGGGCAATAATAGTACTTGTATGTAAAATTGATAAAATATTTTGGATGTATTTACCTCTTTTCAGTTTTGTACTTCAGTTTTTGAGAATGAATTCGCAGTTGATCAAATGTGTGATTTTTCGTAACGTGTGAAAAAAACATATCTATATATTCCTTTGATTCCGGTGTGCCTGAAGTTTAGATCATTTTGATCACTGTTACATCTTGCAAGAAAATGATAATCTTCTTTTTTTTTATTATTTGTTACATATAAATATAGTTGGTCTCTACCTAGGCACCAATACTTTCCTTTTCACCTTCCCATCCCCCCTTGAAATTATAGTCTTTTTCCAAAGACCCCGTAACTTTAAAGGGTATCATATGGTGCTCAAGGAATGACCTCGAGGTCTTAGTTTCCAGGAAATTGATCTTTCGTACTCGGCCTTTTTGGATTTGTATATATAGCCTACTCCTTGAAATGATGACATAAGAAAATGTTGAAAAAATGGGTAATGTTCTAGGGCACTTCATGGACATTGATCCTACCTATCTCCCCAAAAACTTTGTTAGGTTGTTTTTAAGATTTAGGATTGAGATAAACACCGATAAACCCCAATATGAAGGATTTACCTTGCCAAAAATAAACCAAAACCCAACAAAAGTAAGCTTCAAGTACAAACATTTATTAGAATTTTGTTATGGTTATGGAAGATTGGGTCATCTTTAGCAAACATGTCTCATTTACATCAATTGTGCTAAGGAGCCTTGGTTTGGCCATTGGATGAGAGTCGATCTTCAAGAACCAAGATGAATGCCCCGCCCTGAAGAACCACCACGAGAGCTTTCTCAGTTAGCCCCTCAGTTTGAACCAAAGCATCAAATCCCTCATCCCTTCCACCGGTGTGAATAAGGGAACCTATTGAAGCTTCTATGCAGGCTCGATCAAGAACCATTAAAGTAATTGGGAAGCAGGTCCAGGTAGAGTACCTTGGTAAAGGCAAAGCTACCATCGTTAACACAGATGGGGGCAACAAGAAAGAATTTTGTATCAAGCAATTGTTCTCTGAAGCAACCACTAACAGCCAAACCTCCACGACGATATTGTTCATCAAGCTAAAGGTCAACCCTCGGATGAAAATGGGCCATGCAAATCCCCCCTTCGCCACGTGGCATTGATCAAAGTTCCCCAACAAAACTGGGTGTTCCATTAATTGAGTGCAACCATTTAGTCGCAATCAAGGAACAAGTCCCTTCTATTATAAGCATTCTGACAAACGATTATCTCAATCATTCCCTTCAAATTTCCATCTTGGAAATCAAAGAGCTAGCTCACCACTCTTGTCTGCTGAATCTACAAACCCATTGGACCCTTATCTCGCCCAAACTAAACGATCCAATTGTGCCCCTTTTAGACGGACCCATGCCCACCCCATCTTTCTTTCAGCAGATCATCTCCCAGCTAAAGAGTCAGACTAGGCCCAATTCACCAAGCCAAACCATAATTAATCCATTTTGGTTAATCCCTAGAGTAAGGCATGTATAATCCTTAATACATTCCAATTGAGCCTTATCCAAACATTCTCCCAAGCTCATCGAGACCATTAGCAAGAAACTCTCTCCTTGATGCAGTTCTCCCCCAAGATTCAAACCCTAACCAAAACACAAATGGTCCCAACCATCAACATCCTAGCTTCTTCTGTCAACCCTCCCAGCGAGACTATGAGGAAGAGAAAGAACTATGCAAAATGAGAAAATACCCCCTCATTTTCCCTTTAAAAATGCTACCTAACCAAGAAACTCTCTCCCTGATGCAGTTCTCTCTCAAGATTCAAACCCTAACCAAAACACAAATGGTCCCAACCATCAACATCCTAGCTTCTTCTGTCAACCCTCCCAGCGAGACTATGAGGAAGAGAAAGAACTATGCAAAATGAGAAAATGCCCCCTCATTTTCCCTTTAAAAATGCTACCTGAGTGCAACAATTATAGTGGAAGGAACTCGCAATGTAGAGGATGATTCTAGAGGTCTAGTGCTTGGAGCTGCGGTGCAACCAACCCGAGGTTCTACAAAAAAAAAAACAAGGCATTCATCAAGGCCAAGGAGAAAATCCATTGGAAAGTTGCAAAAAATACCACAAACATTGTCAAATATGCCCCAAACAAGGCATCCATCGTGGCATTGGTTTGATCTCTCATCATATATATGCTGATGATGTAGTTATTTTCACTAATGGTGATCGTAAATCTATTAGGTGCTTATTAAATATTTTGGCTAGATATGAGGCTTGGTCAGGTAGTTGATTAGTAAAGAGAAAACTTCCATGTTTTTTTCTAATAAAATTCCTTAATATCGTAAATGAAGTCTTAAAAGATTGACGGTTTTTTCTAAAGGGAGTTTTTTGTTCAAATACTTGGGTGTTCCGATTATGTCAGGAAGAAAATTGCGGATTTGGATGGGCTTGTGAATAAAATCTCTAAAAAAATAAGTGGCTGGAAAATGTGGTTGCTTTTTATGGGCAGTAGATTGATTTTATTAAGGCATGTTCTTGCAAGTATGGCTTTGCATCTCTTTGCGGTTTTGCGGGTGCCTAAAGTTGTTGTCATCTCTTTAAATCATTTGATAGGTTATTTCTTCTGAGGGGAAGGGGACGAAAGGGATAAAAAAAAATGGTTACTTGGAATAAGATATGTCGTCCTACTAAAGAATGGGGTTTGGGCATTAGAAACATTGATGATACACAAAAAGCCCTGCATTTAAAATTTACTTGAAAATTCATTCATGAAGATTCCCTTTGGGCCAAGTTTTTTCGTGCTAAATATGTGGGAAACAATCATTTGAGCTTGCTTGAAGCTCAAAAGGGTTCTAGATTTTGGCGTATGGTTGCTACATGTATTCCTACAATTTTAAACAATTCTAAATAAAAGTTTAATGCAGGAAATGTTTTCTTTTGGCATGACAAGTGGCTGAACTAGGGGCCTCTTGCTGACTCTTTTCCTATTACTGAATATGGCTGATGGTTGTGATGTTTCTTTATTAGAGAGGTTGGTGGGCCCTGAAGCTGTGGATAGGGTCCTTAACACATTTGCCAAAGGTAAAGTAGGTGTAATTGTTTTAATCTAGACTAAAGAAGATAATGACTTATTTACTACAAAATCTGCTTGAGAGTGTATCCATGTTAGAGGTCCTCAACTAGAGGGTCACAAGTGGATTTGGAATTCTTCCCTTCCAAAAAGAATTTATGTTTTATGTGGAGAGCTTGGCATTAGGCTTTGGCAGTGGATGACCACATTAGAAGAATTGGGATTCCTATGGCATCTAAGTGTGACTGTTGTTTTCGAAGCAATTACGAAGATCAGAATCATGTTCTATTTGATGAAGAGATCGCCGCGATTATTTGGAAGAAATGTGGGTCTCTTTTTGGGGTGCCGATTGGTAGATGTTGGCGTGAAACAACTCTTAAATGGTTTCATAGGGCCAATAATTCTACTAAATTTGGTATTATTATGGGTTTATCGCTGGCTATTATATCTTGGAGACTTTGGAGTAGAAGATGTTTGACGTGCATGGAAGGTATTCGAGAGTTTGCTCAGTTTGTGTGGCATTCCATTAAACATTAGTTAGGAGCTATTTGTCATGGCATTTATAAAGTCCCAAAGTTTAAGCAAGCCGATGTTCACACTCTTCATAATCTTATATTCCCATGATTCCTATTTTGCAACATGATATTCAATTTGTGGCTTGGAGAAAACCCGGTCAGAACATATTTAAACTTAACATTGATGGTTGTAGCCTTGGCAACCTGGGTCCATCGGGGCAAGTGTTGTGATCAGGGACATGCATAGGTCTATCATTTTGGCTTACTCTATCGACATTGGAGATGGTACCAATAATCATGCTAAACTTCTAGCCCTTTTTGAAGATGTCAAATACTGTAAAAGACTTCAAATTCATGCGGTGGACATTGAAATGGACTCTAGGGTTATCCTATCTTGGTTTCAAAAAGGAAGATGCAGGACTTGGTATTTTAAAGATTTCTTGGAGGATCTTCAAGATGCCATTTCTGATCCGAATTATTCTGTTGCTCATATTTACAGAGAAAGTAATCATGTTGCCGATTGGTTAGCGAAACATGGTGCGAGAGAGGGTGATGCAAAATGGACTATTTCCTTTAGCTTGCTTCTTATGCTTAGGGGTTTGCTCGTGGTGGACAAATGGGAGCTCCCGACTCTTTGACTAAGTTGTAGCAATTTTTTGTGTCTTTCAGTTTACTTGTATCGTTTGTATTGAACCATTTTTTTGTATTTTATTATATTCTCTCTAATGGTTCATTTGTTTTATAGGTGGTTGTGTCGGTTTATCTTTACTATTGTTGTTTTTTTGTTTGGTTTCTTTTCGGGCATGTTTAGATTTTTGTTTTTTGTTGGTTTTATTGAGTTTTAAGTTTTTTTTTTTACACTTGGGTTCGGGTATTGTTTATTTTTTTATCCTATAACCTCCTAAATATAATGATATTATCACGGTATTCCTCTATTATAAGTGATATTTTTCTTAATAAAATTAGGGTAGGGGCAACTATTGAACATGTGATTCTAACTCTTCAATTATATAAAAAAAAAAAAAAAAGTCCCAAAGAAGAATCAAGCATTGAAGGCTTCGGTAATAAAGTCCAGACCAAGCTATTAAACTCCTCCATGAATCCTACAACCAAGGTGGCATGGTCTTTATTACCACCCAATGCTCCATGAGACTTCTAGCATGGAATTTCTAAGGTATTGTCTGACCTCAAGCAATCAGATCTTTTAGGACAAATATCAGGGTCTATAACTCTGAGGTTATTTTCCTTTCTAAAACTCTTGTTTCTATTAAGAACACTGTTAATATTGTTAATATGTTGGATTTTTTTTAATGCTCCTCCCATTGAAAAATGGAGAGACCTTTTGCTTTTGTATTAGCCTGGCTTTGACATAGACCTTGTTAATATCTCTAATAATGTAATATTTGTATTGGTGTATTTGGATTTCGGACCCCTCTCATTTTCCATGACTCCTTAACCTCATGTATGGTCCTGCCCCTATAACAAAAAGCCAAAATTCTGGAATCATCTTAGTAGCATTACTAACTCCTTTTCTGGCGCCATTTTATCTATAGGGGATTTAAATTCTCTTCCTTCTAAAGCTGATAAATTAGGAGGTAAACCGGTAGCCCATTCTTCAATTCCTAAAAGTCTTCATTTGTGTATGGATAGGTTCAATCTTGGAGATCTAGGCTTTTCTAGCCCCAAGTTCACTTGGACAAATAATAGGCATGACCACCATTGATTAAAGAAAGGCTAGACAAGGAATTGCCAATCTGTCTTGGCTTGACCTTTTCCTTCAAGCCTCCCTCACTATCCTTACTTGAGTCTATTATGAGCATGCCCTGATCCTTTTAGACACTTCAAAGAAGAACAATATTTTCAATTCTTTCAAATTCGAAGCTTTTGGATTAGACATCCCTCAATTTTCAAGACTGTGAAGGAGGCTTAGAACTCCCATTTCACTGGGACTCCTTTCATTCTTCAATGAATCTCAAAGCAACCAGAAAAGTGCTCAGAGTTTGAATATTAAAACTTTTGGCCACATTCAAACCCAATTAAAAAAATTTCAACCTAGCCCTTTCCTCACTTTAGGAACAAGACTCATTCCCTGTCTCTAGTACATTGGAAGCTGATCTTAAGGAAAACATTAATGAATTACTTCTAAAGGAATAATCCTTTTGGAGGCAAAAATCAAGAGTCACTTGGCTTACCTCCACGAACTTGAATGTCAAATTTTTTTCATGCCTCCACCTTCATCAGACGTAGGTGCAACAACATTGAGTGTCTTAAAATAGGTAGAAACCAATGGACAATGGACCACTCCATTATCATATCCAAATTCAAAGACCACTTCCAAGACATTTTCACCTCTTCTCATCCTTCCCTACCCGATGGCATTGAAAACCTCTTTCCTCGAAAGATTTCAAATATGGAGAATGACTACAAAACTCCCTTTGATGAGGAAATTGCTCAGATTGTGAGAAATTTTCCCTTACAAAGGCATTAGGCCTTGATAGATTTACGTGCCTATTCTACAAAACTTTTTGGAAGTTATCAAAATTAACTTGATCAATGTTGTTAAGAGTTTTTTTTTTTTATCCATGGGAAACTCCTTAAAGAACTCAACCACACAAATCTGATTCTAATTCCAAAAGTTGACAATCCTACTAAAGTCAATTAATTCAGGTCTATTAGCCTTTCAAGCATTTGCTACAAGATTATAGCAAAAAATCTTTCAAATAGGCTCAAATGCATTCTCTCAAACATCATCTTCTCTTATCAATCCGCATTTACCCCTGGTCGTCTCATCTAAGAAAATACCATTCTAACCCATGAAATCTTTCACAAAATGGAAAAAACAAATGACAGAGTGGGTCAAATCGTTATAAAAATTGACATGGTGAAGGCTTTTAATTCAATGGAATGATCTTTTCTTCTTTCTGTTCTTTATCATGTTGGCTTCAAACAACAATGGATTAGCGAATGCATCTCCATAGTTTCCTACTCAATCAATGTCAATAGTGCTTCTTATGGTTTTTTCCTCTTTACTAGAGGCTTTGGGTAAGGAGACCTCTTATCTCGTTTTCTATTTATCATTAAGGTCTTGTTTAGGCTTATTATCCGAAAAGTGAATCCCAATTGCATTAAGGGCATAAAACTTTCAAGAGGAGGTTCATCTATCACTCATCTTCTTTTTGCAGATGATTTATTCCTGTTTGGTTCAACCAATACACATACTGCTCAAGCTTTTGAAGAATGCCTGGATCTTTTTAGTTCTTGGTTGGGTTCATGCATCAAACAGAGAAAATCCTCTCATCATTTTAGTAGGAATATCACTGTTGATTCGATAAATGTAGTAAAAAATAACTTCAATTATAGAATCTCCCATCCAAACGTAATCTATCTGGGCATTCCTTTTTCTAATGGGACTGATTAAAAAAAATTCCTTAATGACTTAATGGAAAAGGTTCGATCAAAGTGCCTGAGATCAAGTGCTAGCTTTCAATTTAATAATGGTATTTTCACTAAAATCTGGTCTAACCCCTGGATCACTTCCATCCCATCTTTCAAGGCACTTCCTCATCTTGGTAATCTAATTGTTGATCATCATATATCTGTCTCTAAGCTCATTCTTAAAGAACCTAGATATTGGAATATATTGATCCTGAATACCCTCTTCTCATATAACACCATTAGAGAAATCTAGAAATTCCCTTTAGCCAACCACAACTTTCATTCTATTCCTGATAAAATAAAATGGATTCGTCACTTTTCTGATAATTTCTCCGTCAAATCTGGATATGCAACTAGTATTAGAGATATAAGCTCTCCCACTCTCAACTCCAATCCCATCAATCAAAGAGCTTATGGAAGATGAAATTGCATGATCATCTTAAATTGTTTCTCTGAAAAATTGGTCACAATATTCTTCCCATAAAAACCCTTATCAACACTGTCATTCCACTTAAGGAGGACCAACTAGGTTGTCCCTTGTGTAAAACTGAAACAGAAGACCTCTTTCATTTGTTTCTCAAGTGTTGCTTTTCTAGAATATTGTGGAGACATTCCAAATGGCCTATTAATACCACCACCTTTGAAAATCAACCAATCTCCAATTCGATCAACAACATCATCGACCCTTCGGAGGCTTTCAAAATCCCTAAGGAGGATCACCATTCTTTTCAAATTTTTGTCACCATTGCTATGGATATCCTTTAATTTATAAGAAATAAATTGGAGCATAACAAGATAATGGCTACACCCTCAGTATATGTGGAGTCTGTTCACAAATCCTTCCAACAACATTCAAGGGCATAGGCTTCAAAAGATAACCAAATAGGAGACGATGAAGAAAGACATCCAATTGGACATCAGCTCATTTCTTTTGATGTGGCGGTTAGGAAACATGGAAGCATCTTGGCTTCCATCTACTTGAATGATACAGGTGACCTTCTATTTGCAAAGATTGACTTCATCAACAATGTTAGTCCCAACCTAAGAGAAGCCCTCGCAACTCTATTGGCCATTAAAGAAGCATAAAGGCTAAATTTGGAAAATATAATCCTTGAAGGTGACTCAAAGGTGACTATCCAAGCTATCTCAAACTCCTCACCATTCCAAGATTGGATCATGAGTCCAATTATCAATGACATCAAACACCATCCGAATTTATTCAAAGAATGAAAGGTGAGGAAAATCTATCGATCTCAAAATCAATGCGTGCACAACCTAGCACATTGGATAGCGACAACGCCAACCTTTAATAACATTCCTCTAATCCAAACTCCTTCATCTTTATTGCAATTTTATAGTGGTAAATATCCACCATCTTGACTTACAATTATTTCGTACTGCTAGACTTTGTATTTTCTGGATTATGATTTTTTAAATACTAGTTCCAACTTGCTAATTTTATTTTTTATACATTTGTGTTTGTAGATAATACATTAGTGTTTATACGTTAGTATTACATGTTGCTACATATTAGTATTGCATGGTGTCAATGTATGATATTTATATATACTAAACTATTATTAGTAAATTTATTTTATAGTATAAATCTATTATTTTATAATAATTTACTCATACAAGTATATTATTAAGTTCAACTAACTATGTAAGTTATAATTATTATAAGATATATATGATTAATATATAAAATATGTATAATATCAGAATCAGAATATGAGATTAAAGTTAAAGTTAGAGTTAGAGTTAGAATCAGACAGTCAGAGTCAGAGTCACTATAATACCATCTCCAACTTTGACATTTTGGGAGAAAAAAATTATGATTCAAAATGGAGTTAAAATAAAGTCTAAATCAGAGTCTCAATCAAATTTTGTGATTTTTACTCTTTCCTTTAAAAAAAAAACAAAATTCATCAATGTAGACTACAATATATGAAACAAATTGATGGACGTTGGTTACTGAATTACCAAATTCATGCATTGTTTGCTTTGGGAGACAAAAATTAAAAATTTTAAATTCTTTTCAAACTTATTATTATACTTTTTTAAATCTTTATATAAAATATAATTAAAAAATTTAACATTTTCAAATTCCAAAATCACTTTTTCAAATATTAAAATAAAATTAATATTAAAAAAATATATTATAATAATATTTTATTATTTTTTAATTTTTATCTCGTTTCATCTCATCTCTAAAAATAAACGTAACCTCAATTTCGTTCTTGTTAAAGAAGTTGGTAACAAAGAACTTTAACAAGTATCATTTTCGAGATGGTTAAAAAATTTATTCACCATTTATTTATCATTTTATAATATATTATTAGATGATAAATTTATAAATAAAATATATTAAATAATAATTTATATTATAAAATAATAAAAAAATGATAAAAATTAAAATAATAAATAATATTATTCTTCTATAATATCATAGATAAAAATAATTATCATTTTTTATATATGCTCCTGAGCAATAGTCTGGGCTCAGTAATGCTCTACCATAAATGGGCTCTTTTAACTGTAGCCTCGGGAGAGCAAACTTCAAAGGGCCAATACTTGAGATTTGTGTCATTGCCATTTGCCATGACCTGGGTTTCCTGGGTTCAGTTACGAGCCAGTCGCTGCCTGCTTTGCCTTCATTTCGCTGATTACGCACTGTGGCTGAATCAATTTGCCTCGTCGTCGTCGCCTTGCTTAATCTCAGCTTGGGGTACTCTCTCTCTCTCTGTCTCTCTCTGTCTCTCTAGTAAACAGGTTCAGTTCTGCTGTAATGCTTTATCTTTCACTTATTGCAGATACTCTAACTGGGTAAGAGGGATCGAACTTCGATCCGTTAAGTAACCTGGCTTGATTTTGCTCGGGAAAAAAAAGTAACTTTCTTGATTTGCCCAGAAAAGAAACTTGCCTGATTTCTTTGTTGGCCTAATTTCCTCTCACTCTGGAGTTTCTTGTAGTTTGGCATTATCTTCTGCTTATTTGTTGTTAAACTCTTACTTTTCTGCTATGATCTTTAGCTCCAGAGCCCCGATATGGCAGAAACGTGTATAGGGTATAGTAAATGGGCTGAAAACATGTATTGGAACCATTTCCAAACTATTCACTTCGCTCAGTTTCTCCACAATGGTTATGACCGACAGCTTGTAAGTTTCATGGGTCTCATTTTCCCTTTTGAATCCATCACTATTAATGCTTGTTAAAACAAATAAAGGGTAGTAGATTCGTATGGACATGCCTTTCAGAATCTGGTATTTCTTTCCTTTTTCATGGAGGTGGAGGCTTTGGGATACCTCTTCTTCTTTGCTTAAACGTGTTATGTAAAATATTCAGCTTGTATGCTTTGTAAGTTGAAAGCCATTAATTTGAGACCAAGTCTAATCGTTTCGGTAATCTGATATAGTAGGGTGTAAATAACTGGTTTGGTGTTTGTGGTAGAAATAAATTGCAAAAACAAATAAAAAAGCAAATGCTCCTTTCAGATAAGAGCAACTGCGAAGTGCTTGTTGAAAATCACTGTAAATCTTTTATTGCTTAAAATTATTTAAATAACAATTCCTAATAGTCTGAATCGTAATGCAACAATTGCTCCTAATCTGAACATAAATCCTGCACTTTTTTGATAAGTAATCATTCTTCATTAATAAGCACAAACCTCAATTCCTGTTGCTTCTCATGCTGTGCAGTAATTGGCTAGGAATCAAGTCCTTCCCAACTTGACTTCCTCTGGTTAGGAACTCTACTTCATCTTCTCCCTTGACTTTTAACACCTCTGAGCCAGAACTCAAAATCTGTTTCCTTGAAAGAACTCACACCATTTTCTCAGGCAACTCAAATTGATTACGTTTTAGTGTGAATTTCATGCCAATTATTTGTCTCAAAACCTAGGCATATGTTTCTCATCTTTATGGAAAATGTTGCAAAGGATTCTTGACTTAAATTTGTTTTTTGTAAGTAAAAGTAAGTTTTTAATGCCCAACGTGGGGCTTGAACCCACAACCACAAGGTTAAGAGCCTTGCGCTCTGCCGACTGAGCTTGACTGGCATCTGCTGTAAATTATTGACTCATAGGATTATTGACTTATATTTTAGTGATTTATGATGATACAATTTTTTCATAAGTCTTATAAGTCAAAAAAATTATATTACAAGCGCAATGGGCACAATCCAAGTACACAAGATGTAGACAATAGAAAGCACCTGACAAAGATCAAAGATATAGAAAAACAACTAAAAGATGTGTACATAGAAACATCAATGAGGGCGTTAAAAGAACACCACTCTAAAAGAGACTTAAGAAAACAAAATTGTAAAGTTGAACTTGGTCTTCTCAGTCTCGTAACTTCCGGCATTCTATTCTCTACGAATGCACCACTATAAACTAGAGGGACCACACTTGATATAGCATTGAGATCATTCGGACCAAACTTTATTTATAACATACTTTTTTTTTTATATCAAGATTATATTTTACCGGGGCCATTCTGTTTTTTTTGTCAATAATACTTCCATAAATGTTTCACCTCTAGCCCATTGGTCTCCCCCTACATCTTTTTTGTCACTCATATTATTTGACTAGGTTAATTCATGAATTGCAGGCCATCCCTAAAAAATTTGTGGATAATCTGAAAAAGAAACTGCCTGAAAATGTGGTTCTTAAAGGTCCTAGTGGTATAACCTGGAATGTAGGATTAACCAGTAATGATGATACCTTGTTCTTCAACCATGGTTGGCAAGAATTTGTCAAGGATCATTCATTGGAAGAGAATGATTTCTTGATTTTTAAGTACAATGGTGGCTCCCAGTTTGATGTTTTGATTTTCGATGGGGAGAACTTGTGTGAGAAGGGGGCTACATACTTTGTTAGAAAATCTGAGCATACTGAGCATGACAATGGATGCGTGTCTAAGAGAAAACTCGAGGATGCTCCTATTGATGAAGTTCATACCAGATTCAGTTCACCAGAGAAAGTTATAGATGATGACGCTGTCCTTATCCCATCCCTGCAACATATCATCTCTGTGGCTACTAATATAGGGACTCAACAGAAAACTTCTCCCACAAGATCTGTTCGTGCTCAGCGGAGTCTTGGGAGCAAAAAACCTGCCACTTATCAAGAGGGAGGTAAGGTCACTTCTAGTAATGGTAATTCACTTAGCAACTTTTGATCTGATGGGAATGCTTTTAGACAAGTAATACATAATCTTGAACCTCGATTTTATTATTTCTTTGACTGCCTGAGTGGTGGTGGCAATGTGTGGTTAATGTAGTTCACGCTGGTATATAGAATCATGTTGTTCAAGGATATCTGATTGATAAAAATATTTCAGCTGTGAGTGATTCAGATGCTGAACTTACACCCATTAATAAGAATGGCTCATATCGTCAGCTATATCAGTCAAATAGAAGGCCAGTAACTCAAGATGAGATAAATAATGCCTTGCACTTGGCCCAAGAAGCATCAAGTGGTGAGACTTTCCTAGTAGTTATGCGACCCACACATGTATACAGGAGATTCTTTGTGGTAATGTTATCTATCCCAAACTTTGATTATTTTGTGAATTTTTTCAGTATGTAAATAACTTAGATCCATCTATGTGTGGCATACTCTGATCTTACCAGTATACCAGTTCAGTTGGAGCTTAAAAAATTTGCTTTCACGTACAACTAGAATATCATAATTTTCTTATTTGGCACGTTGTCTCAAGAACCTAACAAAGTGCTTAAATGTTTAAATCTATAGCATTGTTTTTAAAATAAGCTGCTATAATGCTTGAAAAATAATGCTATAGCATTTTAATGGAAAATCTATAGCATTATTTTTTTTGTAAGTATTCACTGGGAAAAAAATCTATGGCATTTTAATGTCTCAAACTTGTTTTCATAGGAGATTAGGCTTAAGTAAGATTTAAGTCTTCCAAATAAACTTGGGTTGAGAGTAATGCACTAAAGGCAAAAATATATCAACGGAGTGTCAGGCACGATGAAGGCACAATGTAGTGCAGGCTCATCTACTACTCAGTTGAAAGGAGGTGATGGTGTCAGGCACAGTGGAAATCTGGGGCAAAGGGGGTTGTCTGTCTTATGCTATGGGAGATGAAAATGCTATTGACGGATTTGCAGGAGACAGTGAACTGTTTAATCCAAAGTGTAGAAAAATGGAGGGGAATGGGCTTGGGCTTAGGCTTGGGCTTGGGCTTGGGCTTGGGCTTGAGTTTGGGTTTGGGTGGCCCAGGGGAAACAAAGGGTGAAGTCAATTAGGTGGCCAAGACAAAGGAGAAAAAAAGGATGGGGACGGGTCTTGAAATGTCCTGAGCCATGTGGCGGACCCAAGGTGGAATTGTAGGGCTATCGACTGTTGGGAACCAGAAACCCATGCCGGAAAAGCCTCAGATTGACTCGCGGCAGGTCAACGAAACACTTTCATGGGATCAAAATGACAAAATGCTGCGGAGGAATTGTCGACAGAGCTGGTAACAACCATAGAAGCGGGTCAAACTGCAAACTAACCGTCCAACGGTGGGTCCTTGGCCTATAATGGACAAAAGGCGACAATGGAGTGCATGGAACTCTTGGAGAAGGAAACAGGGGGTGTCACCTTTGCGAAGGAATTGCAGCATATAGGGAGTGTTATGGAGAGCAGTATTGAGTTAACAGTAGGTGTTGAGTCTATGGTAAAGTTTTGAATACCGTTTCGGTGACCGTTTCGATCAAGGTATTGGAACGAAATATTTTAGTATTGATACCGTTTCGTGTACCGCTTCGGAATGATCTATACACGGATAAATTATTTATATAAATTATATTATAATTTTTTTTGATAAGAAAACGATTGTATTAATAGCAACATGAAGAAAATGACAAGAAGAAAATGATCTATACATGATAAATTATATATATATATATTATATTATAAAATAGCAACATGAAAATGATCTATACATGATAAATTATATAATAAAATAACAACAAAATTTTGTTTTTGATAAGTAATAATCTTTATCGATGAATGCAACTAGGCAGAGCTCATGTACATAGGTAGTTTACAAAAAAAGACCTAGTTACACTCTAGCAAGCTGAAAATTAGTCAAAAAATCCTGGACATTCCCTCCCTTTAATACAATAAAATAACAACAAAGTAAACAAAGCATTTATTAAATAAAGCATTTCAGTACATATATCAAATATACCATTCATATATTAAATATTTCAAGTATATATGAACTTTTTTTTTTCTCAAGAAACATATCATTCATTAAATAAAACATTTCAGTATATCAAATAAACAAGAAAGTAGTTTACAAACAAAATGAATAAACAAGAAGGCAAGGCCAGCTGGCCTAGCTACTACTTTAGAATTAGAAAAATAAAACTAGAAATACGAAAAGAGTGCAGAGTGGCCACTTACACCACCTCCTGTTTTTTCAACTATGCCTTTTCTTTTATATATAACCCTTGGCAACGATAAATGTTAGATGAAATAGCGGTTAAGAGTCTTAGACAGTTGAGAGGATTGTAGAGTGTAGAGTCGTAGACTGCAGGCCCATAGGGAGAGGTTTCGATTTGACCCTAGCCGTGTTTTACAAAAAAATCCTTACTCTTTAACTTGATTTACAGAATTTTCCTTAGCTTTATATATTGATTGTACCGGATCCAAAATTCTTGTATTGGCCAAAACACGAAATAAAGGTCGGTACCGGCCGAAACACCCCAGTACGGCTAATATTTTAACTAGCACGAAACACTACCTTTCTTTGTACCAACTGTCGTTCCAGCAGAGAATATTTTGACCTTATTGGTCGGTACAGTACAAAATTTTAAATTTTGGTCCATGGCCCAGACTAGATAGAGAATAACAATGGGATTGCATGGAACCCTGGGGTCTTAGGGGGTGGCACCTCTGGAGAAGGACTTGCAGAGGGTTAGGAGCCTTATGAAAGGAACTGCTGAGCATGAGGGTGACTTACGATTGTTGGTAGTTATGAATGAGGATCAAGACAAGGAGGGCAGGTCTTTGTTTGTTGAAGGAGAGATGGGGTATTGGATGGAATTGCAGTGGCCACCAAGGGAATGAACCCATTCCCCTAAAGTATTTACTGCCATATCAGTCCTCTAACTTGGTGCTACGCTACACAAGGTGAAGGAATTTAAAAAATGCATGGGGATTGAGTGCGAAGGCTTTGAGTAAAAATTTATGGCATTGCTCACATCCATTGAAGAAGAACATGCTCAGTCTAAGAAGCCGGGTTTCAAAAAAACAGAGGGAGCTAAATAGACTAGCATAGTCTATCAATTATGAGGGTAGCTTAAGCAAAGGAAAACCCAAAGGAAGCGGGCCAAAAATTTGAAGCATCTTGGAATGTTCGAAGACTTAATGAGGAAAATAAGTGACTTCGGATAAAAAATCTGCTTTGGGAGTGGAGGTCAGATATCATTTGTTTACAAGAAACTAAGATGGAAATTATTTCAAGAAACATTGTTCGTAGCTTGTGGAACTGGTCATAAGTTGACTGGGTGTATCTAGCATCTCTTGGGGCCTACCTATAAAAAAAATGCATCTCTTGGGGCCTCAGGAGGAGTATTAGTTATGTGAGATCGAAGGGCTATGAATAAAATAGAGGATTACATTGGGGAGTATATAGTGACATGTTCTTTTAAAAATGTGGATGATGATTTTATGTGGGCCTTTGCCAGAGTGTATGGGCCAAATCTAGACAGCCAAAGAAGACATCTATGGGAGGATTTTAACTTGTAAAAAAAGACATCTATGGGAGGATTTTAACTTGCTGGGTTACAAAGTTGGTGGGACATGTCTTAGTGCATAGTGGCTGATTTCAATGTTATTAGGTTCCTAAGTAAAAGATCGGGGGAGAGTAGGCTTCGACCTACAATGATAGAGTTCTTAGTTGGGTTTGGTGGACATTCCTTTTATGGGTAGAACATACACGTGGTCAAACAATCAAATTTGGTCTATATTGGACATAATTCTAGCCGCCTTAGATTGGGAAACCCATTATCTAGAGTCATGTTAGAAAAGACTAACTTGCCTTTGTTCATACCATTTTCCTATCTTGTTAGATTGTGGAGGTATTGATGGAGGGCGTAGGTATTTCAAATTCAAGAATATGTGGCTGTAAAGTGAGGGCTTTGTCGAAAGGGTGAGGCGATGGTGGTCCTCCTATCTAATACATGGCACACCAAATTTTGTTTTTGTAGGTAAGCTCAAAGCTTTAAAAAGAGACCTCAAGAAGTGGAAAGTTTTTGGAGATGTAGGCGATCAAAAGAAGTCTCTAATGGAGGAACAATAGAAGATAGAGAGGGTAGAGGAGGGTTGGGCACTATCTATGGAGGAACTCTCTTGGAAGACAAAATTAGTTCCAAAACTTGAGAGAGTTATCTTATTGGAGGAGATTTCATGGCATCGAAAATCTTGAGAATTGTGGTTAAAAGCGATAGAAGCACGAAGTTTTTTCATAGAGTGGTCAATTCACATGGAAGGACTAACAAATTGAGATGGTAAATATTGATGGTGTTGTGTCAATGGAACTTCCTGTGATTTAGGAGCATGTTGCTGGTTTTTTTGAACAATTACTTGCCTAGCAAGTAGTGTGGTGGCCAAAATTAGATAGATTAGCATTTGAGCCATTGAGCAGCAAAGTGTTGCCTGGCTTGAGAGGCTTTTTGATTAGATGGAAGTTTATGAAGTGGGAAAGATGGTCAAGGATAAAGCACCTGGCCAAGGCGTTTTCTATTTGGGATTCTTCCAAGTCTGTTGGGAGCTGGTGAAGGATGATTTGATGAGGGTTTTTCAGAATTTTTCTCATTGGGTAAGTTCGAGAAAAGTCTCAATGCCTCTTTTATTGCCTAAATTCCCAAGAAGGTGCTGTGAATGTCAAAGATTTTCGGCCTATTAGTCTTGCAAATGGGGTATATAAGATTATTTACAAGGTTTTAGCAAACCGCTTAAGTGAGGTGTTGGGGGTGGATTATTTAAAGACACCCAAAATGCCTTTTTAAAAGGAAGACAAATGTTGGATCCAGTACTAATCGCAAATGAATGCATAGATAACAGATTAAATTAGGAGATCCGGGTGTTCTATGCAAGTTGGATATAGAGAAGGCTTATGACTACGTAACTGGGACCTCCTAAATTCCTATGAGGGTTGTGTGGGAGGTGTGGATTTGGGGAGAGGTGGTGTAAATGGATTAGATATTGCATCTTGATTGTGAGGTTCTCGATTTTGGTAAATGGCCGTCCAATTGGTTTCTTACTAGCTCACACAAACTAAGACATTGTGATCCGTTGCCCCCTTTTCTCTTTATCATTATTATGGAGGTGCTCAGTAGGATGATGTCCGCTATGGTTGACGATACCTTTACGGCTAGGTTTTCAATTGGTGACACCAATCCAGGTACCCTTAACATTTTTCTTTTGTTGTTTGCAAATCATACCTTGGTATTTTGTTAGGAAGACCAAAATCAGTTTCATTATCTAAGGGCTCTCCTACTTTTTTTTGAAGGTTTTTTTTTTTTTATAAGTCAGAAGTAACTTTTTTGATGTGAATATAAAAATGAATAGCCCAAGTACATGGGGAGTACACAAACGATGATGCCTCAGTACATTCTAAATGCTCTAAATTAAAGAAAGGAAATCATGCACATTGCTTCCATTAGGTACAATGACTGAGAACCATAGGATTAAGTATGCAGAAAAAAAGTTTGAAGCTCCGCCATTGTGCGTTCTCTATCCTTGAAGCACCGCACATTCCTTTCTGATCAAATACACTACATAAGACACAAAGAGATCATCTTCCATGCTGGGAGCACAT
This sequence comes from Platycarya longipes, assembly GCA_036559045.1. NCBI lineage: Eukaryota > Viridiplantae > Streptophyta > Magnoliopsida > Fagales > Juglandaceae > Platycarya > Platycarya longipes. The sequence continues at coordinate 43,343,379 of CM071802.1, forward strand.
GGACAACCATGCCATGGATGCTCTTCCAACACAAGCAATCAACCACCTTAGATGGCATCACCCACGCAATGTCCACTCTACTAAATATCCAATTCCACAAAGCTCTTGTCACCTCACAATGTAGTAATAAATGGTCCACTGATTATCCGTATTTTTGCACAAATAACACTAATCCATCACAATGAGTTCCCTCTTTCTTAAGTTATTTGAGGTTAGAATATTCCCAAGGGCTACAGTTCACATAAAGAAAACCACTTTAGAGAGTACACAAGTCTGCCAAATGCTCTTCCATGGGAAAGTTACATTATCTTGGGAAACCAAAATTTTATGTCTTAACTGTGAATTTCTTGCTGCCTATAGACTGTCACTATATCTTGTCACCCTAGCCATTCTAATTCCTGGGGAGTGTAACAAGCTAAAAAATTCTAAAACAATAGATAGTTCCCAATTGTGGTTATCCTTAATAAAGAGGATATTCCATTGGGGGGAACCATGAGCTAATCAAACAAGTCCCCCACCGAGGCCTCCTTGTTAGCTTCAATGCTAAAAAGAGTTGGAAAAACCCTTTCTAGAGGGTGCTCACCACACCAAACATCTTGCCAAAATCTGATTCTGGTGTCATTACCCAACACAAAATGGATATTATTTTCAAAACATTGCCATCCCCCCCAATAGGCTTCCACAAATCCACACCGTGCCTCCCCCTCATGGCATTAGCGTACCAACCCCTCCAAGCACCTCCATATCTTTAAACAACAACTTCCTTCCACGAAGACTCCCCATCTGTGAAATCTCCATAACCATTTGTCTAGTAGTGCTTTGTTAAAGATCGTTAAATTGCGCACTCCCAATCCTTTACTAGAGATTGGGGAACAAACTTTATTCCACTTAATAAGATGGAATTTAGTTTCCTCCCCCAAATCCTCCATGAGAATGTTCGAAATAACTTCTCAATTGGCCACCCCTGCAGGTAATGAGAATAGGGATGAAAAATAAGTCAAGATTAGATAGTACTCTTGATCAAAGTGAGCTGCCCCCCCCTTCGTTAGATACATCTGTTTCCATCCAACCAGCCTTTTCTCCACTTTCTCAAGGACCACATCCCAAATAGTTCTATCTTAGAAGATTTATCTCAAGGACCATCTCCAATTTATCAAGATTTATCTTAAGCCCTAAACAACTTCAAAACATAACAAAAGTGCATGTAAAGCTTGGATTTGGCCCTGATCTGCTTCACAAAAGATAAGTTTCATATGCAAGTAAAAGATGTGAAATCGTAATTGAACCATTAGTACCATTACCCACTGAGAAACTAGTGATGACGCCCCCATCAACTATTGCCTTTACCATCCGCCCAAGAGCTTTCATAACAATCACGAAAAGAAAAGGAGAGTGGATCCTTTTAACGCAACCCACGAGAACTGTTGAAGAAATCCGCAGGTGTGCCATTGACTGACGTTGAGAAGCGACAAATGGTGACACAATGTTGTATCCATGCAATCCACCTATCACCAAAGCCACATCTCCCAAGCAGGTAGAAGAGAAAATCCAGTTCATATGGTCATGATTTCTCTATGTCAAGCTTGCATAGAATGCTAGGTATGCCCTCCTTTAGCCTATGATCCAAGCACTCATTAGCTATGAGCACTAAGTCAAGTATCTATTTTCCCTGCACACAGACATTCTAGGGTTTAGAAATGATTAGCGAGTACCTTCGAAATAATCTTGTACACCCCACTCACCAAACTTATAGGGTGGAAATCTTCAATTTCTATCGCTGTTTCTTTCAGATGAGAGCTATGAATGTTGCATGAAGACATTTCTCAAATTTCCTGAATGTATAGAATTCAAGAAAAACCTGCATAGCATCGCCTTTCATAGTCTCCTAGCAATGTTGAAAGAATCCCTTCAAAAAATCATCCTGCTTGGGTGCTTTGTCTTTTGTCATACTGTTAATGATCTTAAAATCCTTATCTTCTTCAAACAGTCTTTCTAATAATCTCGCACTCTGCGTATCAATAGACTCAAAAGACAAACCGTCGAGCTTCGGCCTCCAAGAGGTCGGCTCTATAAGCAAGTTTTCATAATAATTCACGACATGATTCTCCAATTCAGGGGGGACGAGAAAACTTGGTTACCTGAAGTGAGCGTTTCGATGGCATTGTTGCGCCTATGTGAGTTAGTTACTTTATGAAAGAACTTTGTACATTTATCACATTCTTTTAGCCATAAAACCAGGGATTTTGTTGCCACGAATCTCTTCCATCAACAATACCCTCTCAAGTTCAGTCTCCGCTGCACTCATCCTCACCATAACCTCTTCTGAGGAGTTTCCCAACATAACCTGCCCCTCCAACTCTTGTAGCTCTCCCTTCAAGGTAACCTTCTGATTGTCAATACAACAAAAAATTTTCATGTTCCACTTCTTGAGATCTTGCTTCAAAGCCTTAAGCTTACCTGCAACAATAAAGCTGAGAGTACCTATGAATTGATAAGAAGACCAATCACGGATCTTCTTGACAAAACCGTCCATTGCTAACCACATTTTCAAACTTGAAGTACTGATGGCCCCTGTAAATACAACCACAATCTAGTAAAATAGGAAAATGGTTCGAGCAAATTCGGCTTAACCGTTTTTGGCACAGGTCCGGAAAATGTGCTTTCCAAGATGAAGAGACAAGAAACCGATCCAATCTCGACCAGTTTATAAAGCATTGCAACCATTTGAGCTCCCTAGTTCTCTTGGTGGCGGACTTCGACGGCTATCTTCAATAGCCACAGCCAGTGCCTGGATTTGCTCTTCAAAGCCAATACTAGACACCCCAAAGGTAATCTGTAATTCCACCACTTTCTTAAATACCCAGCCTGAGAAAAATCGATTTGAATTAGGACTAGGAGGGAGCATACAAATTGGATATGCATCTCCCCCTACAAAGCACTCCCCTTCACAACTGACCATCTGCAAATCCATCCCCTCTGTACTTTGCAAGTCGTCAGGTCCTCCTAAATCCTCCCCTTCTCTTTTGCTGGTCAACTTCTCACCCAAAACAGCAAAGCTATTTTGTCCAGCCAAAGAATTCAGAGATTCGGGAGGTGGTTCTCCCATGGAATGGCTAAGGTGCATAGGAGAAGGCAAAATCTCCACTTTTGGAACTTCCGCACCTTCGACAACCTTACCGTCCTCGATTTTCATCTAGCGAAAGGGCTGGTTTAGGCCTCCTAGAAGGTTGCCAGTGACTAGCGAAAGTTTCTGTGTCGGTGAGGGGTTCGGCCAATTGCCTGCTGGCACCGCGGGAGGTTCGCAGACTCCTAGGTCCAAGATCTTGGGTGATTCGTGAATCACCTTTCTCCACATTTGAGTTGGGCTGGATCCTTTGCCCAGCCTACTGACTTTAGACCCATTCTTTTTAGCAGCCCTAACTCCATCTTTCCCCTCATTTAAGCCCATAACCTGCTCAAGCCTAGCTGCGAGACCCCCTCGGCCTACGATAGAGCCCGTCTCCAGGCCCAAGCCCACCTTTGCAACCCCCTTCCCCTTAACACACTATTTTAACCAAATAATATCCTCTATCAAGGCCTTAACTTTCCCCTCCATTTCCACTAAGGCCTTCAATAAGATTTTCCCATTTGGGTAGACCACCTTACTGCCATCGCCCCCTCCCTTCTAAGCATCACTCGAAAAGTTCAAATTTGACGTTGCTGTCTTCCCTGCAGGTTTCACGGTGAGATGATCCACCCTTTGGCCTCGCAACGCCTCACTGTACGAACGGTGACCATCGGTTGACAACAATGGCTGCAGTGAGACACCACCACCCTTGTTTTTCTCACCCGGAACAAAGGATGGAGAAAAAACTTCCTTCAAGGTCTCTTCGAAATTCCTCCATCCCTTCCCCTTCCTCCCTTCTAGCACTACAATCAGACCTCTCTTCTTCTTTGGACCATAATCCGACAAGGAGAAGTACCTTCCGAAACGATTGGAGCCCTTCTGGATTACCAACATATGAGTTCCTTTCCTATGAGTTCTAAGGAAGTTAGTTGAGCCCCCCAAAGCAACACATTCGCTCACCATCGAACCCAACCACCCCATAGCTTCGTGATCGATGGAGATATACTTCACCATACGACGACTTCTTTTCGTGATTCTCCACCAATTATCGTTTTCCCTCCTAAATGCGAAGGATTTTTGATTGATAACAACCTCTCGGCACCACCCCATCACAGCCAAACAATAACTCAAACCAGGAAGGACAACACACAAATCACAACTAAATTTTAACTCCATGAACAAACCAATGACACACAGCAAGACACCACAAGAAGCAAAAAATGTACTAAGAGAAAAAGATTAGAGGAGAGAGAAAAAACTTTCCTCACCACAATTTTGTTTGTTTTGAAGCTATGTTAGGATTGAAGGTGAGTCTATTCAAATCGGAGTTGGTCCTAATTGGAAACATTTGTAATCACTGTTGGCTGGCCAATATTCTTGGATGCAAGGTCTCCTCACTTCCCATAAAATACCAAGGACTTCCTTTAGGGGTCTCTTTCAGGGCTAAATCTATATGGCATGAAGTAATAGAGAAGATAACGCAGATTGGTAGGCTGGAAGAGATTGTATTTGTTAAAAGCTGGTAGGACCAACTTGATCAAAAGTAAGTTGTCCAATTTACCAACTCACTTCTTATCTCTGTTCCCAATCCCAACTAGTGTGGCGATCTACATAGAGAAACTCCAACGTCGTTTCCTTTGAAGTGAGTTGGGGGATGAGTTTAAATTCTACCTGGTCAAATAGGAGTTTGCTCTCCAATCTTTACTAGTGGGTTGGGAATTAGAAACTTGAGGATATTCAATTGGGCTCTTCTTGGGAAGTGGTTGTTGCAATATAACATGGAGAGGGAAACGGAAATGGGTGATTGATCTTAAGTACGGTGTTTGTATTTTTTTTTTGGGGGGGGGGGGGGGGTGCGTGGAGTACTAGGGAGGTACAAGGATTGTATGGGGTGGGAGTTTGAAGCACATACGAAAATGTTGGGGGTGTTGACTTGAACACTAGAATTGTGATGGCTGATGTATCCAGAATAAAATTCTGGCATGACTTGTGGTGTGAAGATCGAGCTCTTAAGGACACATTCCCTACAATTTTTTCAGGATTGCATGTGAATCGGAAGCATTCATGGCGGATCTCAGGGAGATGTCTGGTGGCTCAATCCAATAAAATGAGGATTTTATGAGGGTGGCTCATGATTGGGAAGTTGACAGTTTTACTGATTTATTCAGAATATTGTATGCCATGAGAATGAACACTTAGGGAGCTGATAAGTTGTGGTGGATGCCCCCTAGCAAAGGTGTTTTTTTTTATTTTGTCTGCTCCTTTTATAATACCCTCACCAATCCGTAGCATAATAGATTTCTAGGCGCCTCTAAAGGCGAATGTTTTCACTCGGACAGCTTCTCTGAGCAAGATTTTGACCATGGACAACCTACAAAAATGCTGGGTGATTGTCGTGGACTAGTGTTGTATGTGCAGAAAGAATGATGATCTGTGATGAGTTTTATTATCGTACTGATGTTAGCCTGAATGTTAATTTTAAGTTGGGATACCAAGTAGAGATAAGCATTGTGCTTTTTGGTGCTATAGAATGAGCAAAGCTCATGTTTGTAACCAGATGTGGCACATATGCTATAGCATCTCCATTGAGTTTAAGGTCAGATCCATGATATATCCCATTTGTTACGAGTGCATGGATGAGACCAGGGATGAAGCCAGAATTTTAATCTTGGGGCACGAGGTTGAAGCTGTATGAGCACTTCCTTAGGAGATAAGCGAATGGCTCTCTGCTCTCTCAATTGAATCTGAAATGTCATTTCTTAGAAACGCTATGTCCTATGTGACCTGATATGGATGTTTCAAGACCTGTTCGCGTATGCATATGAATAATGTGATCTGAAAGGACATCACTGAGAAATCAAGGGAACCAAAGGTAAGTGACATGTGGCCAAGAGATGACTATTTGTACTACATTTGCATTTTGTGTTTACTGTCGTGGTTGCATTGCTTGCGTGTTGGAACATGACTGAGCTTAAGTGGGAATGGAGATGTTGCTTTGTGAGTCTTTTACCAGATTTGATGAAATGTTCAGAACCTAATTTGACAAGTTCACTGAGTGGTTGCATGGCATAGTTTTTGGTACGGATTTTGATATGGAGGTATGTAATTATACGGTGACTGTTGTATGAGAGTAGATGTTAGAAACTGACCTAGAGTGACCCAAAGGATATGCCATGATCGGGCCTGACCCTATCCAAACTGGCTGACCTTAAGAGTAACTGGAACCAAAGGGCTGAGAATGTGGGGGTGGTGGATAGTTAGTGCCCTGAGTCCCTGACAGTTTCATAGGGGTAGCATAAAGTCATGGTTTGTTGATGTCGCTCTTGCGAAGGTGTGGCCTTAGGCTGTGAAACCGGTATCTTGCTCTAGTAGAGGTGGTATGGTCTGTTGGAGGCTTGAAACCATATTTATGAGGACTTCCTGGCGGTGAAGGCAGGGATTAACAAAGTTAAGCATCCCCCTCAAGTCTTAGTTCGTTGGTTTAGGTGAGGAACAAAAAAGGTATATGATCTAGAGAAACATTCTTTTGCTTAAAATGTTTTATTCCAGAAACTGGTTTAGTGTACAAAAAAAATATGTAATAATTTATTAGAGAACCGCTTTTTGCTTGAAATGAATAGATTATTTGGTCAAATTGTTTCAATTCCTGTCTTTGTTGGTGTTCAGTGATAACATTTATTTTTATATCTTGTCCCATCAGTTATGATTTGTTATTGCTTGAACAGTCGATCCCTCCTGATTGGACGGCGAAGAATCTCCCGAAGGAAAACCAAGAAATCTTTCTGCGTGTCGAAAATAATACATGGCAAGCCAAGTACTACTTTCGTCAAGGTCGTGGCTATGGAGGGATTACTGGTGGGTGGAAAAATTTTGCTGTGGACAACAACTTGGAAGAATTTGATGTCTGCCTGTTCAAGCTTGGTGGCTACATGAATTTCACCATTGTTCTGGATGTTAGCATTTTCCGGGTTGTCAATGAGTTAACTCCTCTACAATCTTCTGGAACACCAAAGAAGAGGGGCAGAAAAAAAATAATACCCTAAGCACAAGGTTGTGTTTACTTTGTTTAAGATATTCTGACCAACTGCAGTTTAGACTTTATATGTGTGTCTTTGAATTTCACTTTATGTTTAAGTTGTCCTTTTAGCAATAAACTTGTTTCCAGACAACTACTTAAATGTTAGTATGGTGATTGTTTGTATATGTGGTGGAATGGTATCTGCCTACTATGTCTTGAAGAGTTCAAACTCATCTCCACCCCTTTTTGTTAACCATGATCAACGACTAACAGAGATTTTTACAGGCTCGGTTTTTTGAGATTGACATGGTTTATCTAGATATTGGTTATTCTTGATATTATATAGAGAAATGATATTTGCAGTTTGAGAATAACAACTAAGCATTGTACCACAAGATCTTTCAAAGTTGGATCGATTTGATGGAAATAACTATAGACGTTAGAAGGAGAAAGTTGAGTTCTTACTTACTACTTTGAAAGTGCGGTATGTGTTAGATACCCCTTGTCCAGTTCTTCCTACGACTCAAATTCTACAAGAAGATGAAATTGTAGCGAGGAAAAAATGGGAAGATGACAACTACACATGCTGTGGAAATATTCTCAACACTCTCACTGATCCTTTGTTCGATATGTATGCGCCAAAGAAAGATGCAAAGGACATATGAGATGCTCTGGAGAATAAATACAAAATCGAAGATTCTGGTAACAAAAGTTATCTCGTTGGTAATTATTTTGATTTTAAAATGATAGATAACAAGCCAATACTTGATCAAGTCCATGATTTACAACTTATTGTCCAACAAATTATTTCTGATGGTATTCTTATTGATGAGAAACTTCAAGTGGGTGCTATTATTGCCAAATTACCGCCAACTTGGAAGGATTACCGTAAGTCTTTAAAGAGAAATGGAGATGATTTCACTCTTGAAGGTCTTCAAAGACAACTCCGAATTGAAGAAGAGTCGAGATTGCGGGATAAAATTAAAGAAAGTGCTGAAATGAATAAATCAATTCATGTTGTTGAAACAGACAACAAGAAAAGAAAGAAGCCTAGAATTGATACTCGTGTTTTTAACAAACAGAGTAAGGGTAATTTCAAAAAGAAAGGAACTTGTCATTTCTGCAAAAAGAAAGGACACTACATCAAAGAATGTAGACTTCGAAAGAAGTAAGAGCAAGCAAACAATATTGAAGAGAATCTCATTGCTGTAGTGTCTGAAGTCAACATGGTATTCAATACTTCTGGTTGGTGCGTTGATACCGGTGCAACTCGTCATATTTGTGGAGACAAAAATCTCTTCAAGAAATATGAGAAGATTGGTGACGAGATCGAACTATACATGGGAAATTCTTCTACCACGAAAGTGGTTGGAAAAGGCACCGTCGAGTTGAAGTTTACTTCTGGCAAAATAGTCACTTTACTTGATGTATTTCATGCACCAGAAATTCGTAAAAATCTGGTTTCTGGCGGTCTTTTGTCCAAACATGGCTATAAGCTTGTATTTGAGTATGATAAATTTGTATTGACAAAGAATGGCATGTTTGTGGGCAAAGGATATGCTGTTGATGGGATGTTCAAACTTAATTTAATAAAGGATAATGTTTCTGTTTATTTTGTTGATTCTTTTTCATTATGGCATGCTAGATTAGGTCATGTAAATTATAATTCTCTATTTCGTATGACAAAATTAGGTTTATTACCTTCAAATTTACATGATGATAGAAATAAATGTGAGACTTGTGTTAAGACTAAATTAACAAGAAAACCCTTTCAAAATGTTAATAAATCATCTTCAACTTTGCTTGAGTTGATACATACAGATATATGTGATTTACATGGTAAATTAACAAGGGGCAGAAAAAGATATTTTATTACTTATATAGATGATTTTTCAAAATATGCTTACATTTATCTACTTAGAACTAAAGATGAAACCTTAGATAAATTCAAAATATTTAAGGCAGAAGTAGAAAATTTTCTTAATTGCAACATTAAGATTTTGAGAAGTGATAGAGGAGGTGAATATTTTAATAATGATTTTGATCATTTTTGTGAAGATAGTGGTATTATACACCAATGCACAGCACCTTATACATCACAACAGAATGATATAGCAGAAAGAAAAAATAGAACACTTATGGATATAGTCAATGCCATGCTTGAACAATCAGGCCTACCTGACAATCTTTGGGGAGAAGCTATATTTTCTGCAATTCATATTTTAAATAGAGTACCTTCTAAAAAGAATAATATGTCACCATATGAGTTATGGTTTAAACGTAAACCTAACTTAAATTATCTTAAAATGTGGGGGTGTCTAGCATATGTAAGATTACCTGATCTCAAAAGATCTAAATTAGGACCAAGAACTTCAAAATGTGTTTTTGTTGGAAATGCTTCACATAGTAAAACTTATCGTTTTCTGGATCAAGAATCTAATGTAATTATTGAATCAAGAGATGCAAAATTTTTTGAAAATAACTTTTTAAAAAAATCTTTTGAAGGTAACACTTCCTATAAAAATAGTATTCTTGAAAAGACTTGTTCTGAAAATGAAAAGAATTTGGAAATCAGAAAATCCAAAAGAATAAGAAAAGAAAAAAGTTTTGGTTCTGATTTTGTAACATATCTTATAGAAAGAAATTCTAAAACAATCTTACAAGAGTTTGGTTTGTGTTACAATTTGGAAAATGACCTTTCTACTTTACAAGAAGCTTTGAAATCTAGGGATGCTACTTTCTGGAAGGAGGCTATTGATGATGAAATGGAATCTATAATGTCTAATAAGACATGGATCCTTGTAGATTTGCCTTCCGGTTCTAAACCTATAGGTTGTAAGTGGATTTTCAAGAGAAAATTAAAAATTGATGGATCCATTGATAAGTATAAGGCTAGATTAGTAGCTAAAGGGTTTAGACAATCTAAAAGCATAGATTGCTTTGATACATACGCACCTGTAGTTAGGATTTCATCAATTAGAACTTTGATATCTATGGCCTCTATATTTAATCTTGAAATCCATCAAATGGATGTGAAAACAGCATTCTTAAATGGTTATTTGGATGAAGAAGTATATATGGAGCAACCAGAGGGTTTCATTGTTCCGGGTCATGAAAATAAGGTTTGTAAATTAGTCAAATCTTTGTATGGTTTAAAACAAGCTCCTAAACAATGGCATGAAAGATTTGATAATGTAGTTTTGTCTAATGGTTTTTGTTTGAATGAAGCAGACAAATGCATTTATTCTAAAATATGTGATAATCATTTTGTGATAATATGCTTATATGTAGATGATATGATGATATTCAGTGATAATAGGTCATGCATTAGAGATACAAAATTATTCCTGTCATCTCATTTTGATATGAAAGATTTGGGTGTTGCGAATACTATACTTGATATTAAAATATATAGGAATGATAACACTTATGCTATATCACAAAGTCATTACATTGATAAAATTTTAAGTAAATTTAATCATTTACATAAGAAAATATCTCGGGTTCCATACAACTTTGCTTTAAAGCTTGGACCAAACAAATATCGATGTGTATCACAACTAGAATATTCTAGTGTTATTGGAAGTCTGCTGTATGCAATGTATTGCACACGTCCAGATATAACTTTTGATGTGGGCAAATTGAATAGATACACAAGTTGTTCAAGCGTGGTACATTGGAAAGCAATTTCCATTATTTTGGGTTACTTGAAAGGAACTAAGTCCTATGCTCTATATTATGGAGGTTATCCGTCTGTAATTGAGGGTTTTAGTGACGCTAATTGAAATTGTGTGGATGATAGATCTAAATCTACAAGTGGGTGGGTGTTCACCCTTGGTGGCGCGGCCATCTCATGGGAATCCAAGAAACAAACTTGCATAACTCACTCAACAATAGAGTCTGAATTAATGGCTTTAGGAGCTGCTGGAAAAGAGGCTGAATGGTTGAGAAACCTCCTAATAGACTTGCCTATGTGGCCAAGTCTGATGCCTCCTATTTCCTTACATTGTGATAGTTAAGCTACATTGTCAAGAGTGTATAGCAAGTTAAACAATGGAAAATCAAGACATATAAGTCTTCGACATAATACTGTGAGACAATTGTTGGAAGAAGACATAATCACAGTAGATTATATAAAGTCAAGTACAAACTTGGTAAATCCTCTAACAAAAGGCCTAAATAAGGATCTGATTCGTAAAACATCGCTTGAGATGGGTCTAAAACCTATGGAATAGATCACTAAAAGATGGCAACCCAACCTAGATTTAGAATTCTAAATTCCAGGTTCAATGGGAAAAATAAAGTCTTATTAGTGATGATAATAACACTGAATTAGACCGTCATTTATAAAATATATATATATATATATATTATAATTTAGTGCTAGTCTTGCAGTGAAAAAGGAAAGGTTGAGCATGACTCTTAGCGAGTTCGTATAAAAGGTGTATTTATGCAAGAGCACCTAGAAGAACTTTACCTATGTGAGTGTAAAGTCAGGCCGCTTTTTTCGGGGTTTGGTAAACCGCCTATAGCACTCATGAAGTCGGGATAACGCGTATGGCCTTTAATGCGCGGCTATTAAGAACAATGGAAATATGTGTTGACATGCATTGATTTTTCGGTTTTATCACACGATATGATAGTTCAAAAATATTATGTCTACTATCATATTGATAAAACTTTGAGAATCATATGCTACATGAAAGTTCAAACCCAAAAGGTACTTACATTTATGTGTCAACATATAATTGTAATAGCAGCATTTAAAAAAAAAATATATACATTATTTGAAATAAGTGAGGGAATGTTAGATTATTTCAAATTATATTTCAAATTTGATTTTCAAATATTATTTCAAATTTTAAATTATTTATTTTTTGAAAAAAATTTCTCTAATGTATTTTTTTTAATCCCACATTGGTTAGACAGTGAAATATTTAATGGTTTATAAGTGAATGTATTTCACTATACATAAAATAAATAAAAGGGTAGACAGTCTAGAAGCGTCACCCAGTGCGAAGCACTGATCGCACGCACGCACGCGCACACTCGTCGTGCGCGTGACGCATAGACGCATTGACGCTTTAGACGTACTTAGCACTTCGCACGTACGCATCATCGCAAGTGACGGAATTCTTTTGCTAAGCGAAATAATGTGTCTGATCACTATTTTGACAGTTGTGATTAACTGTCAATTACAGTTATTTTTATAACTGTTCAGACAATAACTATCATAATTTTATTTTAACTGAAACGTTATGTCTGTTGTTATTGCATCTTTTCGTTCAAAAGGTTAGTATTCAGAATTTGTAATCTGCACACTATATAAACAGTGTTGTATCCTGAAGACATAATTACTAATGATTCCCTTTTGCAGAACTCTATACGAGTGGGAGGCAATATTTGTCTGAGAGACAGATTAACAATCGTCTCACTGTTCTTTTCTTTCAATCTCTATGCGTATATAAATTTTCTAACAATTTCAACACCAGTAATTGGATAACACGCTTTATTAGATTTTTTCTTTTTATTACAAACAATATTCCGGTCCTACTTCAATAGATAAAATGTGATAATTTTGTTATCTTTAAACCATTTTTTATTTAAAAAAATATATTCAAAAGTGGATTGGCGATGCTATTTCTTTTCCTTCTAATCAAGCATTTATTTTATAAGATATACGATATGCCACGTTAAGAGAGTGGAGGTTAGTCAGATTGAAAAGATTCGAGGCCATTGAGTCGAAAAATATCGCCCGTAGTGATGTAAAACTCACCTTGGTGTGGCGGTGCGTAAGATCTATGTGCAATTTGAGCTACATGTGAGATGCACACGTCAATCTTTTCAACGGTTTTATTCTACCATTTGAAGGATAGAAGGCTCGCAAATCTTACGGTGCGGCGTGTGACAGTCATGGGTGATCGAAAAATAATAGATCAACACTTCTTTGTGCTACAATTGAAAAACTAATGAAAAATCAGAAGAAAAAAACAATATAACAATATCTAATTTATACAAACAGGAGGAGGAGGGCGACTTTGGACGGAGAAGGTAAGATTTTTTGGACCTTCTCTGGAAAGCTTTTTGTTGAGAGAGAAAACGATGATATGTCTCTATTAATTTTAACAAGTTATTGGCAATGTTATCCCATTCCGTATTTATATAATTCAGTGGTTCTATTGTCATACATGTGAAATTTCGATTGGGATCCCACAAAAGCAAATATATATTATTCTTTTAATGTATTTTTTTAACAAATTTAAATCATTTAATAACATCATTAAAAACACATCCTTCATCACTAAATAAAAATAAAAAATAAAAAACTCTCATTGTCAGAATTCCCATACGTGGGAGTAGCATTTCTCTATAGAATTTTCCAATATTCTTAGATTAGGATTAATTCGTTGAAAAGGCCACATTCCTAAATCTATTTTAGCATTTTCGATGATGCCCATGGTAGAGGACAAGCTAAAGCCACGTAGGCAAGTGTCCTCTTACGCGGACCATCTCCTTGTCTGTCAGCCAATCAAAGTCGTTCTCGCCTTATCCAAACTCCTATTAGCTAAGTTGCCATTTTGATCCCCACCTTCTTCTTCACAAACAAATCCCGCAGCCTACTCAGATATCTTATAGCTTGTAGATTAAAATTTGAGGCTCAAGCTCAGGCTCAGGCTCAGGCTCAGGAATGGCTGTGGGAACAGCCTCTCTCAGTTCGGCAACAGTCGCCGGAGCCCTGATTAGTTCCGGCAGCCAGACCAACCAGAAGAGAAAAAACATAATGGTGGAGGCAAGAGGGCTAAATTCTTATGGTGGTCTCAAAGCTCACAACAATTTGGTGCTGTCTCTGGGGTTGCCTATATGCACTGAGCAGTGCTTTGCAAAGTTGGTCAGTTCTTTAAGAGCAAAACCACGTGGCAAAAGAAGAGGAGGAGGAGGAGCACTGTCTTCGACGTGCAATGCTGCAGACGAGATTTTCAAGATTGCTGCCATTATCAACGCTCTTGTGCTCATTGGAGTTGCTGTTGGATTCATTCTTCTCCGAATTGAAGCTTTTGTGGAGGAGTCTGAAGATTAATGAAAACAAGATTTTTATTGCCTCTTTAATTTAATCAAAACCCATGTACATTTTTTTGTTTTGTTTTGTTTTGTTTTGGCTGATCCTGGGAAGGTATTTGCTCTGCCCATATATTATGTCTCCCTCTCTGCATGAGTTGCTCGTTTATGAGTTCAGTCTGGCTTTAGATCAGAGTCATCGACATTAGATATACATACTGCTCCACTGTCAAAATAACTCATTCCAATTTGATGGGCGAGAGAACAGAAAGTATAGGCCTCATATCCATTTCAATCATCATATGCCTGAAACTCCAGCCCACCCTTCAAGGTGACTCTCAGCGGTTAGGTTTAGGTATGTATATGATAAAAAGAAAATGTTACATACTTCGTCAGTTTGCTTCTTTATTTTAACTGCTCATATATTTATTTATTTTTAAATTTATTTCTACTTAATAATTAAAAAAAATGACTTTTAGTATATTAGCATACTTTTGTACTGTTTAAAAATATTTAAAGATGTTTAAAAATATGAAAAATGACAAAAAAAAATTCAGATGTGAAATCTGTACTAATGAACACACCCAATAGTTAAAACTGGACGGCATACTAGTACTACCCTTTAATAAAAGGTCCAACTCAATTACATTTGGACTTGACTCGATTCGATTATTAAATAGACTAGTATAAACTCAATTACACTAGTATAAACCTCACTTTGGTCGAATATTATTCGTGAATAAACTTGTGACTCGCCTCATTAACTCATCCACATATTTTATATATATATATATATAGTAGTGCTATATGTTCTTGCAAATTTACTTAAAACTTTTACTGCAAAACTCATTTTATTAGTTTTCTTTTGAAATTTAAATTTTAAATATCAAATTTCATGATTTTCAATATATCAATAAATGACATGTAAAAAAGTAAATTTTTTTTGTAAATTTTTCTCAAGTTCATTTAACATTTTCCATATATATATATACAGATATTATTATTAATATATATAGATATATATAGATATACAAATATAAAAAGTTATATATGTATATAGTTTATCAGAAAACAGCATACACATACAAACAGAGTTCGAGTCTCGAATCAAGATTGAGATGTACAAAGACGAGTCTCAAGTCAAGCTCAACATAAAAATGTCCAAATTGAACCGAGCTCGAGCAGCTAAAAAGTTTAGTAGAGTCCGAACTTAATCTGGGTATAATTAAAACCGGTTTACAATCCCAGTTGGGTTTGTTCAACAAAATGCAAATAGAAGTTAAACACTGTAATTCGACTGCAGCACTCATGAAACACACGAGATATTAAAGTCTACTAGTGAACGCATCAATTTTCGTTCAAAATCTTGATGGGTTCTATCCAAACAGATTTTATCTGTATCCAACATAATGAAGTCAAGTGTCTAAACAGACTATTCTCTCAAGAAATTTCCCCAGACCACGTTGAAAGATTACGTGAAATTCAAATAAAACAGCAAAACCACCTTGAGGAGAACAAATAATTTGAGACATTGGTCCCCTGGAGAAAATTTATGCAGTCTTGAAGACCTCTCTGCGTTATGAAATCCGCAGATATGATAGCTGTCTGTCTTATGAAGAGGGTCTCTGACATGCAGCAAAGAGCTGACAACTGATAAAAGCCATCACCAGTGAGGTGAACAGTTCAAAGCCGACCACCTTTGGTAAGTGCCAGCCCAATCCTCGCCTCAGATAGCTGCGAAAAAAGAAAAGAAAAATATAACAGAATGAATGAATGACTTGAAAACAATGAGTGTTGCAATGGAGCCATCATCCTGATCAGTATTTAAAATCTATGACTGTTAAAAGTTTCAAGTGTTTTAATTACAATCAAGGCTAACAAAATTCCGATGTGTAGTAATGGTGGGAATATAAGGACAAACAGCCCCATGCGCTTTGCCTCATTTTGCTTTTGAAATCCCATTTTCAACCTTTAGACTTTATGAACTTTGGTCCTATACAAACCAAGATTGTTCCTGTCTCTGCTATGTTTACACAGAACTTTTTTTCTCTACAATTATAACCTCAGTTTCTCTCTCCTCTTTCTGTCCCATCTCCATCTCTCCCCCCCTCTCTACCTTCTAGTCCCTCTCTCAAACTCCATGGCCATGGCCATTGAGGGACCTCTTTTGCATCGTCATGGAGGTTGGTCCCTGTGGCCATGGAGATTGAGAGAGAAAAGTATGGAGAAGAGATAGGAGATAAACTAGATATGGATCAAATGAAAACATTTTCCATTTAAAACATTATGTAACGTGTAACAAAGTGTTCAATAAATGAGGATCATGGCTCAGTTTATTTTTTAAAAATAAAAAATAAAAGCTGAGGCCTTAAAATCTAAATGAAGTAAATCACTGGTTATTTATCCAAATTTCCTTCATAGTTGGGAAGAATATAAACCAACTTCTACATAAGGCAGCACTAGGAAATTTAAGAAGCAGACCTTGTAATAGATGGCATGGTTGCCACTATTCCTGCACATGCGTATATTATGGGAATCAGAGTCCTGGGTTTATTTTTCCGGAGCCACATCAAAGAACCCAATGCAGCTAGGGATATACTCAACACCTGAATTCAGAAAAAGGAACCAAAATATTGATAAAAGATACAAAAAATAATGAATTTGCACAGAAAGATTAACTTAACATGCATATGAAAAATCACAAAATTGTAAAAGCCAAATTTCCACATCAACAAGAATGGCCTATGGATAATCCTTTGAAATCTGATAAACATTCATGATGTGAATCTTCCGACCATCAAAATGGGCATTATTTGTACAAAACCACTTGGAACTAAGGACATTGTCCAAAGCTGCAGCCACAACAAATAAAAAAAAAAAGAAAAAAAAAAGAGAAAAGAAAATAAAAGAAGATAAACAAGAAGAAATATATATACCAGATTTGCATTTGCTTCAATGCCCTGCAAAACGTAATCCCATGTAAATTCTAGTCCTCGAGCGCCCACCCAAAGTGGTGCCAATCTATGCAGAACAGAATCAGCAAAAGCCCACCCTAACAATGGGATAAAAGGCGTCATAACCCTCACATATGTGGTTACATAAAAGAAATTATATAGATGACAAGAGCTTGAAAGTTGATCCAGACCACTGGTTTCTCAAACATATTATTTTAATGTCATACTCACCTAGTCCAACAGCTTGAAATTTATGATTTTGAGAAATGTTCCTGTGAGTCAACTGAGTCAAGGCAAAGTAAAGGCCAGCAACATCTATAAAACCAATGAGAGCTTTCAATAGTTCCTGAAGACAAAAAGTAGCATTTATTAAGGTTAGCAACTCAAATTCAATATGAAAACAAATTACTGCATTTGATGTAAATATCAAAACATTATGCTGGAGCTTTATTTTACTCTCACTTGTCCAAAGAGCAATTGAGACCTATAAATAGTGCAATAATTTGATAGAAAGGCATCAAACGCCAGCACTTGTAATCACCTGGCTTGGTTTAAGGTATTATAAGAGGTTTATCAAATGTCAGCTTATGAATACCCAAAACAGAGTACCTAACAAGCAGTGAGTATATAATAGTAGCATGCTATATGCTTTCCATCTTCAATATTAGCATGTTTCATTGTCTGATCTAGATCCTCAAGCACCATAGACAAGTATATCTTTCAAAACTAGGTATCCTCTAAATATACGCCTCAGATGTTTGGTTTAGATAATTAAGACACTAGTCAACTTGAATTTGAGTAATTCCAGCTTGTTCTTCCCCCACACACCTATACCAGAAGCTAATATATGTATGGGATTATTTAATCCATGTAAAGCCAAAAATAACAAAGAAAACCCAAGAGATCCACCAAGATTTTAATTTTTTCTTCAATTAGTGGGCGACATGAGCAGTGTGCCTTTGAGATGGATTTTAACATTCAAAATTATATGTTTCAGAATTTATAATATTACGGAGTTTACATCCCTCTGCCCAAGCAATCATGAAAAGAAAATCGTATTTCTCTGTATTGGCATGGATTAGAGTCCTAGAGTACAAAGAATGGTAGCTAGAAACACACATATGGAGGTGGAAAAGGATTGGATCAAAACAGTAAGTGTCATCCTTTAAGAATAGAAGTTGTGGACTTGACATATTGGAACTCTGCCAATTAGAGAAATCTGTAAGCCTTTTCTTCAATATATACAGCAATGGTATTCTTCAAGTCATTCTACGTACACTAATACAAGCAATTGATAAGCCAAAAGATAAAAGTACCTGATATGGATCAAAGCTATCATTCTCCGATACCTTTAGGAAGGTTGCCAGGCAAACAAGCTGCCAACATATTTACAGCCAAAATAAAAGGTGGGTAAAGGCATATAAGCAGAAGACTTAGATAATTAGTGGGAAAAATCCCAGGAAAGGAAAAAAAAACATATGTTAGAACCAGGGATGCAACTTGAAGAGGTGTTGTCCAATTCAGAGTTGTGTTTATAACAATGTTGACAAACCTTTACCAAAGCCGTTCCAAGATAGACAAGAGCTGCTTTAACAGAGGTACCTAGTGTATCGTATTCAGATCTGCACATGTACACAAGTTACTGCAAAACCAATTTATATATTGATATAGCAGATAAATCACATAACAAAGATCCCTCTATGTCCAATAAATCGATCCAACGTATAAAAGTTTCAGCAACAACCTACATATTGATAATTCACTTATTAATTTGCTTGTGTATGCAAGCCTGGCGTGTCAACACACAACTTGTGGTGAAACCTATTATAATTATAAAAAAGTTTACAAAACTTTTCATCATTGGGGAATCCACTTCAGTAGTGTGTTGGGTGTATCTAAAAAAGGCTTGCAAATAGATTTTTTCTTTATAATAAAAATTACAAGGGTCCATCGTGTAAAATCAAACACAATGCTCTATTTCAAAGGAGATTTTATAAAATCAAGCACAGTCCTGGTACAGAGAACTGGTTTTTAAGGCATAGTGCACAATCAAATTATAAGGTTCTTATTAATAGATTACGAAGGAAATTTCTAAAAAACGTGTTCTTCATACATAGGGAAACACCAACGGTGCATATACAGATCGTGATTCGTGTATCTAATAAGTTAGGGTTTCCGTTACAAGATGGCAATCTGAAATCATGAACATAGAGTTGAGCCTCGGAAATGTAACAAAATGGAAATCATGAGAGCAAGGGGGGAAAATTACAGATATATATATTCTAGGAAAACATGAAGAAAAGAAGAAGCGAAACTCACAAGGGAGTAGCAGAGTAGTAAACCGCATGGGGGCCGAATGTGAGGATTGCACAATTGAAGAAATGAAAAACCGTCATTCTCTCTCTCTTCTCTCTCGCTCACTCTCTCAGCAAGTCCAGAGCGAGATCAAGAAGGTTAAGCAACCCGAGCACAATAGGAAGGAAGGAGAGAGAGAGAGAGAGAGAGAGAGAGAGCTCGCAGATGGGCTTGAAAGTCCACTTGATCTGGTAAGACCCAATAAACTGAACCAGCTGTTTTTGCCTGTTTAGGCTTTGTTAAAGAGGCTTGAGGCTTCGTTTTGGTTTGGAATATATAAAAAGACAAGAAGGCTTAGCCCAATAAAAGAGACCCAAATAAAAGTCCCATTCGATAAATGATAATGGTCAGATAAAGCTCATATTGCTAACTCAATTTCACTAAAGTCTAGTTCGGATAAAAAACACTAACATATTATTCATTATTCTATTATTATATTTTTCACCTACTTTTTACTACTATTTATTATTATTCACTTCTATTTAATATTTTATCATTATTTTTTTCACTACTATTAACAGAATATTTGAGATCATCTCATTATTTAAACACAATCTAAATATCACTCAGAGAATATACATATTCTTTATCTGCCTTAAAATCCGAAACATGATTGGAAAAGAAACACCAAAAAAAGAGCATTGAAGAGTAATCATCACAAAATTTTGTCACTTAATTATCGTAGTTAATTAGGAGAAGATTCCTATAAAAAATGACACCTCCAATATTGATTAAGGGAAACAAAGTTGTGATATCTTAATCAATCGCATAATGATTTGTAGTGCATACCTAGGGCGTATTGATATTTGATAATGCAAGGCCTTGCACATGGTGAAACCTTCCTTAAGTGAGAAATTCTATTTGCAGTCTTTATTCAAAAATTATATGTGCAAACCCTTTATTAAATGAGAAAAATTACTATTTTAATAAGGATAGTATTATATTTTTAAAAAGTTTTAAAGACAAAATTACTTATTCTTGCATGAACAGTCTCCATTAAGAGACGACTGAATGTAACATTACTTTAAAAGTTGAGAGATACCTTAATGAGATATGTCTCGCTGATTAATTTTTTTGTTTTTTCGCCAATCACGTGGATGGCTAATTGAATTATCTTATGATCATCCTAAACGACGTGTTTCATTTATTTTCAACCTTTCCTCACCTTAATCGCGTGAACTTCTTGTGATTGTTCCTTTGGTCGCCTAACGGCCTTTTCTCACCCACAATCATATACACTTTTGCCTAATAATTGGACGATTATTCCTAGAGAAGCACTAGATTCACAAAAACATTTTATAAAATTAAGGCCGGATTTTCTTTTAGAAATGAAATATTGTTATAATATATTTTTTTAATATGATTTTTGTATTGAGATTTGAAAAGGTTAAATTGTTTATATTATTTTGTATTGGAATTTGAAAAATGTATAATAATTAGATGAAATAAAATGAGATGAAAATATGTGTGTCTTGTAAGCAAACTAGGCCTTAGATTTACCATTAGGAGGATTATTCACACTGAATTATTAGATACATAAGACATTTTATCATGATAAATTTATAAACTGACGTAATTTAATATGATACGCACATTTTATATATAGTAAAAAGAAATTTACAATATAGTATATCACTTCAAGTCACATTAAATTATAAGTCTTACATTTGTGACATTTCTTTATAGACAAAACATTTCTCTTATTCCTATTTATATCTATGCTGCGACATATGGAGGATATACTTGTTAATTGGCACTAAAAGTAAAAACATGCTAGCAATCAACTTACAAATTTCCTGATTTCCCAATCTCTCTATCTTTGTATATACCATTCTTTATCGGTTATATTAAGGTTGTTGACCTAACCTTTTTTCTTTGGTAAGAATATGATACAACCATGTGTACTGTCTTCCAATTTGCAATTTTGCAAGCTTCTCTTGTATTTTCTGATTTATTTCACCAAATTGAAACTCCCAGAAAGGGGGAAAAAAAAGAAGAAGCAATTCTTTGAGCAGAATTACACTCATGACTACCTTATCATAAAAGCATGCATCCAAGCCAATGCATTCATGTGAATCCAATTTCCAACTCGTACAAGAATTAAAAACCACAAAATCTTTTATGCTTCTTTTAAAAAAAAAAAAAAAAACATTATTCATTTCTTGGTCTAGTTTTCATTTCCAGGAATTTGATCATCATGATCAAGAGGTAACAGACAGAATGTTTTACAAATAAACACGTATATGATCAAAGGACAAAGATAATTGATCACTTCAGTTCTTTATGACTAGTGCTACATGTAAAAAAGACTCATGCATCTTTATAGATTACCTTTAAGACGTACAACTTTATGCATAATATTATATTGTTATGTAAGTAAAATTCAAAGTATACATACATAACATTTTTTTTTTTTTTATATTTCCCCTAATAATTTGCTACTCATTAAGTCGTTTTCATAATTATTAACCCACGGTTAGAACAATACATAAACAACATATTTTGTTCTTTTCATACGTTAGAACTAGAACAAACATTATAAAACAAAGAACAATAATTAAAACATGTATAATTAGCTTATTTCTACTCAATTTAACATGAAAGTTCAAACCACATACGTCATGATGGATAAGCAGCATATAATTGCTTCCTTCCAGCTTACATATGAACGGAAAATGGGGAATAATCTCGATGGATGTGGACATTAAGGTTTTAGGTTTTCTTGCATATTTATTGCTGATGAGACTGACAACTTGAAAGGCTGATCAAAGTAGAATGCAAGTATTCTTTATATCACTGTTTGAAAATGTCAGAGAAGAGAGAAGAAATTAATATTTAATGCAATATTGGAGAGACAACATTAAAGGCAAAGAAATAATAATTGTACCCATCTTTGTGGTCCATGCGACAACCATAGAAAAATAATAGAGAGACAGTTTGACAACCATCTTTCAAGGCACTTCTCTGCAGAAATAAATAAAAAAGAGAGCTGAAAGAAAGAAATAAAAAAGAGAGAAAAAAAAAAGAAAAAGATTGCAAAAGTGAAAAAAGTAAAAAAAAAAAAAAAAAAAAAAAAAAAGGAAAAAGGGAAAAAAGTTTGAGAGCGAAAGCTATGAGGATGGGTACTATTAGAAGATCATGACCATGCCATATTTGGGCCGGAGTCTAGGGAAATATGCATGGGAAAATTATAGAAAACGAGAAACATAAATAAAAATTACATAAATAAAAAAGCACAGGGTGTGATTAAGACTTTTCATATAAAGCAGACATATTTTTTTTAGAAAAATTCTAATTATAAGTGATTTTGTATATCAATATATATATATTTATATTCTAGCGAGATTGATTAAAAAATCAAATTTTAATAAAAATAATAATTTTTGAATTTTTTTTTTTGAATATGAAGGCAGTAATATTGATATGCAGATTGATTCGTAAATTTGTTAGGCAATATTAGGGGGTTTGTTAGTATGCTCTGCTAGCTTTTTCTTAGTGTTAAAATATGTATTTTTATTTTTATTTTTATTTTTCACATCATTTTTTTTAAATGCTTAAATAATTTTTAAAAAAGAATTTTTTTTTACAATATTATTAAATAATATTTTCTTAATTATTAAAAAATAAAAAGGAAACAGGACAATAGAGTGTAATAATCCAACAGATTAAAAAGCATTTCTCAAGAGATCTCGAACTTTATTTACATTTAAGGGAATTCGAACTTTAAAAATAAAGACTTTTATCAGTTAAGCCAACTCCGGATATTATCGTTAAAAATTTTACCTTTCATGTAGGCTGGAACATTATATCCTAGATCAATAATTTGACTCTTATCTCATTTTTTTTTCTTTTTCAAACTTAAACCATTTGAGTTGTTCATAGTTATGTCGAGACATTTTATTGAGATTTTTCACTCTCTCCTTTTATATTTATATTTTTAGTTTTTTATAAAACATTAGAAAAGCTACAAATTTTAGTGGTAAGTTTCACGATAAAACATGAGATGAAGTTTTATACTTGTTCTGTATGAGTGGTGGCTACATCCCCCAGGTCCAAGGGGATGTAACCCTAATTTCTTTTGAATGATTATTATTAAAGAATATTTTTTTAATTATTTAATTAAAAAAAAACATTTAAAAGAAATCTATTTCACTCAAATTTAGATGAAATAGTATTATTATTTTCTATATGAGTAATGATATATTTATTATTGGTGTACTACTTATTTATCATTTTTAGTATATTTATTTTTTATTATTTTATTTTAAATATTTTTTAATATTCTTAATTATGAAGAAAAAATTTAAAAAATTTATAATTTTATTAATAATTACTTTCTTATTTATTATATAAAAAAAAAAGATAAAAAAAAATGATAAATGAGTAAAAACTCTAACATTATTATTATTATTTTTATATATCCCACACTGTCAATGCTCTGACACAAGATAAGCTCTGAAAACCAAAAAAGAAAATGATTGTACGGCCAGATTTGAAATTCTCAACAACTTGGTTTCAGGAAAATAATGAGATCTGCCCCTGATCGGTGGTCCAATTTTGATCCATATTATGTCAAATTAACATAAAGAATATTTTATATGTCTGCCACCAAATGAAAACAATTTGTTATTTGTCAGGAGTGATACTGAATATCAAGTTTCTCAGGCTTTCTATTAATATTAGGCCTTTTCCAGCCTTTTTTTTATGAGTTTTCATCCCTTGATATTGTGATTTTCATCTAAATATTTTTTTTTTATATTTTATATTTATAAATTGTATTGTATTGTAGATTTAATTGAAATGCTCTCAATTTATGAATAAATAAAATGAATTTTTTGAATTTTTAAAAATATTAATTTGTAAATAAAAAGTAATGTTAATTTGCTTTCATAATTTTAATCAATTTTATTTTAAATTGAAGACTTTTTTATTTATCTATTAATTAAATTATAAAAGAGTCTCATTTTATAAATTATATATTACATTGCGTCTAATTTTCTTTCATTTTAAGGATTAGTTTGAATTTGTAGATAAAATGAACTCGTCTCAACTCATCTCAAATTTATCATTATATTTTTTTAAATTTTTATACAAAATACAAATTCTAATACAATTATTTAAAATTTTAATACACAATTTTTAAATTTTAATTAAAATTTTTTCAATTTTAAAATAATAATAATATTAAAAAAATAAATTAAATTTATCTCAACTCACCTTTATCTCTTAATTTAAATCAAATCTAAAATAACAAGATATATCGTACCCCAACTTTTTTTTACAGAGCCAAAAGTACCGACATTGCCATTAAGTTATTGTGTTTTTATAAAATTTGTGCTCAAATACTTTTGCTTGGATATCACAATCTTTTCATCATGTCAGGCTTTAAGCTTGCGCTTTTCATTTTTGTTTTTTAAGAAATAATTTATATAAATTTTATCCCGTATTTTTATAAAACAAATATATTATTTTTTAAGTGACTCACCTTTTTATTAAGGATTTACGAAATTTATTTATTAAAGACTTATATATATTTATAAATATTTAATATTACTCTTTTTCTTTTAATCAACTTTTAACTCTTAACTCTCTTTTAATCTCACTTAAATATTAGTAATGGTCTAGTTTTTTTTTTTTTAAACTAAAATGTGATTAGCTAAGTCATTTTTTCTAATTTAATTAACCACTTTTGAACAATATTAAATAATAAACTCTTTAAATATACTATTTTATTTAAATTTTTATTTCTGATTTTTATTCATTTTAATTATAATGATAATTGAAATTTTTATTTTTTATTAAAAAAATACAATGGATCATATAATTTTCTAAATATCTTATTTATTCAACCGTCATATTTTTTCAATAATCATATATTTTCTAACGGATAGATTTTCTGACAAGTTATATTTCTTGAATGATTATATTCTTTATTATAAAACATAACGTACATTTTCTCAACAATTTATTCACTTAAACTTAAGTTTCCTTGTAATTTTTATTTTTTCATTTTATCCTAATATTGGAGCGTTTGCTTTTTCGAAAAATGAAAAACATAAATGAATAGTAAAACATCAAATAAAATTTATGGTTTAAAACATAAAATAAAATTGAAAGTTAAAAATATCAAATAAAAGTCGTGGTTCAGTACATCATTTGTCCCGTAATCGTTTACATTTCCATTCCTGTTTCTCTTGCATTTACATGATTCATTTACCATAGCTCACAAGCCAAGAGCAAAAAAACAAAAACAAAAAAAAACAAAAACAAAAACAAAAACAAAGAAAAAGAATAGAAACCCACCTGCAGAATCACTACAAGAAAAATAAGTATTTTATGACATTTTAATTACAGTCAGAATGACTGTTTTTGCTGTAAATATTTTTTGCAATATTTTTTTCTACTTTTTGTGACGAAATCTAATGTTATAAAAAACTGATTTTCTTGTAGTGAATATTGAAGATCACGAAATCATGAACAAAGCCAATTTGGCTTTGTTGAAGATTAAAAAAAAAAAAAAAGGCAACAAAACCAACGGCTATGTTGAAGATGTAGAAGGAAAAAAAGCCAAACTACATATATCATGGCAACTCCATCAACGGAAGCTATGGACCATGCCCACCGGCTTAGAAACAATCACTGATTTTTTGTTTTTTTTCATTGTTGTACAAGAAAATCTCTTTATCATGAGTAACGTTCAATTTCTTGTAATAAAAAACCAAGTACACTAGTATAAATACATGAGACTCTAAAAAAGATTCTCCGGTGAGCCAAACCTTTCACTACAAGAAAAATCAAGAAAAATCAGTAACTGTGATGAATTATTTGTGACGAACATGATTATTTACAATAAAAATAGATTTATTTTGATAAGAAATAATTATTTTGACAAGATATAATTGATTACAAATAAATAATTTTCTTATAGTATGTTTTCAAACACTTTGTATTCAAACTATTTTACATAAGTTCTTTCACATTCTCTTGCGTTCACGTTACCCAGTACCGAAGCTAATGTGAAATGAATAAAGGCGTTTGGGAAATGATGGAGACAAAATGAGAGAGCGGGAAGGATATATCAGAAATATAGCCAGCCATTTTGGTAAGCTACAAATACCCCAACGTTAAATTTAATTATTGTAAATTTAAAGAGTTTGTTGTGGGTGTATTTTGAGCTGGCTAGACAAAGTTTGGCTAAATTTTATCTATGGCTAGCTAGCTTACTGCATGTGCTCGAATCCTAGATTTGCTAGCTAGCTGGCCTTCAAAGTCACCCAAGCAAATATTTGAAACTCATTGTAAAGCTAATTCATTATAAGAAAATTACTTATTTACAGTCAATTAATTTTAACAAAATGATTATTTATAGTAAAAATTAGTCATAAATAATCTTTTCGTCGCAATTAATTGACTACAAAAATATATTTTTCTTGTAGTGATTCTTCGCCTAGTAAAATCAATTTGGGACTTGCACTACAGGAAAATCTATCTAGCCTTAGTTAATCACAATTCACCCATACAATATGGGACATAACAAATTCGACTGTTACAATCTTAAATATTAATCACTAAAATGATTAGCGTTCGATCGATATGATTTTACTAGGTCAACCCTGATATTATTTATAAAGACCCAATAATAGTACTTCTAGTACCTTTATATTTAAAAGAGCTTAGTCAAGATTGAAATTGGAACTAGCTTATTAAATCAAATATTTATATGAAGTCCTGTACGTCACACATGATGGGGAAAGATCAGCCTATGAAATTCAATTCACGAGTCGGCCTTCAACAAAACAATAATTAGAAGGAAAAAAAAAAGCTATGAAATTCAACACAATTAATCTAGCCATTATATATATATATATATAGAACACAATCGATCGATTAGTACTACTGCAACACATGATCACCACCACAAAAGCCCTACAAAATGCACAAATTAATTGGCCTATTAATATATATAATTAATAATTAGGACTTGATTCTAATATATATAATTAATGATTGAAATGTCATGTTGCCCAACATTTTAGGCACAAACATATATAGATATATATATATATACATATATATATATATATATATAATACGTACATGTCATGTATGTACCATAGATAATTAAAGTCAGCAGTACGAGATCATTGGTCAGATAATAATATATAATTTGAGGGGATATCTTTGATCAATTCTCAAGCTAGCTAGTTTCGTACATGCGTATCAATTGACGAAAGCAAACAATGATGGTTTAGCTACATACATATATATATATGTATGTATACATATATATATATATATGTATGTATATATATATATATATATATGTAGGATGTATTCGGACAGTAGAAAAACACTGAATATTGAAAAATACAAAAGCTGGTTTGAGATATGTTTCTCAATTAGAAAAGATTATGTGATCAGCTAGCTAGGGTTAATTACTTTCTTTTTTATGAATGATCATCAGCTAGCTATACTTACTTAACTTGTTAGGTAATCTAACTTCAATCACATATTTTTAAAATATAACCATATATAGTTGTTATTACAAGAAAAATAGATAATAGTGACCCAACATTTACTACGAAAATGATTATTAGCGATTAAAACACACTATTAGTGACTAAAATAGACTATTTACAACTAATAAATGGTAGCAAATAAATAATTTTCTTGTAGTGTATGTAATCTCCCTCCCTCCACGTCTCTAAATAAGATTACTAATGTTAGATACGTGTTTTAATACATGCATCTTTCGTGCACCCTTGTTGAAAAATAATGGAACTCACCAATATTTGAAGATATATTACTCTTCATGTAGATCATAAATTTGCCTATTTTGTAAAGAATTCACAGAATTTACGTACCCTAAAAATGAACAAATCATTTTCAGTAAATTATGGTCAATTTGTTTGAGATCCCTGCGCGCTCTGCTGCTGGATGGCCGGCTTCGGTGTTGTGTGTGAAGCAATATATTGAGCCAATTCATTAACACGAAAAAATAAATTAAGGAGAAAATTAAATAAAATGAGAGTTGATGAAAAAGTTGCTTTCATTCCGCATGCAATATGGATTCATTGAATTCCTTTTCAATTGAGAGTTTCGACCACCTTAAGTTTGTTCTAGCTTATTAATTACAGTACACAAACTCATTATTTACATGCATATATGATTAACAGTTAACAAATTGATCAGTGTTGAAACGCTTGTTTTATTTTGTATATATAGACACAAAAAACCTTTTGATCGGTTGTGCAAGTGGGAAAATTATCGGTCCAATATTTAGAACGTGCAAATGATCTACACATCTTATACTTTTTTTAAGATAAACATTTTAGCTATAAAAATGTATATTATACAAAAATAAATATACAAATTAATGTGATTTAATTTGATCTAGACTCTACTATGTCAAATTGTAATATAAATTTTAATATAAAAAATAAATCTATCACATCGCGTAAAGTCACATTAGTTTATAATTTATTTTTGTATAATTTTTCTTTTTTAATTAAAGTACACAAAATTTTCACATCATCCTAAACTCACCTATCTAATATAAACCCATTATTTTCACCACGATTGTTAGCAAATTGATTAAATATATATAATATATTGTGTCAGCCTTCACGTACCATTTTCCTCGAATCTCATGACATTATTTATCATCTTGAAAAGATATAAAAATAAAAAAAAAAGGTTAGGCCTATATATAATATATAACACAAGATATGACGAAATTGTGCGTGGAAGTAGCTAGATCGAATGTACGTATGTGTAAAGATGTTCATTCGAGTTTCGAATTTGAGAATTTGAAATTTGGATTCAAATTTTTCTTAAACTTTTTAAAAAAAATTTCTAAATTATTAACAAATGATTAAAATTTTAAATCGGGTCGGATTAAGGCCTACGTACGTGTATATATGCTAGCTAGCTAGCAGCAATATTGTACTGATGTAAGTCCGGTGCTGCACAGTGCACATCCACCTAAACGGCGTTGATTGCGGTGATTCCTTCCTTTAGTTTTTGTCATCTTCTTCAGTACTTCTACAGCATTTGCATGGAGGTGGAGAAGGTGAGACTCGAATTTCAAGGCGACACAATGTTTGTTTGGCTGTAACCTAATCTCACGAATAACCATGCAGCATGAAAGAAGCTTTATATTCTTTTTGAATTAATTAAGAAAATCAAATCAATTAAATAAAAACACTACTTGCTTAAATAATAACAAAAAATAGTTATATATAATATACACACACTCAGGCCGGACTAATTATTAAATAGCTTTAAATGTCAAACTAACAAATTATTTGTTATATATATAATATATATGCTTTTTGCCCCCCTTTCCCGGCCCAGATAATACCCTAAACACAAAATAAGGTATAATGAAATAGTTGTTCGCTTATACTAGAAGTCCTACCACTACAAATAAATTTATAAATTAATATATTTTATTTTAAATTAATATATTTCATATTAATTTATAAATTTATATTTTATATTTCATATATTTTATATTAATTTATAAATTTATTTTTATGAAACTTTTTTGTCACGAATGCATATATATATATAATATATAAACTGGTTAAGATGCCTTAGGGAAATAAGTACGTAAGAATAGTGCTTCAAGGACAAACCTAACGAGGTCCTTTTGTCAGAAAAGAAACAGAGAGAAAGAAATATTTAATATATATAATCGAAAACACAGGAAAGATAGATCAAAGAAAATAATCAAGTGCATGGTCCTATGTTAAGACAAACACATGGAATGTGGAATATAGCCCAAGCATTTGACAACTTTGCGAGTGATCCATACAGAGACATGTTGACCGGATAATTATACCATTCCTGCAACCAAAACATGAGAGAGAGAGAGAGAGAGAGAGAGAGAGAGAGAGAGAGAGAGATGTTTATATTTTTTTCCATTTCCCGGAATCTAGAGCGCATCAGGCGCTGACCGCAGCATCGGAAAGTATTAACAAAAGGGTTTAAGTACATATTCTAGCAAGCCATCTTGTTGTTTCTTTGTAATCAAGCATAAATATAAGGGCATAAATAATAAACAAAGTAGCTGCAACTCGTGGGGTTTCGAGCTTTCTATATATATATATATATATATGTATAATTAAGTAAATTAAGCAGAGAATGCATATTTGGATGCATATGCAGCATATTAAGCGGGGGGATCTGAGAAAATAAGAACAAAGGAAGAGAACAAAGAATAGCTTATCACCCAGACAAAGTCATGCATCCCAATTAATCCATAACTCACGTGATTAGAAGAACCCTTTTGACGCCGCAGAATATGGCCTTTACTTCGTTGTGGGCTATCTTTATAAGCTATATCCAAGTTGTGACTCCAATAATAAATTTCATTTGTAAGCTCGATATATAACTTTTGAAATTAGATTTTACAAATCAAATTATGCGATATATGGATGGTCATGTGTACTATAAAAGCTTTTAAATAGGAGTTAATCGCTATGTACAGTCTACCAATGGTGACGGCTCATAAAGGCCTAGTTAGTTTTGTCTTTAAAGCTTTTTAATTAATTTAAATAATATATATCCCTTTTAAAATGGTGCTTTCCTATTGAATAAAGGTCTAGTACTGTACATGCAATCCCCACTTGACCGAGATTGCAAATATAATTTCTCTTAAAATAATACTATTCTATATCAAAATCTTCTTAAATTTGGATAAAATATTAGGGTTTCAAGTTAAAAATTAAGAAAGTGTTTAAATTCCTTCAGATTCGAATAAGAACTGTATTATAGAAAATATTGTTATTTTCACATGAATTAAGGGGTAGAGCCGAAGGAATAATCAAGACACGGGGAGGGAATATTTGGGGAGGCCAGAGGAGATCATGATCAATAGGGTTGTAGATTAAATAAATTAATTAACAGTATAGTTTAATTAAGACACGTAGTAGCCGTTGAATTGAATGCATGCAGCTTGAGGTTAGAGGACTAGTTTCTAGTACCATCCCCACGTGATGTGCTTATATTTTAATTAGTATGATCACACTTGGTCTTCTCGAACGAAAATCATGTTTTCATGAGTCGACCACTTTAATTTTTAGTTGTGTTTTAATTAATAATGATAATTAAGCTTTTAATGTCATGACTTACCTGAAATTCCAACTGTTTAAAAGTACTATATATATATGTATTCAGTGTCCATGATATTTTGATCAATTAAATCAAGAAGCGAATGATATAAAAAAAAAATGATAATCCTTAAAATTCCGATCAGGAAAAAAAAATATTTATTTGTGACCAATTCTTTACTACGAGGATAACTATTTATTACAAGAATAAGTCTGTCTACTTGCTTTACAAATAATATTTTTGTCACAAATTATAACTCGTCACAGATATTTTAAATAGCCATATTTAATTTCAACTCATAATATTCCTGGTTATGGGGCAGCTCGCACGTATGTTTACAGCTCCATCATTATCTTCTCAATTATTCCCTGCGTGCCGGCCAAGAGACCACGACCAAAGACTAACTAATTGACTGCAACTCATGTTCTAATTGTTGAAAAAAGAAGAGAAAGACAGCTAGCTGGCCGACTAGCCTAGAGCTACATCCTAGAAATGGTAGGTTTTGCTTGAGTTAGGGTTTGACCGAGTCCCACGTGTTCCTAATTTTCAATAAATAATATTCACTGAGTTATTAGAATTGACATGATAAGTTGATCTTATTGAGAAATAAATCTCACATTGCTTGTAGATAAAGTCTTGAGCATGTTTATAAGTAATGTGCAATCCTCTCTTATTAAACTGGTTTTATAAGATGAGTTAGGTTCATGAATTTTTATACAGTATCAGAGCCTACCATAAGATAAATGGGAGTTCATACTACTTATTTTGTGATAAGAATCATAAAAAATATTAGCCTATACATGAGGAGGTGTTGAGAAATAAATCTCATATTACTTGTAGACAAGGTCTTGAAAATGCTTATAAGTAATGTGCAATCCTCTTTTGTTGAACTAGTTTTATAAGATGAGTTAGACTCATGAATTTTTACAGATCTATGTAATATAATATACATGTTTTGATATGACACGAATACAATCTGTTGATACAATTTGGCATCCCTACTATTTGTTGTAAAAACAAATTCATTTTAAAAGAAAATAACTTATTACAAATAAAAGATTTTCTTATAGTGTATGTGCATACAAGCTACATCTTGTTTAACATTTTTTGGGGAAAAGGGGAGCACATAGCTAGGATTGGGTTTGAAGGTCATGTTTCTAATTTTTGGGGATATAGTAGTTTATTATCACAACGATCATATGAACAATGCATGAAATAATGTGTCACGAATCAAATTAAGCTTAAGATCATTCCCAGTAAGTCATGATCTTGATGAATATTATAATATAGTAACATATAATATGCCTTAAACATTTGCAATAGAATTAAGATAATTTTAAGAGTAATTAATTAATTATATGGCCAGCTTCAAGACATTGGCCTGGTCATTTATTTTTACAAAACTTCTCAACTTAACTAATCTCATCATCTCATCTAATTATTAAAATGTTTCCAAATTCTCATATAAAATAATATATATAAATAATTCAATCTTTTCAAAATTTATTATAAAAATAATATTAAAAAATATATTTTAATAATATTTTATTCAGTTTTTTTAATTTTTTCTCATATTATCTCATTTGTAAAAACAAATTATAAGACAATTGAAGTTTAATAAAAAAATCCTTAAAATTAATAATTCCTAATCATGCCAAGTGAAGCAGGAACGAAACGGCCCTCATAAGGGGATGATCGAATGTAGCTAGGTAGCTGCTTCCTTTGAACAGGGATTATTTTGCATGGCATCGATCCAGTCAATCGTCATGATCATGGAAAATATATTAAGCGAATATTCCAATTCAAGAAGAACTTAAAAGGGAAATGAATAATAAAACTAGAATCCCATCCAAACAAAAAGAGAAGGGCATTTATATTTACGGGTTTCGATCCATCCTCCATTGACGTACAGACAGACAGAGAGAGAGAGACTAGAGAGAGAGTCCATTATTATTCCAGAGAATTGTACCCTAACTAGCCTTTTGTTTTCTCGACTTCCAACCATTATAATTACCAGCAGAAACCACCATCCCTGCCTGCACCTTCTTTCCCATTCCCTAATACAGTAGACAGGTAGAAAAACAGATCCACCTCTCTTTCTCTCTATCTGTGGAAAGGAGGTCTCTGATTCCTCTGCACCGTCCCATAAATACACACACAACTTACTCTGATGATCCTTCTCGCCCTTACTTTTTCTCAAGAAAAATAAAAAATAAAAAATAAAACTTTTCCTTCAAACCTTCATCCCAAAAACTTTTGCTCCCTTTCTCAAACTTCCTGCACTTTTTTCAAATCAATGACTAGCTAGCTAGCCAGTAGTCTAGCTCTGAAATTTATTTCACCTCTCTCTCTCTCTCTCCATATATTTTTCTTTTTCAACAACCCCAAAAGGATCCTACTAAAAAGCCCCTTCACTCTCCCTTAATATAGTCGATCAAATCATGAGGCACTCATGCTATAATCACTCCTTTTAAGCTCTCACAACATTGCCTTTGGAGTTTCATTCAACCAATTTCTTGCTTTCTGAATGTTTCTTTTCTCTTACTTACTTATTCCTAGTACTGATGCCTCCACCTCGATCACTTCCCCAAACTCTCTGATCTTCATGATCATGATCCTGATCTCTCTTTTTCAGTAGTTTAAGAAGTACTTTAGTAGTGGCTTTTTGCCCAACCCAGATCTCCAATCTCCACGACCTTAGTTAATTTTCATGTTCCTCTGCTCAAAACCTACAATAATGATACCTCCATCAACCTTGCCTGACCTCTCCTTACAGATCAGGCCTCCATCTTTGATCTCAGATTTTGAAGTGAAAAAAGAAGTCATGATCATCAGCTCTTGTGATAGGAGCTCAACCACCACAGACTCAGGAAGCAGTCAAAGCGATTTAAGCCATGAAAATGGCTTCCTCCTCCAGCCAGCAGATCATCAGATGATCAGGACTACTACTTATAACAATAACAACATTAATCTTCGTCTTTCTGAGGCGCCCATGTTAAGCTTAGGGCTTGAAATGGCTGATCATTTGAGTACTCCCCCACTTGCAAAAGTACTGCCAAAAAACCACCACCACCATCATCATCATCATCATCAGAAACACAACCATCAACCTCAAATCTATGGCCGGGATCAGTTCAAGAGAAATAACGCGAGATTGAGTACAGGAGGTACTGTGAAAAGAAGCGTTAGAGCTCCCAGAATGAGATGGACTACGACCCTTCATGCCCATTTTGTTCACGCAGTAGAACTTCTTGGCGGCCATGAAAGTAACTATTCATGTTTATAATTACTTTTGATGCTTTTTACTTTCCTTCTTCATCACAAAAGGTACTAATAATCTTTTGTTTTTTTTCCAACTTTTATTACTAGGAGCAACACCGAAGTCTGTACAAGAGTTGATGAACGTGAAGGATCTAACCCTAGCACACGTGAAGAGTCATTTACAGGTGGGATTCCTGTGTTCAATCCATAATCTCCGGTTTCTATGAACTTAGAAACTGGTTTTGTATTATTTACTTATTTATTTGTCGTGTTCTATATTCGTGTCGACATTATCGATACGTATAGTAGTGGGGCGCCGTGGAGAAGAAAGGGGCTCATTAGGACAAAGAAAGGATATTTGCGATGTGGAAAAATTTTCTCACTTTGTTTGTCCATTGGTGTTCATGCAGATGTATAGAACAGTGAAGAGCACTGACAAAGGATCAGGTAATTTGTCAAAAGGGGTCCCTCAGTTTTTATTTTCTTCTATTATTCTCTTTGTTGGAGACTATTGCTGATCCAATTGCGACAAAACTCTATCATTTGATCCAGTACTGTTTCCCAACAGAAACTAAAAATTATTCATATGAAAAATTATATCTTGATCAATGTTTTTGCATTATTCAATGAGTCGAAGTTGATGATACATTATTATAAACCTTGGAATAGCTTATAATTTTATGAATAGTAGTGAATTAATAGTTTGAGTAAATACATTTTATTAGATTTTAAAAAATAAAAGAGAAAAAATTGAATAAAAATTAATATTAAAAAATTAAAAATGATTTGAATATAATTTTTTGATATATTTTTTTAAAAGGTTGTAAAAGTTCTATTATTTTTGTGTTTTATTATGAATTTTATAAAGTTATATTGATTTTTGTGTTGTATTTGAAACTTTATAAAAGTTGTATATATTGATTTATGTATTTAAGTAATGATTAGGTGATGATTAGTTAAAAATGTTGATTTGAAATTTTAAAGTGTTTTATGTTTTGGGTGATATTTGAGAATAAAATTATAATTTCTTTTTGAGAATTCATATAGTTGTGATCAAATATGACTTTAATCAGCCAATGCTAAAGAGATATATTACTGGTATCAATTTTCTTAGGCAAAATGCAATTACTTTTTTTTTTTTTTTGTGGTCGTTTATAAGCATGCATGCTATGATACAAAGAATTAAATTTTCTTTTTTCCTTCTAATTAGATTTTCTTTTTGTTTTGGGTGATTTTACTTTTTAAAGTAAGCTTTTTTTTTTCCTTTAAAGGAAAAGAAAAAGGAAAAATAAAGATGTCATAATAATTAATGCTTTATTTGGGTGGGTCCTTCTGTTTGTTCCAAAAGTGGGGATCAGGGACCTTAGTACAAGAGGTGAATTATTGGGAGGATGTCTGATAAAGGTAGAGCAATGGCTCTATCTATGATTAATAATATTGCAGGTCAGGGGAAGACACATATACATCATGTTTTGAACCCAAGGTCAGGGTTAATGGACCGGCTTCCTTCTCCTCATCATCACAAAGCAAACATTCTGACACTACTGCAAAAACCTCAAAGGTGAGAGTGCATGCATCACTACTACTATATTGCATTTAATTTTGCAACTTCCATCTCAACTTTTATTTTTCTAATTGCCTTTTCTCATCATCATCATATAAGTTATGGTCCATGATACACTTTCGATCGTTTTGGTTATTTTTAAAATGCTGATCATTTGAAAAATGTAAGATTTGTATAAATAAAGAAATATGATATTTAGTGCAAGTGCCGAGTACTTCAATATTATTTTTTAATAATGAATTCTACTTTTTTCATAAATTATGCAGATCAAGTTGCAGTACATCTAATTATGACTGTATTTAATATTGTTCTCAAAAAAGAAATCTATTTTTTTCATTTTGAACCTCACATTTTCCAGCTTTAAAGGATCTGCATGAGACTTGGATACCTTATATCTGCAATATCTCTAGTATTTGCTTGATAAAGAAATAAAAATGATTTTAGCATCTATGCAACATTATAAATTAATTTTTGCGCTTATAGTTTTTTATAAATAATTTTTCTACCAACATACACATGCATGAATAATATTAACAAATGCATTGGAGATGGTCTTTTTGGTTCAACAAAGTGGGTACAATCGATATTGCAAGTTATCGAATCAACTAATTATATATATAAAAAAAGTATTTATATTTTAATATGCTTTGGAATAAAATGAATATATAATAATAATATAATAACTCTTTCGCGTGCATGTAAATAATTGCAACTTAGCTTGGTTTGACTTTACAAACCTATATATCAAGAGAGAATCTGGGGATCAGTCTGTCCAATGCTCTTGAAAAATGGACGTCGGTGGCTCCAACAGCGGTGGGTGACACCGCTCATACCATCGTGACTGCCGACGTTCAGCGACTCCACCCCTGCGACGGCGACCTCCGGTGTGCCCCACGCGGTCTGAAACCAGTTTCGGACCCAAAATGCCAGCGGTTACGATGGTATGGGCGGTGTCGCCCACCGCCGCTGATGCTGGCTCCGTTTGGGCTGAGACCGAACACCCTTTAAAATCATCTTCATTTTATTTTTTATTGTGTTTTATTTTATTTTATTATTTTATTGTATTTTTTATGTGTTTTTTAAATTTTATTTTTTATTGTATTTTTTAGATTTTTTTATTATATTTTTATTAGAGGGCTATTTTTAATGGGGATTGGACGGACTGATCTCCACCGTCTCCCATATATCAAACCATCTCATGATGATCTTACAAATTTTCAAATAAAATAAAATAAAAATTCAATTTTTTCAAATATCAAAATAAAAATAATATTAAATAATTATATTCTAACACTCTTTTAACTTTATATATATTTTTTAATTTAACATTTTCTCTATTATTTCTCAAAATCTTATAAATATTTTAATTCAAATAATTCTACTATTATTCATAAATTAACTAACTACTATTTACGATTTTTTTTAA
Organism: Platycarya longipes; assembly: GCA_036559045.1. Classification (NCBI taxonomy): domain Eukaryota; kingdom Viridiplantae; phylum Streptophyta; class Magnoliopsida; order Fagales; family Juglandaceae; genus Platycarya; species Platycarya longipes. Next base: position 43,381,236 of record CM071802.1, read on the forward strand.
TCTTATTTAATCTTATATTAGCTAAAATATGTAATGATCAAACGAGGCCTAAATGCAAAGAGTCTCGAGAGTCAAAGTAGGGTTGAGGCTGAATTTAGGTGAGCTCTTCTGAACACGAAACATGATGCCTGATGTCCTTTAGGTTTTGAAAGAATTCATGATCCCAGCGAATGCTAGAAGTCAAGAGTATTGGTTCAAGCACCAATGCTATAATCTGATGGCTATTAGACTGCCACAACTCGTAGCTCATAAGCTAGGGGCATGACTGTAATATCCATGCATGCATTTCTTTTGCTCTGAACTTAAGCTTATTAATTAAAAGTTTCATCTATGGTTGAGCATTCCTTTTATAAACTCCATGCAGTACTGCATCATGCATGGCTGTGAACAATTTATTGCATTCTGAAAAGATATATATAAATATATAAAGAAGATCTTACACTATTTATTGAGTATTTTGCTACTCAAAAAGTCGATTTGGATAATCATTAATATTGCATGACTTATTTTATTATATGTTTATCTCTATCCCATTTTAGCATAAAATTCGAATAGAAACCCTAAGAAATCCAAATCTTTGTTGCATGTTTATGGACAATCAGATGAAAAGGTACCTGGAGACGGATTAATTGGTTTGTGCATTTGAGTAGTTATATATGTTATTACAAGCTTTGTGTGTAACATACCAGTACTTACTGTGACGACACACGTTATAAATTCATAAAAAGAGTACAAAAAAAATTAAGCAATAACTTTTAAGTAAGCTAACGTGACAAGTACTAGATTTATTCTATGAAGACGTTTAATTTAGCTAGCTCAGAAACGAGTTAATTTGCTCATTTTGTTGTACTTGATATTATTAGTGCAAATTTACCAATGCAAATTTTTACATGAAATCAGAACAGAAGTCCTGAATCCAAATTCTGATTTTACATTCTTTCTCACTTAATTATATATTTTATGTGTTGGATGAGGAGTCTGAACCACACTATACCTAATCTTCTTGATCTCTATGTTTGAGTCACTGTGAATATATATGCCTAGCTCAGACAGTTTTCTCTTTTGTTCCTGTATTTGTTCCTAATATATGATTGTTTATTCTCTCCTTATATAAATCCGTGACCAGAATGGAGATCACAAGCAGTGGGAATAGTAGCAGATCAAGTCATTGGGCAGGAAATCATGCTTTGGCACATTTTCATGATTTCGAGGCAAACAATGCCAAGGTACGCAGCATTTATGTTTGTCATATATTATGTCATAAAAAACAAGACCATATATTAAAAAATGTTTAATGAATTTTTAATGGGCTATTGTACTATAATATATATATATATATATATAGTACTTTCATTAATAATGTGATATAGATTAATATAATGTTACATTTCAATGATTAATTTATAGGTACTGGATGGACACAATATTAATGCAGATAGCCTGAAGGAGATGATGATCATGAAGTTGGATGATTCTAGCAACAATATTATGCAGTCAGCATCGAATACTAATTTGCTTAATCTGGAGTTCACACTTGGAAGGCCAAATTGGCAAATGGACTCAAAAAACATAATCCCTGATCTTAAATGTAATAACACAGCTACGATCATGAGCACACTTACATCATGATCATATGCTGATCTTTTTTCGTACGTGAATATATGGAGATCATTTAAAAATGGGATTAATTGTCTGCTCGGCATGTTTCTTAATTGAGTAATAACACTCGTAGGAGTACTACTGGCCAGCGAGGCCCCACAGCCCGCCCCGTCAGCCCCACATCTAGCCTCCCTAGCAGGGGCGGAGAGGGCCGCCCTCCTCGCTGCTTATACATATATATATATATATATATATTATATTTATATATAATATAAACATAAATATTTATAATTTACAAGATTTTATATATACAAATATATATCACAATTTATTAGATTTGTTTACAAAATATGCACTAGCAAATTTAAAAGCTAAATAATTTTTAAATTATAATCATGTTTACAAAATTTAAATTTATAACTTAGATCTAAAAATGCATTTTTGATTATTTTTGGGACCTATAAATAATTTTTAAATTGAGTGGAATATAATCTATATTTGAAGTGGACATAAGGTCTGATTGAGAATCCGCCCCCCTCCCCACCCCCGCTTTGGGTTGCTAGTGTGGGGGTGGAAGCCCCACCTCCCACCCCATGCGAGGTGCGTTGCAAGGAGGGGGTTATCCCGCACCATATGCAGGTACGAGCAGCAATCCTAAATACACGTACAATCTTTTTTACAACTCTTTATACAATTATGTTTTAAATTAAAATATTTCTATAAAACGATGATATATACTTCTATATATATATATATATATATATATATATTATTTTACAAAAATGTCACCAATTTAAAACGGATTTGTGAAAATGATTGTATCATGTGTGTCATTTTTGTTTTCAAGTACTAGTTGAATATATGTAACTTCGATTTTATTTAAACTCGATTGAGAAAAAAAAACATAAGAGAGAAGCTTAGATTTATAAAGAACAAAGTAACTAAAGATCAGAAATGAACATAAACGCATTAGATAAAGATCATTAGTTTAACTTAATATAAACAAATTAATCAAACGAATAAACTGAACATAAAAAATTAAGCTCATCTCCTAATAGTAATAATTACAACTAAACCTAGTATCATCGCTAAATTAGAAAACACCCATTCGGCTATATTATAGCCATCACGATTACAAAATCTTTTTGATGGTTTTGTCGAAAGTATCTAAAATTCATAAAGTAAGGCCCATTAATGTAGGGTCCTCATTGAGGACAGGTGGGTCGAGGAAATTGTATAAAGAGATCAAATGTATTTCCACATATGGGGATATGTGGATTTTCAAAGTCTCTTTAATTAGTGATTGAGGATTTGTTATTTTAATGATGTCGTATTTTTTTTAACATTATTTTAAAAGCATTTAAAAAAATTCATGAAAAAAAAATTGGTTTTTTCACTAACAGAACTCCCAATGGGGGGTTACATATATGTGGCTGGAGAGCCACTCTTGTATAAAATATCTATGAGTCCATGTAACTTGTGAAATGGTTGATCAACTCAACCTTGGCTACCTAGATTTAATTGCCGTACGTACCTCCACCTACGGCAATTAAATGCACCTTTGAAAAAATGTCTCTTGCATTCAATGAAGCAAAAACAACACTATTTGCTTCCAAGGATTTGCTGGAAACTCAGATTCATATTTTTTTTAATTAAATTTAGTACTTCTTAAATGTTATTGGAGTCGTGATTCATCTAATATATCTATCTTTCTTCCACGCGAAAAAAAAATAGAAGACATTTTGATTGGTTTAGAGCACTAGTATTACTTATCAAAAAAATAATCAAAATTTGACAAAAAAAAAAATATAAGTTTGATAGAAAATCAATACTAAAATAATCTTACATTAGACTCGTGAGAAAAATAAAGTGGGAAAAATAAAATAAAAGTACTTTTAGTTTGATTTTGTATAGTAACCCATCAAATTCCTTCAATTTTGATAAAAAAAATATTGAATAAAAAATTATTAATCATTAATTTCTTAATCATTGAATAAAAAATTATATAAAAAAAATCAATCGATCAATTTTATAGGTTGAAACAACATTTTCCCTCTTTTAAATTTTATATGGAGGTAAATAAAATAGTAACTAACTTATTGTTTGGACTTTTAGCATTCTTTATTGCAGACTTTATATGGAGATAAATATACTTACCATTTATTTACTATTTTTTTACCATTTTAAGTGTGCATTTATTTTTTTATTTTAAATTTTTTTTTTAACATCCTTAGTCATTAAAAAAATTAAAAATATATATAGTTTTATTAATAATCATTTGTTTAATTATCAAGAAAAAAAATTAAAAATTAAAAAAAAAAAGAGTAAAATAATAGTAGTTAGATAGTAAAGCTATCATTACTCCATACAAAATTGCAATAATACACAGGTCCCTATGGAAGGAGACTGCAATAATGGTCCAAATTCTGGCCCAAAATAATATAAAAATTAAAGAGTCGAAACCTAGGACTAAATTATTTAGCAGAGTTAGAACCGTTGAATGTGTAATTAACATGTATCCCATATCTAGCGGATCTAATTATATTGAAGGAAAACCCTAGTACATATTATAATAATTAATGAATTAGCTGGTAGTCCCTTGAATGATTATGTAATATTAAGTACTATTGGTCAATTATTTCTGAGGTGTGATTGGAATCGGATAACTTTTAAGCAATATCATCTCGCGTTGAATTGCTAGGATAACTTTTTTTTTCTTTTTTTCTTGTTAAGTGCTTGGTTCTGTTTGAAATGGAGTTGAGATTTGAGAATTGAGACTCCCCACTAGTTCTTTATGCATTTTGGCTCCACAACAAAAGAACTTGATTGGATTAGTTTTTAATTCAATATTATATCTTCAATAAAATCATGACAAGCCTAAGAGCAGTCCTAATGGATTCTTTAAAATAGCTATTTTTATAAAATATAGCTAAACCCCATTAAATTCATGCTCCAATGGAGCCTTTAAAATAAAATTTTTTTACATTCATGATTTATAGTGATTGTGCTACATGTAGTGCAATCCCGTTTATGAATGTAAAAATATTTTAATCACTTTTATTCTTTCTCAACAGATTTGATAATCACAAAATGGGTGGCCTCGTCCAGAACTTTCATTGCAGATCGTGAAATCATGTCCGGAGCTTTCGTCCCAGATCATGTCATCGTCGAAGCTAGAGTTTGAATGATACCAAAAATCTTTGTTTGAATCGCATCCATCTTCGTTTTCGAGAACTCAAGAGAGCGAGGAAGAAACATGGCCTCATCGTTGGGCAATTTGTTGGGGATGACGCTGGAGATTTGTTAGGCGATTTGCTGGATGCTAGCACCAGAGAAGCAGGAGAAGGGTGAGAGAGAGATGAATAGAGGGAAAGAAGAAGGAGAGTGAGAGATCTGATTGAGCGGGGAAGACGAAATGAGTTTTAGATTTGTTGTAAATGAATATTTAAATAAATATTTAAATGAATAAATAAGAATAAAATAAGAATATATAGATGATATAAAGAAAAAATAGATAAGTCGATGAATGATAAAATATAAAAGTGAATAGATAAAATAGAAAAAATAAATTTTTAATATTGTATTTTGAAGAAAAAATAAAGAGTCCATTATTATTAATATATGTCCACCATTATTATTAATTAATCTCCAACCAGCTCATCCGATCGACTCAAAGTACTCAAGAGCCATGTGAGACTAATTTAATTATCAACATAATAAGTTAATAAAAATAGAAAAACACTCTACTTACAAAACAAATTGTATAAAAATAATCTCACAAATTGATATAATTTGATATATTTTATCAGATTATAAATTTATTTTTATTATAATATATATCTAATAAATTAAATAAAAGCATATCAATTTATGTAATTAATTTTATATAATTATTTTATGAATATAAAAGTACTCATAAAAAATAATATCTATAGCATCTTAATCTAGAAAATGAGTAGTTTAAACTTGCAAGAAGACAACGATAGTGGGCCATGGCCAGCAACATAATTCCGATGGTTTATAAGAGTACTGGCCGAATGCCATTGCCTAGCTAATTTCAGATCAAATAATTTGAAGATCCACTTTTAAATTACAATAAATATATTATTTTTTTGCAAATTTGACTAGTCACTATTAATCTCCAAAATAATATTTTAGCACTCTAAAAATACTCCCAATTGTTATTATTGGATAATTAGGTTGAATAAAAAAAATAGTTGAGAAATAATAATTTTAAATAAGAATTAAATTATTAATTACTATATAGAGTGACGTACTTGTAAAATAAAAGAAATATATATATAAAAATTATTATTAAAATATTTAATATTATAATATTATTATTTTGAATTTTAAATAGATAGTTCAAATGTGGAATATTAGCCAAAATCTCAACTTTTAGACCAATTTTAGTTGCCAATGCTCTAAAATATTTCTAAATTTCTTTATTGATCATACACTTAAATAATAAAGTAATGTGAGACACCGTAAAGTAAGTGGGATCTATTATTAAAATTTTTTTTATGTAGATTTCCACCCCATCAAATGCTCCTGTTGATATGTCAGCTACCATGGACTTACAAACATCATATCCACACCACTTGATGTTGTCCTCAAACCTTGTCACCTAATCTTTATATGTAAATTAATGTTTAGCATTAATGCTATCTAGCATCCTTATTACTTAAGATCAATGATTATTTTTTTGTTAAAATTAATCTATTTTTATCGTAAAAAATCATTGTTATTTTAAATAATTCGTCACAAATATTTATTTTTCTTGTAGTGATTATTGATGGTTAAAATACAATGCATAAATCGATGCATATCATGAACTGGATAAATTTAGAATAAAGAATAAATTTCTAATAAAATATTATAATATTAGAGTTCGAAATTGAATTTGCGTTAGAATAAATTGGGTTCATTAATTCTAGTTGAAATTGAATCCGTTTGAATTTGCTTTAATGCCCTATATTTGCGTTTACAGTATTTTCAATCTCCTCTTATAACAAGGATTAATTACAATGGTTTATATATATATATATTAATTATTTTAGCATACCTTCAGAGTCTTTCGTTGGATATAATATATCATGATCTAGTTACTTGGTACTGTAAATAAAATATTAATCTTAATTAAGATCTTTTTAATTTCAACGTGATGGTGCAGGCCGGGAATTCATGATCAGTTTGGTCCCGCACTTCAAAATGACTAGTCAGAATTATAATTTATATCAGCCCCTTAAAATTATTATAAAGTACGATAATTTCTCGATTCAAACGCGATTTGCTAGAAATTTCATTCTATCATCTTATTTTACTCCATCGGACATATTACACCGGCCATAGCAAATATGCTTAATTTGCTGATCTATCTCCCTCATTAAAAAAAAAAAAAAAAAATGCTCTATCTCAAGCCTCTAAGATACCCAGTAACCCATAGGCACCTCAAGACAAACAAAGTAAACAAAACACACACACACACGTATATATATATATATATATATATATATTGTCCAAAGAACGAGCAAGGTTTCTAAAGAGTTGTTGGGACGTCGACTGAGATGCCTTGCATTTCATGAAACCGGCCACATGCATGCATGGGATGCGCTCTCCTATCAAGCAATCCTCCAATATGCCAGGAAAATGATAATATACAATACTCTCTAGTCTCTACAACATTTTACACCACATATTTTATCATTATAAAATATCATATAAAGTAATACCATTTTACAAAAATATCCTCATAATTTTACATAATATGTTGTGAAAAATATTATAAAGACTAGTGTTGTGTCTATCATTACTCATATGCCATAATTAGAGATCACATCAATCAGTGAAAAAACCATATTCTTGGCCGATTAGGACTTCCAAGTACAAAGTTGTAGAATTAGGTCTTTTCAAAGACTTTCCTTTTTGCTATTTTTTTCTTTTTTGAAAATTGGTGTTTTTAAGGATTTTGTATGATATATTGAATACAGAACCTCCGGTCAGGACGAGTTTAAAAACTTTTTTGGCATCCAACTAATCAGGAAATGCCACGTAGGCAATTTGGACAAACTCTCCATGAGCACACGTGCATAGGATCCCACTCCATTAGGTATTTTTTTCTCTCCATCTTCTTGAGGCCGTCCCTTCATTCGCTGGTTTGGGTTTTCTTGAAGCTACCCATCAACCAAACAAGACTCGCAATTTAACCATTTTCCTACTAATTGTATGAAACCAATAATATAAAAAGTAAAAGTTAACATTAGTCCGCTTTTAAATTAAACCTAATTTTTCATTGATTACATTGTTAAACAGAAACCAAAGAAGAAGAAGAGGCATTTTGGGAAAAACCAAGAAGGTACCAAAGCAAGGGGCGATTTCCCAAACGATACTGGTGTTGGCGATGAACCACTCGATGTCGCCCTCATTGCCGCAGTAGAAGAAGATGGGGCCGAGGCACTACATCCCCACCCAATGTTTGATGCTGATGAGGTATTGTTGAGGGAAACTCAGGAGGTCCGAGAAACTAAAGTGGTTGAGTCTGTGAGAGAAATCTTAGCTGGTCACTTGCAAGTGTCCGAGATTTTTGCCGGGGCAGGGGGGGTTCTCATTTCTCAAACGTGTTTCTCTGAATGCAGGTCTATGGTTTCCTAACATGGAAGGGGGTAGCTTATTATTGGATGGTGCAAAACCCAGTTTTACATACGGGCATCACACATTTCATATTGGAATCTGATTATTTGTTGGTACTGAAAGAACTGGTTGAAGACTACTTGGATCAATCTCCTTCTGGTGCTTTGATTCATGAGATCCATTTGTTGGTGACTCATTTTAGTAATGTACAACTTTTCCATGTAAATAGATTAGGGAATCAAGCTGCTCATGGTCTAGCTAGACATGCTTGGAAAGTTGAGTCCATTAAGATGTGGTGTGATAGTTATCCAGACTTTATCTCTCAAGCTATTTGACTTGATACTCGTTTGTAACTTTGGTTTACTCATTGAATAAAACTTGCTTGTTATCTTTAAAAGAAAAATAGTTTGCTATTCGACAACACTATTTGATTTAGTTATAACTCAATTTGTAAGTCTTTCATTTATTTTACGAGATCTTATATTTATTTATTTATTTATTGATATCAAAGCTAGCAAACTTTGTTGTATAAAGGCAAATTACAAATGTTTATAAATCAATACAATCTGTTGCATTACATCTAGGGAAAATGCCCACCAAATGGCTATATCATTCACATGTCAAGCACACCTAGCTAATCTAGGAGCAACTTCATTCCTCATACATCTGACATGCTGGATTGTGCAACTTCTAAACCTTTGCATGAGTTGCTTTGTTTCTTTGATAATCTTACCAAGTAAAGAGCAAGACTCTTCCATCGCTTGCAATTGTGTAACCATAAGTAGTGAATCACTTTCCATATATAATAAGATATTCACTGTCCAAGAGAAGACATTGTTGTAAGTCTCGCAACAAGACAAGTAGCTCGATTTCTTCTGGATTATTGATTTAAATTTCCTTCTTGTTTTTAGCCATAATAACATATCCATTTTCATCTCTAAGAATAGTGCCCACCCTTGCTGTGTGTTGGTCTTGAAACATGGCCCGTCAACATTGAGCTTTAGCATTCCTTGTGGAGGCCTTTTCCAATAGCAAGGTGATTGATCCTTCTTCCTTAGAGTCGATTTCAATTCCTAATACAATTTTAAAAGAGAAAAAGCATTGCTCCAATGCATGGTCTGGTGATTGTGATCTACCTTCATATATGTAACATTTGATTAATCCTTCTATACAAAAAACACTACGCCATCATCAAAAATTTTCCTAGATCTTCCTTTCGAACCCCTTCACTGATTTGACTAACAATTTCAATAAACCATTTGGTTCTGCCAATGTCACATCAAGAAGGTAAATTTTTTTTTTCCAATTTTCTTCTAAATAAGGGTAGGAAACAAAAGCATGCAATATTGGATCCTGAGGTCTCTTACTGCAAAATTGGCAATTTTCTTCAATAAGCACCTTCCTTTTATTCAGGTAGTTTTTGGTAGGCAAACTATCATTGCATGTTCTCTAGGCAAATACTTTTATTTTGATAGGGATTTGCAGCTTTCATATTTCCTTTCACATCCTTTTCTTCCTAACTGCATTTCAAATCTCCCCCAGCCTATTTGTCTACCCCATCTCCTGTGCTTTAAATTTTCTATTGTAATTTGTTGTGGAAAATGCCTATAATTGTTTTTTGATTACGCTCAAAACATAACGCAGTAGTTGTAGTGTAACTTTGGGGTGTCGATTCCACAAAAAGACAAATTATAAGAATGGCAGAAATAACAAAGAAATTAAAAAAATATTAAATGATCAATGAGAAAATAAATTGATTTTCAAATGAAAATTAAAATAAAACAAGTGATTACGAAAAAAAGTATTTAAAGTTGACAAATAGTAGAGCATTGAGAATCCCTTACACATATCCATTATTTTAATTATTCTTAATTCATTAATAATTCAATTGAGAATTCAATTCCAAAATACAAAATCGGAAGATATATAATTATAAACTAAGATTAAACCAAATGTAACTCTTTGAAAAAATTATTCATCACTTTTAAATTATGCAGATTGTTATCCACATTAAAAAAATCTAACAACGACAATATACCCAGGAAGCGATATTGCAACAGAGATTTAAATCAATATAAATAATTAATTGATCCAAACATAACTAAATAATTAATCCTTTCAATAGAAAAAGTATAACTAAATCCATAAACGAAATAACTTCTAAAATTATTCGGAGAAGAAAACATTAACAATAAATTGAGAATGATAAAATAAAGATTCTTAATAAATTAAAAATAAAATACATGAATTAAAAATAAATTCAAAATATCATCTAGTGTGCAAGTTCATCTCTAACCTTACATAAGAATTTAGTTATCCAGAATAACAAAAATTCTTGAAGAAAAATTATAAACAGTCGGCCATGGATTTTTGTTCTATTTCCGTTTCCCAGTTCACGTCCCTCCTAGCCTGCGGCGCTGGTATGAAAATGAAGATATATCTGTGTTGCCCCTATATTCCCCTTCATGGAAACGTGCCGCGTCCCACTTTCATAAAATATATATGCGTGGCCATGTGATGTATGAATTGAAGTTGGGCCCAATGAAGTGAAATTGCAGCTTGCTTTAATTTGTTGAAGTCTGGTCCAAACAAAAGTAAGGTGTCGTCGGCAAGTGTGAGTGAAGTGCTTGCTTGGAATCTCAATAAATGAAGTGTTGTGTCCCACTTGAAAATCCATAATAACAAAGCATGTGGCTTACTTTTGATAGCCCATGAATCATGTGGGCCCACGATGAAACTCCATAAAGTGTTGTGTTTAAATGATGTCTAGCCCCAAAAATAATTTGCTAAGGTGATGTTTCAGCCCATCAATGTGTTTGTCATGCCGCTTGTTGAATTCGTGTGGCCCAAGTTGTGACTTATGGAGTGAGAAGTCCAATTAAAGTGAATTTTATGATGCGGTTCATGTAACCTTTTTCACTCCTTTAAACACCAACAAAAAAAAAAAACAATAAATAAATAAATAAATAAAAATAAAATAAAATAACAAGAATAAAAGATTATAGATAGTGTTTAAAGACATCTCAATGTAAATAGAAATTAAATTCAATAAAAAAAATTATATCTCATTATTTTTATTCATATTCAAGCATTTTAATCTAATATTAAGGTATTTAAGCTGTACTTTCGCGCACTCATTATTTCTAAATCCTACCACTTGATAGTCAAGTCAATGAGGTGACATGATCAACAATTTCACCCCTGTTAAGATTATCAACATTACTTGAATTGTGAGTCAATTGCCTAATACCTAGAACCAACTAATCAATCCAAATACTTATGGACTTCCAATTTTCGATCCTTCAAATTCACCCTTATTTTAGACTCTATTTTGCTTTCCAAATGCCTCTTCATACACAAGAATGATTTTTCCTAGTTTGGAATATAGGAAATGACCATGAGAGAAATATTTAGCTTTATAAACTTGGTATTGTAGCAGTGTTGAATCACCTTGCAAAGTTTTCTACAATCGTTTTGCCAAAAGAGACATATCGAAGATTTTCAAATCTTTAAAGTCCATTCATCCTTCTGATTTTGAAGTAGACATTTTTGTCCAACTTATCTAATGAATTTTGTATTCAATGTTCCTTTGCTCCAACCAAAACTTGGCCATTAACTTTACTAATTTAGTACAAAGCATTTTTGATAACTTGAAGCAACTGATTGAGTATAGTGAGAATTTTCTTACCTATTTGTGGGTGCATTTTTTCCTTCCAATTTATTTATTTTAGTAGAAGAGGCATTGAGTAGGTTATTGATCAATATAGAGTCCCAACTTCAAAAATAGGGTTCTTCAAAGGTCCTAAGAACTTTTCTAAAATAATACATTTGTTTTTATGCAGATGATTTAATGATTTTTGCCAATGGCTCTAGACATCCTCGAGGTCACTTTCAGAATTATTACATAAGTATGAAAGCATTTCTGGGCAAATGATGAATAAGGATAAGTCGGCTATGTTCTTTGTCTAGAAAGCTTTAGTGGCAAGAAGAAACATAGGGCTGTTATGGGATTCCAAGAGAACAAATCCCCTTATATTTATTTTGGAGCCCCAATACACACTAGAATATTACTGGTAAACATGTTGGACCATTTGGTTGTAAGGATAAAGAAGAAACTTGCAAGGTGGAAGGCTTGTCTACTTTCACATGGGGGAAGTTAACTATGATCAAACATGTACTTTCTACTATATGAGTTTATCTTCTACTAGTACTAAATGTCAATAGAGTTATTGGTTACTATAAACAGGATTTTCTCTTATTTTTTTTTGTGTGGGGGGGGGGGGGTAGTGTTGCAGGAAATAAGAAGAGAAAATAGATAGCATGGAAATCTATTTGTAAACTTGAAGGGAGGTTTGGGCATTCGGGATTTACAAGGTGTACACAAAGCATTGCATATGAAACTACGTGAAAATTTGTATTTTCTAAGTCCTTGTGGGCAGAATATTTTCGAGCAAATTATGATAATGTATTTTCTGCTTACTTCATTTAACACTTTACTAAAGATACTAGCTTGTAGAGATTTGTGTTAGCAAGTTTGCCTGAAGTTCTTTCATGGAACCAAGTGGATTATGAAATAAGGGAGGGTGTTAATGTAGTTTGATAATTGGAGTCACATGTTTATGAGTAGATGAAATGGTAAAAATGACAAATCCAACCTAGCAAATTTTGGTATTGGATTTCAGAGGTGAGTTGGTATATGGACAAGCTCCCAAAGACTTTGAGCATGGAGATTGCTCAAGAAGTAGCCTCAACCAACATTATTTTGAAAGAAGGGATATCCCGATAAGATTGATTCAATATTGGGAGAGTTCATACTAAAATCAACTTCGAAGAAAATCAAAGTATACAACAATGTAATAGGATGGAGTAAATGAGTTTGGTAAAAACTGATATCACCTAAAATATCAATATTTATGTGCAAGGACATTTATTTGGCCTTACCTTTTGATACAAAACTGCAGAAAATTTAGATTCATTTAGTTACGAAATGCAACCATTGGTGATCTAATCCCCAAATAGAATCCTTGGATCGTGTTTTATGTTTAGGTGAACTAGCAAAAAGGGTATGAAATTATTTTGGTTAATATATTAGAGATTAGGAATAACTGTAATTAGGCTTAGGTAGGCTCAAGTTAGTACCTAGTTCACCATAGCAAATAAGTCCCATGGATCAAATAGATAAAATAGGCCCAAGTTAGTTTGTTAAGGGTAATAAAACTAGATAAAATAGGCCTACTATATCTGTTTTTGTAAATAATCATTTGGTGGATAATGAAGTTTTATGATTTTAGTCGAGATGTAACCCTTAAATGATTTTTGTTACCAATTTTTTTCTCTGCTATAAATGAGGTTGTTTTGTTTTAGATAAAAAAAAATCTTTTATTCATAATATTAAAAGTGAGAGAAGTCCTGGTTCTAATTCCAACAAATGCACTTCCTCTTCTATTAATACTCATGGATTTATGCCCACTACAAACTAAAAAATAAGGTTGGTTGATTTGTAACTCAAATCATTAAAGTTAATTATGGGTATCTTTATTTAAAAAAAGCAAAATACTTCTAAGCGGTTTTTCTAATATTCCATTAATAACATCTCTCCAATTAGAAGTTTTCATTTCATAAATCAACTAAATTCATGTTACACTCGTGCACATGTGATAGCAAGCAAAAGAGAAGACAATAGGGCTTTAGCTGTTCATCATCATGTGCTTCGGGAACGTGTGCCAAATCCTAGTCCTATTTAAGGTTTAGAAAGCAAAGAAAAATAACCGCAAAAATATAGCCGCATAATGTCGAATCCGAGATGGCAGTGGTGCAATAGATGAGGTCGAGGATCATGCCACTCGAAATCGTGATGTACAACTCTATTTGGTTGCTGAGAAAAGGAGAAAAAAACAAAGGAATGCTCAGATTTTTATTTGGTTGAGTTTTTTGTTTTTTTTTTATAACAAAGTGACAAACTTCATTAATAAAGTGAAAGATTACAGACATTTCTCAAACCATACGATTTAAGAAATAAAGTCTAGAATACAATCTTCCCATATCTCACAAACATTAACATTCCAAGCGTGCCTAGCTAGAGAATGCGCAACCCTATTACATTTACTATAAGCATGAACAAATAAGCATGAATGAAATCTGCTCTTTAACTTCTTCACTTCAGCAGATAGCACACCTAGACTCGAGTCTTACATATTGTCTTGCTGAAGTGCTTCAACCACTAAAAGAGAATCAGATTCAACTATGATATTTTAAATACCCCTACCAGCACATAGTTGAAGACGACGGAATATAGTTAATAGTTCAAAAGCTTCAGGATTCTCCACTTCGAGTTCCAGTCTACTGGTAGCCATTAGTACCTCTTTGCGGCATTCTCTAAGTATAAATCCAATTCTTGTTTTCTGTAAATCAACAAAGAGAGCACCATCAGTGTTTAATTTTAATGAATCCATAGGAGGTGGTTCCCATTTAATGTGAGTGCGCAATGGAGAATTATTCAACTCCTTAATCTCTTTAAACCGCTTCAGATTACACAAAGCCATATATGCAATCTGTCTAGAATCAATACATTTCTTCTCAAACTCCATCTGATTGCGTCAGTACCAGAATCCCCAGGCCAGAGAAAAAAAAGAAAGGCAGCTTATGTTTAGTCTGACTTTTCCATAACTGCATTGCTATATCCATGATAGGGGTTTCTGGCTGTAGTTCAGAAGCAGTGAAGAAATCCTCCCAAACATTTCTCAAACGACTACAATTAACCAGTGCATGAGTAAAGCTTTCCAATTGATGAGAGTAGAAAACACATGAAGCATCTGTGAGCACCATTTTCTGTAGCATATTGTCCTTGGAATGTAGTTTATTTTTACAAGCTCGCCAACTAAATAATTTGACCTTATTAGGAGTAGGCACTTTCCATAAAGCCTTCCAAAAGACTTGTTGACCATGGATATTTGATGATTCTGCTGTATTAATTCGCATCCTTGCCGCAATAAAGTGATAACAGGACTTTACAGAGAATAAGCCAGATCTTTCAAAGTCCCATATCCATTATCTTCAAAGTCCCTGGGTGAATAAACAGCTTGAGCACATCTGAAATAGTGTTTGGAGTGAAGAGAGCTCTCAACTTGGACAAATCCCACCAACACGTGGATGAGTCAAACAAAGAATTCACCATAACTTCTTTATCATCCTCTGAGACTGTGTAGCCTTCAGAAATTAAATTCTTGTGTCTAGGAATCTATCTTTCAGTCCATAAGTGAGCCTTGTTACCATTACCAATACGCCATTTGCATCATTCCTTTAACCACTTTAGCCTCTCATAAATCCCTCTCCATGTATAGGAAGTATTTTGCCCCTAGTCTGCTGCAAATAGGTCAGAATGTGCAAAATATTTTGCCTTCAACAATTTATAAATCAAAGAGGAGTCATTTATAAGCAACCTCCATCCTTGCTTCGCAAGTAAAGCAAGATTAAAGATCCTTAAATCTTTAAATCCCAATCTACCTCTTAACTTCCTTTCACACATTTTATCCCAACTCAACCAATGAATCCTTATTTCCTGGTGCTTTTGATCCCACCAGAATTTAGACATAAGCCCTTCCAATTCTGAACATAAACTAGTAGGCAATAGGAAGCAACTCATGGTGTAAGTTGGGAAGGACAACACCACTATCTTCAATAATTCCTTATTTCCGTTTTGAGATAGTAATTTCTCTTTCCAGCTTTGGATTTTTTTTGCCAAACTCTAGCCTTTATGGGCTGAAAAGCTCTCTTTTTGGATCTCCCCACCAAAGGAGGTAACTCAAGATATTTTTCATATTGAGAAATTTCCTCATTTTCCCATATAGAGCATATTTCAGCTTTAGTGGCCCTACCCACATTGCTACTAAAGATTATGGCTGTTTTCTCCATATTTATTTGCTGGCCAAAAACTCTCTCATACATAGTCAGAAGTTGTTGAAGATTCCTGTTTTCCCTCATATCAGCTTTGCAAAAAATGACGTTGTCATCGGCAAAGAGTAAGTAGTTAATCGTAAGGGTGCCACGACATATCTGCACTTCAGAAATTCTCTGAGTCTTAATTGCTTCCTTTATGAGTCCTATTAACCCTTCTGTGCAAAGGAGAAATAGATAAGGGGACAAAGGGTCCCTTTGTCTTAATCCCCTTGTGGGCGTAATTAGTCCCTGTAGTTTTCCACTTACCAAAAAGAGGTTGAACTAATACAAAACATGATCAAATCAATGAACTTTTTGTCAAACCCCATCACTTTCATGATAGTCTCAATAAAACTTCACTCCACACGATCATACGCCTTACTCATAACTAATTTAATAGACATATAACTAAATTTACATTTATGCTTGTGCTTTAGATAGTGAACTAACTCATAAGCAATACGGATATTGTCAGTTATCAACCTCTCAGGAACAAACGCACTTTGGCTTTCATTGATCACAACAGGCAGCACTATTTTAAGCCAATTAGACACCTTCTTAGTAATTAATTTATAGAACACATTATACAAGCTAATGGATCTATAATCACTAATTTTTTCAAGGGATTTGTTCTTAGGAATAAGAGTAAGGAAAGTGTGATTTAAAGATGAGGGAAAAGAACCTGTGTTGAGAAAGTGAAGCATAGCTTTTATAACTTGAGGGCCAACAATCTTTAAGAATTTCTGGTAGAACAAAATAGATAGACCATCTAGTCCAGGTGCCTTGTTCGGGTGCATTTAAGACAGTGCTGTAGTCACTTCATCCTCTGTATATAGACTAGCCATGCCTTCATTCATAGCTGGTATAACCTTATTGGCCAAAATTCACAAGAAGTTAGTTGTTCCTTCAGGTCTGGAACTGGTAAAGAGATCCCTGAAGTAGTCCAGAATCACTTTATTTTGCTGTTGTCCAAATTGTCAGTTACCATTGCTATCTCTTAATTTCCCCATAGAATTCTTCCTCTTATGTTTAGATGCCTTCATATGAAAATATCGAGAGTTACTGTTCCCTTCCCAAAGCCACTGAACTTTTGATCTTTGTTCACACATCAATTCATCCCTCTCCATCCATTTATAAACATTATCTCTGGCTTTATTCAATTCCTCAAAATTATCCTCCAAAGACATTCTACCTTGCACTTCTTCCATATGCTGACAAGCCAATTTTAACTGCTTTTGAACATTGCCAAAAACATTTCTGTTTCAAAAGTTCAACTGGTCTCCACTCTCCTATATCTTGTGTAACACATCACCCATATGGGCGTCTCCCGCAAAATTGGACCAAACAGACTGAATAATAGCATCACATTCCTTTTCACCCACCCACACCGGCTCAAATCTAAAGAGCTTTTTTGTTCTTTGCTCCTGGTGTTGCTCCTCAGCATCATCCCAAAAGGGGACATGATCTGAGTATAAGACAAAGCCATGTGTAACTGAAGCAAGGAGAAATCTTTGCAGCCAAGACAAATTTCCTAAAGCCCTGTCCAATCTTGAATAAACACACGCAGAGCCTTCCCTTCTATTGCACCAAGTGAATTTATTCCCCTTATAACCCAAGTTTTTAAGATTACATTTATCAACCACCTCTTGAAAGCTAGCTAATTGCCACTCAGGTCTGAGATGGCCCCCCCATTTTTCGTGATGGTGCAAAATTTCATTGCAGTCCGCTAACACCAACCACAGGTCATCATTCCTCCTACACAATCTTCTCAATAACCCCCATGTTTTGAATCTATCAGATACTAAAGGATGGCCATATATACCAGTAAGAAACCATTTACCTTTCCCCGACCCCTCATCAATGGCCGCATCAATATGATTTTTAGAATAATTCAACACAGATAAATTCACATCATCAACCCATAGTAAAGCAATCCCACCCTTACGACCAACAGAATCAATTGCTAAACAACCCTTAAAACCCATACAATACTTACATACCTCGAATTTGCGAGTAGACAATCAAGAATCAAGATTTTAGGATCTTCCCTTCTCACCAGAGCGAAGAGGGCTCAAATGCCTTTTGGGTTCCCAAACCCACGAGCATTCTAGCTTAGAATTCTCATAATTCTTGACGGGGCTGTACAACAACTACCACTGATTTAACAGATGAAGACTCGCCACCATCTTTCATCACATATCCTCAATCACCAACTTAGGGTTATTAAGAAGCAGAACCTCAGTATCATGAGCTCCTTTTATCTTTTTAGCCCTGTGCACTGTGGAGATTGGGTTTACCGAAGGAGACATCATTTTGGCCAAAATCAAGACGCTCTTATACTTCTTGTTATCAAATCCCTCTACTTTGGGCTTTCTGCCTCGACCCATAACTTGTTGGGCTTTCATCTTACTTTGTTGACCACGTTAGGCTTGAATTAGCTGCCCACACGGCATTTGCTCATCTGTCAATATCCTATGAGATGACCCAATTACTTCAGTAAGGCCCATCTGCTCTATATCGTTCTTACCAACCGCTAATAACTGATTGCCTTCAGAAAGAACTGCCAATGTAACTGTTATATGAGAATCACAACCACCCATCAGAGAATCGTCCAAACCTAAACAACCACCCATTGGAACCTTGCCAACCGCCATAGCATACGCTGATTTTCCCATATCCTTGAAACCCACAAGGACACAATCAGAAAGTGATCTTCCAATTTGGCTTCCATTCCCAGAAGAGAAAGCTCTCAACTAACTCCCATAAGGCGCGTTGACTTCATCATCGTTAGCACCCTTAGTAACACAATCTTTTTCACTATGTCCAAGGAGGCCACACCTATAACAGAAGATTGGAAGTCGTTCGTATGTAACCCAAATTCATAAAGGATTATCCTTGCCCATGGAGAAGTAAGTGCCCCTCAAGAGTGGACGTGTAACATCCAAAGAAACTCTAACACGCAGGAATTCTCCCAGAACCACTTACCCCTTTTCTACATCCACCGCTTCAACTGTCCTAATTTTTCTACCGATCAAGGAACCTACATACTCATTCTTCGCCCTGAAAGGGAGTACATGAAGATGACACTAGAATTGGGCTCTAGTCAACTTCACCTCCCCAATTTGCTTATTACCATCCACTTCCATCATCAACACCAGATGTTTGTTCCTTTCATACATGTGACTCCTCTTCAACCTTCCATTAATGAACTTTTCTTATCTTCTTCTTTCCTTGTCTTTTTTTCTTTCCCCGTTCATTCCATTTACAGTATTTTTTTTATTTTTTCTAATTATTTGGGATTTCTAAAGTTCTTCCTTAATTTAGTTGTTGCTTCTATGCTTGCTTCTTTGTATTGCAATGGATTCGTGAGAGTGATTGGAAAGCTTGAATAAAGATTAAGAAAGAAAGAAGGAAGATGGAGAAGTAGAAGTATCCGATTGGAACAGAGCTTCGTCTCCTCTCGCGACATAGGTGGTCTGCAAAACCAAGCTAGCCAACAGATTTGGGGTGCGATAAGGGTTCAAGTTTGAGGTTACTCACCGTGCGCAATATTGCAAAGGGGGGGTTTTGGGCTAAAAACCAGATGGGGGGAGAGAGGGGAGGTTGGAAGAATGAGAGATTCAAAAGGTAAATAAGGAAGGGGGGTTCAGGGAAATGGAATTTGAATTACTCAGTGATTTAGTTTGGTACAGTGAATCCACAAAGTTTTTTTTTTTCATAGAATGCCTATGTGTTAAAAACTTATTAGTGGAATGTTATCTATCTAACATAAGTCCGATCGGTTTGAAAGTTATTTCTTACAAAAATTCTACATATCACAAAAATATGTTACTTTTACCAATAACAATGAGATACATTTACCCATTTACCTTCAAAATCCCTACTAACATTGATGGAAAAATAAATTGTTTCAATTTCAATATCAAGAAGGGACCATTGAATTCAAGAGGAGATAGGGGCCTTTCCACAAAAAGCATGACTAACAAAGTGAGAGAATTTTTTGATAACTTGTAATCCCTTTTTTTTTTTTTAATCTAGAAAGTTCTTTTTTTTTTTTTCTCTTTTTGTTGAAAAAAATGACCTTTCCATATTTATTCAGCCTAACTAAAAAAATACATTAACATGCTCAACTAAAAAAAGCCTCAATAATAGTATAAAGTCACTTCATATTACTTTTAATCAAGTATTGTTTTTTTTTTTAAAGAGAAATAATTATTTATCATCTTTACACACCACACATCATATTTATTAAAATAATATATATATTAAAATAAGTATCAATAATAATATCGATACAACTATTTTAACAACATATTTTCTAATAGATCAAAATAATGGTACTACTTTATCAAAATAATATTAAATTTAAGTTTTATATAGTTGAAATCTCTTTGCAGTCAGTCCAGGTTAGCAAAGTGCAATACAAGTACTCAAAACTGCAACTTTTATTCGCAATACTCCAGTCCGATTATTGAATTATTTTAAGACTGCTTTTAAGCGGCCACTTTCCTTGTGGGAATCGGATATTAGTCAAATTATTGATCATAGAATTTTTTTTTAATATCTTATATTATAATTATTGATTTAGATTATATGTAAGGACCAACTACCCTATTAATTATTGTGTTCTCTAAATGTTTTAATATCTATAATATTATTTGTTTAAAAGAAAAATTACGTTGAGATTGGATTAGTCCAAATTAACCGTGTCGACCGCAAATTGGTTGCTACCGGTCAAACAAGCTGCCTGCAGAAAAAGAAGTCAAAGAAAGAAAAAGAATAAGCACGTGCAGTCATTGAAGGAAAGATTGTTTGTGACTTTGTTCTGTTCGTACGTAGGGTTCATCAATGTTGCCATGTTGGTTGTCTACCGCCAAGATCTGGTTTTCACAACAATCCACTAAGTGTTAATTACATGAGACAAAATAAAGTAAAAATCTTCGTCGAAAATCAAATTTCTTAATTTTGCTAATTATAAAATCAAATTAAAATTATAATTAAATAAAATTCATAATTTGATATTATCTTCAATAAAAAAAATCATGAAAATTGAAATTTGCAAATCATTTTCGATTCTCTAATATATTTTCACATGGGTTCTTCTATTTGCAAGTGAAGAGGATACAATTTTCGTGTCGTTTGTTTGGGGTAAGAGCAGAGCACTCTCAAGTCTCAATGGATTACCCTAACTCTAATCTCACTTCGGCTAACGCTAGATAATTTGACTTGGACTATTATTCCATTCACTCATATCTCTATATTAAATTATTTATTATTTATATAATAAAATAATATTAATTTGATTTTTTTAATTATTAATTTATTTAAATTTATTATATTTTACCATTCTATCTATTATATATTAATTAGTAATTATATTCTAATTAGATTATTAGTTAAGAAATTATATTATTTACTAATGTGGAGAAAAATTAAAGAGAAAAAAATAATAAAATAAAAATTTAACTGATGAAAAGTACCCACCAAATTTGATCTTATTTTTTAAGTTACTGTCAAAATTTTTTG
The DNA here is from genome assembly GCA_036559045.1 of Platycarya longipes. NCBI lineage: Eukaryota > Viridiplantae > Streptophyta > Magnoliopsida > Fagales > Juglandaceae > Platycarya > Platycarya longipes. Next base: position 43,402,926 of record CM071802.1, read on the forward strand.
ATGTCTAATCCATTGCAACCACATTTTCTTCTCTAATAACTAGTTTAGTTTATTTTCACAAATTATTTTATCTTATCTTAAATTCATCATGACACTTTTTTAAATTTTTATATAAAATAAAAGAAATTCAATTTTTTTAAATTTCAAAACAAAATGTTCAAATTTTAAAATAAAATTCATATTAAAAAAATATATAATAACAAAATTTTATTCTTTTTTAATTTTTATTTTATCTCATCTCATTTTAAAAATAAATTAAGCCAAATGTAAGATAAATTTTTAGCTTTTAACTAATTCGAGGATGATCTAACCTGCCGCTCACTCTTATTCCATCTTGGTATGCCACGTGGACAAGCCCACCTTAAGGCGTCCAGCTCATAATTTAATGACCCAAGCCCAATATTGACGGGGGAAGCCCAAACCAAAAGAAAAAAGCCTAGTGCATGGGCCGTTGAAAATTTTATTTTAAACTTGAGCGGTTCACTAAGCCCATCTTGAATTTAGAGCCATCAAGCCTTAAAATGACATCAACGGGTCCAAAAAGGAAGGAAAATTTTTAAGTATACTTGTGTTTGGGTGGTGAGAATCTCAAATCTCTTGTGAATAATAATAAAAAAAATAAAAAAAAATATTTGAATAATAGTGAATAATAATAAAAAGTAAGTGAAAAATAGATAAAAAAATATTAATAATAAATAGTAATAGAATATTTTAATAATACTTCTTAGCCAAACTTAACAAGAGCACTGATATTAGCTTAACCTCAAATGCCAATACATCTATAAAGTTTGGCTAAATATCAATAAAATGGTCTATATTAAAATAGACAAAATGAAGTTCTACATATGAATTATAGCACCACCTCCTTCAAATTTGGAGATATATTATTCATCTTCGAAAGAGTTATTTCATTCTAAGAAATAAGAATATATAATAACTACAACAGAATTTTTTCATTTTTTGTATATGAAAAACTAATATATTGCATGCCCGATAAGGGCCAATGCATTTTTTTTTCCTTTTATTTTGGTGATCATTCTTTATATATATATATATATATTTAAATATTATTAAAAAATAAAAAATACAAATTCATTAATAATCACTTCCTTAATCATTAAATAAAAAAATTATAAAAAATTATAAATAAAAAAGTCAATCGATCATTTTTATCAATTTAAATAGCATTTTCCCTCTTTTAAATTTTGTAGAAATAAATAGAACAGTAACTAACTTATTAGTTGGACCTTTAGCATTCTTCCTTGAGTACTGAAAAATGCACGAACAGATACAAAAGTGCAATTTATGCAAGTCCCTATGGGAAGGAGACTGCAATAATGGTCCAAATTCTGAACCCAAAAAAAATAAATAAATAAAATTAAAGAGCCAAAACCTAAGACTAGATTTTTTAGTAGAGAGTTAGACTCAGGGTTTTGAATTTCATTTTATTTCAATAATAACGGTTGGAATTTTCCTTTCCGGTATAGTATTTGGGGCACTATATCTCATTATTCTGTTTCGGTCTAAATTCCGGTCCGTTCCAGTCTGTTCTGATCATTTTGGTCGAATTTTGGCTATTTCGATCCAAATTCTGGTTATTCCGGTCCCTATTCCGTTTCGAACTATTTTTATAATTCTCTTTTGTGTTTGAATGATATTTTTTTAAAATTTTAAATTCAGATAGTATTTAATTAATTCTAGAATATAAAATATATTTATATACTTTATAACTTTAAATATGTCTCCCCCTTTTTTTAATGTCATTATTTTTTAATATTTTACCTATTATTTTATTTGTTTTTGTGTCTCAATTCAAATTTGTATTTTTTCAACCTATATTTATTTTATAAATTTTCAATTCATCCAATATGTACACATGTACATAATACACACTTATATATATATATATATAAACTAACAACTAATAGAATAAATAAATAAATATATATATAAATATTTATATAAAATATATAATTAATCTCGAAACGGCACATTGGAATAAACCAGTATCAAAATATTTTGTTCTAATATTTTAATCAAATTGATCATCGAAACGAAATTTAAAACCCTGGTTAGAACCGTTGAATGTATAAGTAACATGGTATCCCGTATCTAAAGGATCTAATTATATTGAAGGAAAACCCTAGTACATATTATAATAATTAATTAATTAATTAGCAGGTAGTCCCTTGTATTGATTATGTAATATTAAGTTGGTCAATTATTTCTGAGGTGTGATTGGAATCGGATAACTTTGAAGCAACATCTCGCGTTGAATTGCCAGGAGATAAGTTACCTTTCGATCTTGTTTTTTGTTTTTGTTTTTTCTTGCTAAGTGCGTGGTACTGTTTGAAATGGAGTTGAGATTTGAGAATCGAGACTCCCAACTAGTTCTTTATGCATTTTGGCTCCAGTACGACAAAAGAACTTGATTGGATTAGTTTTTAATTCAATATTATATCTTCAATAAAATCATCATGACCAGCCTATAGCTTTCACTGATTAATGGATGTTCACCATTATTATTAATGGAGTAATTCTAGGGAGTATCCACACTCAGGATACTCCCTCTCATATAAATAGTGTATGAACAGTATCATGCACTGTTCATGTGAGGGGAGCATCCTGAGTGTGGATACTCCCCATAATTTTTCTTATTAATTAATCTCCAACCAGCTCATCCGATCGAGTCAAAGTACTAAAGAACCATGTGAGACTAATTTAATTATCAACATAACTAATTAATTAAAATAAAAAAATAATCTTCTTATTAAAAAAAAAAATATATTCAAAAAAAATATATAATTTAAAATATTTTCAAACCTGCAAGAAGACAACGATAGTGGGCCATGGCCAGCAACATGGTTTACAAGAGCACTGGCCGAATACCATTGCCTAGCTAAATTTAGATCAAATAATTTAAAGATCCACTTGTAAATTACAATAAATATATTATTTTTTTGCAAATTTGACTAGTCACTATTAATCTCCAAAATAATATATTAGTACTCTAAAAATACTCCCAATTGTTATTATTGGATAATTTGGTTGAATAAAAAAAATAGTTGAGAAATAATAATTTTAAATAAGAATTAAATTATTAATTACTATATAGAGTGACGTACTTGTAAAATAAAAGAAATATATATATATAAATTATTATTAAAATATTTAATATTATAATATTATTATTTTGAATTTTAAATAGATAGTTCAAATGGAATATTAGCCAAAATCTCAACTTTTAGACCAATTTTAGTTGCCAATGCTCTAAAATATTTCTAAATTTCTTTATTCATACACTTTAATAATAAAGTAATGTAAGATCATACAGTTCTAAAGTAAGTGCGCGGATCTGCCTACAAATAATAATAATAATAATAATAATAAGTGAGATCGATTATTATAAAAAAAAAAAAAAAATTATGCAGATTACAGATTTATTAATTATTTAAAAAAAAAAAACAGATTGGATTTTTTCTCTGTGGTCATGATTTTTTGACTTTTTCTTTAATATTTATAATAAATCTTACGAGAAACAATTTATAGTAGCTAGCTAGTAGTCTGATACAAATCATGAGTAGTCAGCAAGTGAAAATTGGAAAGGCAACTGATAATCAGAGCTAGAGCTTCTGATCATAATCAAACCCAAGAAACCTCCCTAGAAAATTAAGCTAGCTTGTTACTCTCTTGATCAGATACAATGGATTTCAATCTGCCAAATCTAAATACAATCATAGTTGGATTATTCTCCATAATAATCCTTTCCTACTTCATCCAAAAGAGGCTTGGATCAGCTTCTAAGATCACCCGAAAACCACCGGAAGCTGCCGGAGGATGGCCTCTGATTGGCCACCTGCATCTGTTAGGAGGAAAATCCCAGCTCCCCCATATTGTTTTGGGATCCTTAGCAGATAAATATGGATCAGTTTTCTCCATCCGGATTGGTGTTCATCCAGCTTTAGTGATAAGTAGTTGGGAAATGGCTAAAGAGTGTTTCACCATTAACGATGTTGCCCTAGCTTCTCGTCCAAAACTTGCCGGCGCAAAGCACTTGGGCTACGACTATGTCATGTTTGGTTTCAGCCCTTATGGCTCTTACTGGCGTGAAATCCGCAAGATAATCTCCCTTGAGCTACTCTCGAACCGGCGGCTCGAGTCATTTAAGGATGTCCGAGCATCTGAGATGGAGACTTCGTTGAAAGAGCTGTACAAGGCTTGGAAGGAGAAGAAAGATGGGTCGTCGGACGGCGGCGCCGATGATGGAGTTTCGGTGGAGATGAAGAAGTGGTTTGGGGACTTGTCTCTCAATGTTGTGCTAAGGATGGTTGCCGGAAAACGGTACTTCGGTTCTGCTGCGGCAGCAGACAAGGAAGCTCTCCGGTGCCAGAAGGCGTTCAGGGAATTCTTTCACCTGTTGGGGCTATTTTTGGTGGGGGATGCTATTCCTTTTCTTGGGTGGATGGATTTAGGTGGCCATGTGAAGGCCATGAAGAAAACAGCGAAGGAGATGGATTGTTTGGCTACAGAATGGTTGGAGGAGCACCGGAAGAAGAGGGTTTCCGGTAAATCGAAACAGCAGCAGGATTTCTTGGATATAATGTTGTCAGCTCTGGAGGGTGTTGATCTTGGGGGTTTTGATGCTGATACCGTCAATAAATCCACTTGTTTGGTACGTTTTCCTCAATTCATGAAAGATTGAGTATTAGTATTAGATTTTTTTTTTTAAGATTTGAAAGAAAGGATAATTTTGATAGAATTATCATTCTTCTAAATTTATAACTCCACATTAAATTTATCACTAAATATATTAAAATAATAAAATAATAATATTTTTTAATAAGAATATATTTAAATATTTTTTCATATTTGATAATTATACTAATTATATGTATATTAATAATTTAATTTAATACTTAAATAATTATTTTTCATGTAAATTTTGAAAAAATAATTTTTAATTCCTTGTTGAAAAAGTATATTTCAATTCCTTGTTAAAAAATATTTTTCAATTTCTTGTTAAAAAAATTATTGTTAAAAGTAATAGAATAAAATATATTAAAACATATATTTAGCATATAAAGAGTAATCTTTCAAATATGAAGAATGGATAATATTTATTGTACTCCAAAGTTAGATATTAGGAGATTTGATAGACTCAATGTGAAAAGTTTTTTAACAAAAATTATCAAATTTGTGTTTGATGAATCATTTGATGGATTTAATACTAGTGTTTTTAATACTTGCAATAATCACCTGCAAATTATAACTTATCATCATTCAAATTATGTTTGAATATTTGGATACTAATATGAAGAAATGAGATATATAGTTTTATATAAAAGTTAAAAGTTGAAAAAATATTATTAGAATATTATTATTATTTTAAAATTTGAAAAAATTAAATTATTTATTATATTTCATATAAAAATTAAAAAAATTTCCATTCAAATGGAATAGATATCAAGGACGGAAAAAAGGCTATATATAAGTTCGTCTATATTTCCACACACCTAGCATTGAAGTGGGTTTCTCAATGATTAAAAATTATTGGTACGTATTTTGATTTTTCATAACTATGATAGGGCCTACGCACAAAAGTGGTGCTTTGATACACCAGCCACAAGGATTGACGTTGTTGTAAAACTTGAGTTATGTGCACAAAGAGCCAGGCAAACAGTTTAATTAATTATGTATATCGAATAGAGAGTTATCTCTAATTATCTAATAAAATTGAATAGTTGGAGAGATAGAGTAATCGATTGCATCATGTGGATATATATAGTACAACCTCATTTAATACTATCTGTATGAGAATTTTGCATACAGTCGACCCTTCAAAATATTCTGCTATTATTTATTTTTTATATTTATTTTTTTATATTTTTTAATATTATTTAATATTTTATCATTATTTTTTTTTTCACTATTATTCACAGAATAATATCTGAGGTGCCTCGTGAGAATCCTCCACTATCAAAACTAACCCAAATTTATCTATCTCGCTCTACATTGAACCATTCAGTTCAGTCAAATATATAACTAGATCAGAGAATTGGACTTGCCAATTATATCTATGTCAATTAGGTTTATCACGTCAAGAATATAGGTTGACATGTGATATATATAATTAGAGCATCACTAATTGGTAATTATGAACAAGTACTAACACAAATCATGTTATATTAATGTAGAACATGATATCAGGAGGGACAGACACAACCATGGTTTCTCTAACATGGGCGCTCTCTCTGTTATTAAACAATCGCCATGCCTTAATAAAAGCTCAAGAGGAGCTTGACATGCATGTGGGCCGGGAAAGACTAGTCAATGAAGGAGATATAAGCAAGTTGTTCTACCTCCAAGCCATTGTCAAAGAGGCACTAAGGCTATACCCACCTGGACCTCTCTCAGGACCACGAGAAACCATAGAAGACTGCACCATTGGTGGCTTTCATGTTGCAAAAGGCACCCGAGTTTTGGTCAATTTGTGGAAAATCCAAACAGACCCTAAAATATGGTCTGAGCCTTTAGAGTTCAAGCCAGAGAGATTCCTCACCACCCACAAGGATATTGATGTTAAGGGTCAGAATTTTGAGCTCATCCCATTTAGCAGCGGGAGGAGAGCTTGCCCTGGTATCTCTTTTGGCCTTCAGATGCTGCACTTGCCTCTTGCAAGTTTGATTCATGCCTTTGAGATTTCCACCCCATCAAATGCTCCTGTTGATATGTCAGCTACCTTTGGACTTACAAACATCAAATCCACACCACTTGATGTTGTCCTTAAACCTCGTTTGTCACCTAATCTTTATGTGTAAATTAATGTTTAGCATTGATGCTTGCATTTGTACTAGTACAAAAATGACTATTTTCTGTTAAAATCAATCTGTTTTCGTCATATATAATTTTTCTCGTTATAAATAATTAGTCAGTACAAATGCTCCTTTTTCTCTTTATGGCGATAGGTAGTTAAAATGCAGGTAACATATAAATCGATGTGAATCATCATGGAGTGGATAATTTAGAGTAAAGAATAATATTTCTATTAAAAATTTATAATATTAGAGTTCGACTTAATTGGGTTCAATTCTAGTTGAAATTGAATCCGTTTTAATTTGCTTTAATGCCATATATTGATTTAGTCAATTATATAATTATGTGGCCTTTCTTAATGCTATTTATCCCTAGTTTGTTCTACCAATTTATTTCCTTTTGTAACTTCATAGATCCAGTCAACCAGGAATGAAGTTTAGCGTTTACAGTATTTTCAGTCTCTTCTAACAAGGATTAATTACAATGTTTCTTTTAAAAAAAAAAAAAAATTTAGCATATATACCTTGAGCATGCTATAAGAAAAAACTTTATATATTATAAGTTTAGCGTTTACACAAACTGATGTTTGTGTCAAAGATAATATATCTATTAGAAAAAACTTATGTTTTTTCTGCAATTTGGTATCTAGTAATGGTAGAATCAATGCGGTCAGATGGGAGACCCAACCTTATAGAGAAAAAGCCACAATTGGAAGTCCTATTTACCATTTGCCAAGTTTCTCTGCTTGCTCTGTAATCGGCCTAGAAGATGAGATTCATCCTCATCAATAAGTACAATAGTATTCTCCTATTTGATTTATTTTAACATGATGAAGATTATTAGTAAAACAGATGTATAAATCCGATCATGAACTTCTTCACACGGGACATATCACACCGGCCATAGCAAATATACTTAATTTGCTCTATCTCCCGATAAAATAAAATAAAAATTGCTCTATCTCAAGCCTCTAACATATACCCATTAATATCTGATCAAGACAAACAAATTAAACAGTTGTTGGGACATGTATTGTTCAAAGAAATGAGCAAGGTTTCTAAAGAGTTGTTGGGACGTCGACTCATGAAATGCCTTGCATTTCAAACCGGCAGATCACATGCATGCATGGGATGCGCTAGTCTCCTCTCAAGCAATCCTGTGAGTCAAAAAAACCATATTCTTGGATTAGGACTTCCAAGTACTAAGTTGAAGAATTTGGTGATCTTTTCAATGACTTTCCTTCTTCTATAATTGATCTTTTCTTTTTTGAAAATTGGTGTTTTGAAAGTGTACTAAGATTGAAATGCCTCGCATGATTTCAAACCGACCGGCCATTTAGAGGTGTCTGTCTTCTTGTTCCTCTTTCATCCAGTGCAAGCGGGAAAAATCCAAGCATTAAATGAACATTACTTTTCTTTTTAATCTCTTATTTGTTTATTTTATAAGAAAAATTGTAAAATTTAAGTGCTTCCTATTATATATTTGTTTAGTAAAAAGGGATTAAGACTATGTATATATGCTGCATGCATCATATATTATTTTCATTCTGGATTTTATCATTTTTTATAATATGGCATATTTTAAATAACTTCACATGAATTAGACGTACAAGAACTTATAAATGTGACATGTTAGAGTAGTACCATTTACGTTGAGATGATAAAGTTTAAGATGAAAGATATCATTTATCTACCTATATACCCTATTCTTTTCTAAAATGCTTACAATAAAGTATGAGATTCGTTTCTCCTCATGCCTAACGTTAACGTTAGTAGGAATATGCCACCTAATCATGTACTCTTTGGTCCTCCCTTTTCATTAATTGTGAGCCAACATCATTATGGACTGATAAAAAAAATCTAAAAAGGACATAACAAATTAAAACTTAAGAGCATGCAAATGATAGGGCAGGCATGCATGTTCTACCACGCTCAATTTTTGGAAATCGACAATATTGATGCTGAACTCATCGACCCCTTATAATAACAACTAGTACTATTGGACAACATTAAACGTGTAATAAATTTAGATTAGAATCACAAATATGAGGGTTCTTTAATTACTTCCTTTTATTTAATTCTTTACGCTCTTAATTATTAGGGATTTTACATTGTGGGATTTTACATCTTCTTTGAATTTTAAAAAGTAAATATAAAGTACTGTCTAAACGGTAAAAAAAATGAACCCATTATTTTCTGACCTTTTCTTTCTCGCTCTTTCTATCGCTTGCCGTCTTGCTTCCACAGTGCGAAGGGAAGAAGCTCTTTCAAAGTTATTGTGGAGAATAGTATGCAGAATGGGCAGAAGACATTCCCTGAAGAAGCTAATGAAGTGCTCGATACTATTATAGGGGACATTTTCTCTCTCTCTCTCTCTCTCTCTCTCAAACAAAAAAGGAAAAAAGAAAAATATGTCATTTTAGGTGTTTCTAGGATGTCTTTATAATCGTGTGTGCTTTCTCTGTTGCAGATGTACCCAATCATTGAAAATTTGAACTCAAGGAAATTATTGAAGCCTTCGAGAAGCCTTGACCCACATGTTTTTCCGAGCGAATACTTTAAAGGTGATATGACAATTGTAATTTGTATGCCGCTAGGCTGATGTGTGACCTGTTTTATTATTCTACTCAATATCTTACTTCCTCTAGAATTTTGTTTTGGCTCTACTTAGACACGGAGGGAGGATTTGGCAGACGTTTTGATAAACAAAGGAGTAAACCTAGATCCATCAAACAAGTGGTCAAAAGAAAGGAGTACTTTATATCTTTGTTTTTCCGTTCTCCCATTCTTTCTTTATACATGACAGTGGAAGACAAATTTATGTTACACGTGCAGGCTAGACTTGTTGTACACGATTCACAAGTGCCCATTGGTGAGACTCTTGAATATATGGCTGGTTTCTACCTTAGGGCTAAAAGTCTAATTTGGATTGAAAGATAAGATGATATGAGATGAGTTATAAATAGTAATAAAATGAATAGTCGAGATGAGTTGAAAGTACGAAATGAATTGTGAATAGTAAAACTGAGTTTACTAAACAAACCAGACCTAAGGTTAGCATTCAACTATGACACCTTGATGGCCCGATTGGTGATTCATTACCTATGACGAAGATTGCGCAGCTAAGGATTCAAGAGTGCAAAATTGAGAATGGTTGGAATATTGATAAGATATCTCAGGTTGTGGGTTGTGACAAAATGCAGGAAATTATTGCGCAGTTTGGTGATCAAAAAGATGGAAGTGATGTGCTTATTTGGAAACTGATTGATGATGAGAAATTTGTTTCAAAAAGTGCATTGGATTGTATTTGTATCAAGGCTCCTAAAGTGGGATGGTCCGATTGGGTTTGAAATAATGCATTACTTAAGAAGATTTCGGTGATGATATGGAAAGCAATTCATTACTGCTTATCTGTGGATGATCTCCTTTGTTGTATAGGCATTTCGACTGTATCCAAATGTCAGTGTTGTGAATTAGGCGGATATGAGGATCAGAATTATTTATTGGCCAATGGTAATATTGCCGAGAATATTTGCGGAGGATTCACTACAACTGAGATGCCTTATACCCGAGGTAGGGGTTGGAGAGGAAAAGTTGAGTTATAGTTCCGTCGGGTTAGCAAATCCTCTTCTAAAGGCAAGTTAATTGGTTTAATTTCGTCTATTGTTACATGGAACTTGTGGATTTGGTGTTGTGAAGCAAAAATGGAAGGAAACAAACTTAGTTTGGAAGCTCTTCTGCATAAGATCAAATTCTGGATTGCTTGGACTGGATTGAAACTCAAAGAAGATTCAAATTTTAGACTAAATGATGTTAATATTCTGAGTAGTTTAAATATCCAGATGAAACCAAGAAAACCAAAACTGGTGCAAATTGTGATATGGATGCATCCGATTACAGATGGTTTCAAATTAAATGTTGATAATAGTTTGATTGGGAATTCTGGTGTCTGTGGAATCGGCGGCATTATCCGAAATTCCAATGGTGATTTATGTTTGGCATTCATAGCATCTCTTGGAACTGGTACGAATAATTATGCTGAACTGTCTGCTCTTTTAAATGGTATCTGTCACAATGTTGAGGCTAGTTTCTCAGTTTTAGAGATTGAAATGGATTCTTTCGTTGTTGTGAATTAGTTGAAACAAGGTGTGTGTGGTCTTTAGTACCTTTATGACTTTTGGGAGGAAATTCAATGTTACTTGGCTACAATGCAAGTAACCTTTTGACATGTTTTTAGAGAATGCAATATGGCAGTAGATATTCTTGTTCGCCTTGGTGTGGGAGGGTCTGATAACACTTGGCATTAGTAAAGAGAACTCCCTCATAAATTGAGAGGTATTTTAAAAGTTGATAAGGTGGGTTTACCTGCAACAAGATGCTAGGATTTATAATTTGTATAGCTGGTTTTTATGCTTCGGAATAATGTTTTTGATTATTGTTTGGTTTTTTTATTTATTGGTTAGGTCTTTTTTGACACCTAGGTTTTGGTCTTATTTTTAATATTTTGTAAACTTGCAAGTGAATGATTTATAACCACGATATTTCCTCGCTATAAGTGAGAGCTTATTAATAAAATTGGAGTAGGGATTACTAATGGACATGTGATCCTGACTCTTTTGAAAAATAAAAAAATGACACCTTATTTCATTTTGTATATTCTATATGAGGTACTTCATTTTGTGGTGCTAGTGAGGTAGCTACACTTTTGACGTAACATCAAGAAAAGAGGGTGGAACAGATGCATACTGGTTATGATGAAACTATTTACTCCGTTTGGGCTCAAAAGGAAAGAACACTAAAGTAGTCATTTTGATGTAGGTGTGGAATGTCATGTAAGCGGACAACTAGTACTCTCTCTTGCCGACACCCACCCACACACATGAATGCCCATATACAAATTTGTATTCAAAAATTTAATTTCTGGGGCATTCTTTTGATAAGTGGAAAAAGTTTCCCAAATATTCATAATGCAATATTTTTTAATAAAAAGCATAATACAATTAATTTTTTCTCGATATCATGTGCTTATTGCATTGCCTGCTGGGTTGTTTGTCTTGGTGGTGTTAAAGTTATTATATATAAGAGAAAAAGTTTAATGTAAGATAAATGAATTGTTAATCTATTATTTGTTTTTTTTTTTTTTTAAACATATGCCATAGCTATCATGATGCTTATTACTTGGGATCAAAATATTAGTTAATATAGATTACTAAATTCTATGATGATAATTATTAGAGTGTATAATCTATTATATCTCCTGAGGGGAAAATATGCATGACACTTTGAAGTTGAGTATCACATAGAAGTCCAATAACATGAAAATTAGAATGGGATAGGAGTAGAAATAAATTCGTAATATATTTTGGGTTCTATACAAATTAGAGTGTTTTTGTACGTAGTAGTATTGCTGGTCTTCTTTTAGGTTTGTATTTTAGATCAGTGTCATTCTATGTCACTCATTTCTAGAACAACGTTATTTTATCTTCTTTGCAATGTCCTCTCTAGCGATTTCTTTCGTCTCTTAGGGTTTGAAGGTCCTCGCGCTGACGTGAGGGGGAGGGGAGCTTCGGCTTCATCTCTCCCTCTTCTTCTTCGTTTCTTCCTTCTCTTCTTTTCCTTTTTCTTCTTCATATCCTTTCCCAGCCACCTCTTTGCTTGTTAGTGATGGTGGGTTTCGGATTTTTTGGTTTTTGAGGCTTGTTTTGCAGGTTTGGAGGTAGAGGAAGCCTAAAGACCACCACGTGTGATATTGCCAACCTTCTCGTCTGCCATTCGGGTCGTCGCCAGGAGTTTTTGTTGTTCGGTGAGGCGCGTTATCCTCACGCGTGAGGTCCATATGGTTAGATCTTGCCTTTGGTAGATCATCTCTAACCAACGAAGAGGATTTGGGGTGGTATTGCCTCCTAGGCCTACGCTGCTGAACTTCTAGAATGGCGCGTGCTGTTCACGCACCATAGCACGCGCAACTGTAGAAAGCCTCTGTTTTGTTTTGTTTTATGTGTTTTGTTGGTTGTGTTCTATTGTTGTTGTATTGTATATTTTCGTTTGTATAGAGAAAATGTAAAAAGTGAGAAATAGTCTCCCAGAATATAGTCCGTTTGAAGTTTAGTTTTCTCCATTATAGAGAAACTTGATAACTGCCTCCATTTGAGGTAGTATTTGGTTCTCTCAGTTTTTTTTTGAGAGATTTAGAAATTGTTCGTCAATATGTATTTAGTTGATCGGTTGATCACATTATAGGCTTCATGTATTTAAGTTTCAATGAATAAAATTATTTCTCAAAAAAAAAAAACTTCTTTGTAATGGATTTGGCCTATCTGGGTGTTTGATTTAGTGGATGATTGAGGGAATTAAGTTGAAGCCATAATTTTCTTATATATCTTCTTTACTCGAAGTGCTAGATCTTTTAAAATATGATGGTAAATTTTTCAGTTTACTTCGAATTAGTTTTAATATTTTTTTGTTCTTTCAAATAAATGAAAGCATCCATCTTTATTCGAACTAGTTAAGCTTTACGTGGAACAGGTTGAAGATCATGTTCAAAAAAACATTTCTCTAATTCTTTAAAATATCTAAGATTTGAACTTTATGCCTTAAAATGACCTTTCTTTTTTATTCCACCTGCACACACACACACCCACCCCCCCTCCCCCCCCAAAAAAAAAACACCTTATACACCTTTTAACATTGAGATGATCTAGTGATGATTTAGGGATTGAGCTTAAAACATATATGAGATATGCAGTCACCAAGTGAGGGAAACAGAGAAAAAATAAAATATAGAATTATTAAATTGCGTGAAAGTAGTCAGATTATTTAGGGATCTTCTATAATAATATCATCTTAGATAAATTATTTATCATTATATTTTGATCTATTTTATTTGAGATTGAGTCGTTTACTAACTAAAATTTTATGAAATTTATAGTACTTTCCACAAAGTTAAATAATTCTCATTTTTATATTTTATCTTATTTCAAAATTTTTTTAATTAATAAATAAGATGAAATGATTTTAGATGAAAGATGAAAGATGAAAGTTAAATAAAATATTATTTTTTTAATATTATTATTTTGAAATTTGAATATTTTAAATTATTTATTATATTTTGTTTAAGAATTTTAAAAAAATTATAATGATGAGATGATATAAAAGATTTTCTGAATTAAAATAGAGGCTAAATATTTTATATTAATAAATGCTATCATTTTTAAGTTGAAAAATTCTTTTACAGGAACTTTGGATGGCTTACACATATATATGCACATAATTTCATACATACATACATATGTATACATAAAAAAACATAAATGCATACATACACAAACACACTTGCACACAAATTCATATATACATACCCACGACAATATATACATACGAGCGCGCACACGCATACACAAGAACTCATATATATATATATATATATATATATATATATACAAAAAAACCACAAATATAGATAAATACGCGCGCACACATACATATATACGCAGACAAATACTCACATATACATGCACACATATACTCATACATACTCAAACATATATATATATATACACGCACGCACACACATAAATACAAACATGCATACATACATATATACATACATACATACATACATATACACATATGCATACAACATATACACACATAAATATATACAAACAATATACATACATACGCATATATCATACATACATATATACTACATACATACAAACAAACACATATACATGCATAACATACACAAATACACACACACATTCATACCTAAACACAAACATACATGCATACACACATACATTCCATACACATATATACACACAATATGTATACATACACACATACATGCATGCATGCAAGCATACATACATAATCACATACATACATATACATTTTTTTTAAGATTACTAAAGATTTTAGGGATAAATGAGAAAAGATATTGATGTACATTAGAAGTATGACTGATAACTGCAAAAGGGAAGTTTCTTACAAGATAAATTATTTACTTAAATTTTTTTTTCTCTTTCTATCTCTCTATACAAATTTTTAAAATCACTACTAACTTAAGCATCAGAAACTCCTCGATATCTAAGGGCGATTACTCTTATCCCATACTTTTATATCATTTTTACAGGTTCAAACACAAAAGACATGAACTCCTTAGATCCTCAACCCACAAGTATGTGAAACAAGACGTTAACAATCTCTTTTCTTTATACATATACACACACATATACATACACACATACATGCATACATACATGCACACATGCATGCACACATACACAGATCCACATATACATACGTATATACATATATGCATGCATGCACATGCACATGCACATACATGCATGAATACATCCATACACATTTTTTTAACTTGCTAACGATTTTATGGCTAAATGAGAAAAGAAATTGAAGCATATTAGAAGTATGACTGATAACTACAGAAAGGAAGTTTCTCACGAAATAAATTATTTAATTAAATATATATTTTTTTCTTATATCTCTCTACATATACTTTTAAAGTCACTCCTAAATTAAGCATTGTAGACTTCTCGGCCTCTAAGGCTAACCACTATCATTTCTCACTTTTACATCGTTTTTGCAAACTCAAACCTAGAAGATCTCAGCTCTTGAGATTCACAACCCACAAGTGTGTAAACAATCTCTTTTTCCATACATACACACAAACATAATTACATACACATGCGTACACATAGACATGTGCATGCATACACATAAAAAAATACATACATACGTACATATATACATACACATGCACACATGTACTTACATGCATACATACATATATATACATGTACATTTATGCATACATACCAACACATTATACACACACATACATACGTGCATACATGCATACATATCACATACACACATATATGCATATATACACAGATTCACACATACATACATACATGCATATATATATACACATTTTTTTTTAGCTTGCTAACGATTTTAAGGATGAATGAAAAAAGAAATTGAAATACATTAGAAGTATGACTGATAGTTGCAGAATGGAAGTTTCTCACGCATTACATATGTTTTCTCCTTATATCTCTCTACACATACTTCCAAAGTTACTACTAATTTAAGCATCAAAGACTTCTCGGCCTCTAAGGCAGACCACTATCATCTCTCACTTTTACATTATTTTTACTGACTTAAACCTAGAAGATCTGAGCTCTTGAGATTTTTGGCCCACAAGTATGCAAACAATCTCTTTTTTCATACATACATATACACATAATTACAGACATATACATACATACAGACATATCATACATGCATACACAAAAAATACATACATACATACATACATATACATACACACATGTACATACATGCATGCATACATATATATACATACACACACACACACATACATACATACATACATACATACATGCATACACATTACACAGATACTTACATACATTACGTGCATATGTGCATACATGCATACATACATTTGTACATACATATATGCATACATATATACATATTATACACACATACATGCATGCATATATACATACATATTTTTTTAGTTTGCTAACGATTTTAGGGATGTAAGAGAAAAAAAATTGAAATATATTAGAAGTATGACTGATAGCTGCAGAATAGAAGTTTCTCACGAGAAAAATTATTTAATTAAATATGTTTTTTCCCCCTATATCTCTCTGCACAAACTTTCAAAATTACTACTAACTTACGTATCAGAGGCTCATCGGTCTCCAAAGGTGACAACTCTCATCTCCCACTTTTGCATCATTTTTACAAGCTCAAATTCAAAAAACTTGAACTTTTGAGATCTCTCGTCCACGGATATGTGAAACACGATGTTAATAGTCTCTTTTTTTCATACATACAAACACATGTATATACATATACACATACATACATGCATCCATACATAGTACATACATGCATTCATACATACATACACACACATTACACACACACTTACATACATATATACATATATATCACATACACACATACATACTCATAATCATCAATGGCAAATCCACACATACATACATACATACAAATATACATACACAACTCCACGAATACATACACATATATATGCATGAATGTGTTTGCATGCATGCATGCACAAGTATATATAGACATGCATACATACATATTATTTTAAGCTTACTAACGATTTAGGGATGAATGAGAAAAGAAATTGACGTACAGTAAAAGTATGATTGATACTTGTGAACATACATACATGCTCCTCCACATCCACCGGAAGAGAAGAGGAGTTACTAACAACCCCTTCAATCATATTGACATTCCATCTATTATTGAGTAACAAAACATTAAAAAAAAATCATATAATTGAGTAAAAAATCATGTACAAATCTGCAGATTTTTAGCAAACAATACAAGTCCATAATTTAAGCAAACATATTGGTTTGAAACTTAGTTTTTCTAAACTACACAACAGAAAAAAAAATGACTAGAGGAATCCAAGATTGACATATAAACAATCAAATGCAAGCAAAAAAAACCCATATATTGATAAGCATCAAATTGATATATCCATGAAAAGAATGTGAAAATAAAATGAAAACCAAAATCATTTGAAAGGAAACATGAAACTCAGTTCTTAGAAACTGCACAACAAAAAATTTCCATCATCAAAACTTGAAAGGAATATTGAGTTATCTAAACTTCATCAAGAATCTCTCTTCCAAACACTGAAAATTTTCACTTTTGATGTCAATCACAATATTGAGCCATTTCACTAACCTAGAAAATAAATTTATGTGCTAATCAATAACTGAATAATAAGTTAAAGAACATTTTAGATTTCAAAAACTTGCATGATTTCACCTTTGAAAACCACTTTCATCAGACTTAGGTCAATCATTACTTAATAAAGCTGAGGTTTATCGAGCAAACACTCTATACATCTATACACCCACATGTAGAATGAAGAACAAAAATAAGAAATCTAAATAAATTTGATTTATTTTGTTTAACATGGATCCTCTGTTCTACTTTTATCATGCTTGAGGTGAAGAGAAAAAATTCTGGGTTGAAAGTTTTGATCATAATCTAACATGTGTATTTTTACTAAAATAATGAGACATAATAATCTCCAACTATTATTAAAAGTATCTCCTCTCTCTTTCTGGATTTTTGGATAGTTAGGTTAGCATTACCAATATAGCTTCAATCTACTATTGTAAAAAACTTGATCACTTGCAAAGAAACCAAATGTGACAATTACAGCCACTAATGGTGCACAAGTTTTTTTTTTTTTTGGGCAGAAAGAACACCCTTAGCTGAAGCTTGTAGTGTATTTAAATAGAAATATTTAATCCACAAAAGAATCATATTAAAGTAAATTTAAAAAGTTCATTTTACAAATATCCACCATATGCAATAGGAAAAAAGGGGCAAAACTTTACAAAAAATGACATGTTACAATGGAATTGACATATGAAAATCTAAATAGCAATAGAAAGAGAGTTTCACCAATCGACCAATTTTCAAAGACATTAAGTGCTTAAGAATAACTAAAATCATAACCAAGAATGTTTGAAGAAAAAGCTGAGTAAGAACAGTCCCCAGTTAAGTACCATCATTATAACATACAAGAAATTCTGAAACAGATTTTAAACCTAGAGTCTAATATTCCATTCCCACAAGTACGTTTGAAGCTTCTGTTGAGCTATACTACACCCAATCCTTAGCACATATATGTAAGAACAAACATCATTTTATAATAGGCATACTTATCGAGCAAACACTCTATACACCCACTCATAGAATGAGGTAAAAAACAGTCAGACTTGAAACAATGAAAAACTAACTAGGGACAAAGTAAGACCCAAAGAGAGAAGAAGAAAAACTAACTTCGATCGGCACACAAGGATGAAGATGATGGAGCAAAGTGATGAAGATGATGGTGCAATGGAAAATAATTTCGCTAGAAGAGGAGGTTAGGGTTTCAGTGTGTATGAGAGAGAGATAGAGGTCTGAGAAGTTGTACATGAGGCCTAACGAGTCGAGGAATTACTCCTAATAGGTATTAAAATGACGTTATTTTGATACCTCTAAGTTTTTCTAAAAAAATCAGGGTACCGAGTCTGAGACTCGGGCTCTTGATTTCAACACAATACCCATCCCAAATTCATCCAGGTTTGTCAAAGCGGGTTCTAGCCCGCATTTAATCTAGGCTGGAACCCATAATCGAAAATTCGATTATCCTAGTTCCAGGCCGGACCGAGTAAACTTGGCCTATATGAATAGACCTATCTATAGATCATATCCCATAGAAGTAGGGGTGACAATATGTGACATGACTCGATAACCCAACATAAACACGACACGATAAAAATAGGTTATGATTTAGCCTTAATGGGTATCGGGTCAAAACATGTCAACCCGTTAAGACAAGATTGCTTAAAGGGTCATAACGAGTCAGACCCGTTATGACCCGCTTTAACCCGTTAAGACCCATTAATAATTAAATTTACATATATACCCTTAAGTTAAACTTAAGAAACCCTAAGCCTAACTTATTCCCGATTTCGTGCCGCCCCTCCTTCTAATTTCAGATTTTTCCTTTCTCCCTCTTTAGTCTCTTACTCTTTTACGACTCGTGAATCACGATTTAGGGTTTGTGGACTGTCGTGTTCTCTCTCAGTGTCTCACGCGGTGTCGCCAACCCTCAATCATCAACAAGTCTCACAGCAGCACAACTCAGTGGTTCATTTGGCTTTCTTCCTTCTTCGACTTTTGACACAGAGGCGTTCTTGGTTCTCCTAGCTTCTCCGTCTTCGCCGACTCACCCACCCACGCAAAGGTTTAGGTTTTCTATCTATTGGCTTTGTAACTTGCTCTTTTAGGATTGGTTTTATAGCTTTGATTTGGTTAGGGTCTAAATGTAGGACTGGTTTTATAAGACTGGTTTTGTTAGCTTCGTCTTCGGCATTCTCCCTTTCGTGTGCGTGTACCTTGTTGTTCTATGATTGATTTTGTATCTTTATTAGTGTTAGTATTTGGTGAAAGGCTAAATATATAGGACTGGTTTCTTTGACCGTGAAATGCCATCCTTCCATTTTTACTATCTATATATATGTTGTCTTATTTTCATTAATTTGTAAACTAATTACAAAGAGTACCCGTAAGCCCTTCTTCAATACATCATGCTTTTTGGAAGGATTTATATTTATAGGATTTATTTGAGTTGTAGTAACTAGTACTTCATCACTAACTGTTAATTGACTTATATATATTGACTTAGTTAATTGGTCACTTTTTTATCTAAATTGTACACAATGAAGTGCTAAAATTTGTTTTCTTCATTTTGAAATTTAATTGTGTTTGTTTAATTGTGTTTGATTTTTTAAAGTTAATTATATTAAATTAAATGCATTTTTCTATGTTGTTATTTTTCTCTCGTGGTTGGTTACAGTATTATAACCTGTTCTTATGTGGCGATTTATACTTAGCAAAAAAAGAAAAAAAACCTGTTCTTGTATGGCTGTTTTAGCAACCTGTTAATTCTTGGGATGTTTGTTGGACTAGTGTTCCCTTATAGCTCATTTGGTTGTAGAAAGAGTTTGATAATTAAAATGATTTGAAAATATTGATTATTTTTATGTTAAACCATACAGAGGATAAAACTCCATAGTGTCATTTGTTTTGCTGATTATTTTTATGCAAATGTTGATGGAACACTATGCTGTAATTTTGGCTGCTAAGATTTGTTGCATTACATTTCACTACTGGCATAGACTGGGCTGCTGTTGCTTATTTATTGGGCTGGCATTTTAATATTTTATTAACTTGTTCTTCATTCTTTTTATTAACTTATTATTAACTTATTTACTGGACTGATAGTTTGAATGGTTTCTTCATTTCTTTTGTTAACTTATTAATTTATTACAACTTTCTGGGCTACTTATTTAGTAGGCTGCTTATTAACTTATATTAATCTATTAGTATTATAAATCTATTAGTTGATTTTTTGCATTTTGAATTTATAGAGGTTTTATATTTTGTGCATTTATGATACTTTTTTTTTAATAGAAATAAAAGAAGATCTTGACTTGGATGAGTTAACCGGAGATGTAATTGGGTTGAACATCAACAAGGATAATGATGATACTCCACCTGCAAGTTCTAAATTTATTTATATTTGTGTTTTTATCATATTTGTAATTTTAGATTGTAACATTAATGTTTATTGTTTACAAACTTTAGACTGTATTAACTATTTGAGATTGTAATATTAATATGTTTATTTGGGGTATATTTAACTAATTATGGCTCAATCAGTCAGCAATCTTTCTAAGTCATTAGTTTAATTAAGTTTATTAGTACATATATGTCAAACCATGCAGGATTAGAGTAATATATATCAAATTGTAAACGGGTCATTAACGGATTCGCAGGTTGAAACAGGTCGAATCGTGTCATGTTGTGTCGTGTCGATTTATTATATCTACTTAATGGGTCATGCCATGTTGACACGATATCTTAAAGTGTCATGTTCGTATTGAGATTTTTGACACGAAATTTTTAACAGGTCGTATTCGTGTTGATCTTTTAAGCGTAATGTACATATTTCGACACGACATGAACACGATTCGTTGACATATTTTGACACCCTTGTAAAATAGTGCATTAAAGATAATAAAATTAGATAAAATAGGCCTACTCTATCTTCTCCTCTCTCAATAATGATTTGGGAGATAGTAAAATTTAATTTTATGGTTTTAGTTGAAATGTAAATCTTAAGAGATTTTTGTTATTAAAATTTTCTTTTAGCCATAAATGAGGTTATTTTGTTTTAGGAAAAACAAAACATTTGTAATATTAAAAGTGAGAGAGGTCGTGGTTCTAATTCCAACAAATGCACTACCTCTTCTAATACTCATGAATTTATGCATGATACAAACTAAAAAATAAGGTTGGTCGAGTTGTAACTCAAATTATTGATTATTTAAAAAAAAAAAAACTATATATCACAATCATATATTATTTTGGAAAATGCTAGGCCCTACAAATTTGTTCACTCATTATGATCGTTTATATATTTAATTTTTTTAAATAATTATTTTTTACTTAATGGTTTAAAAAATAATATTTAGTGTATTAATGTATTTTTTATATCTTTTAAAACTATTTAAAGATGTTTAAAAATAGAAAAAAAAAATGAGAAGAAATTACGATGTGAAATTTATGCTAGTGGCCATGCCTAGCTAATAAAGCTGGTCGTCACACTGGTACTACTTCGTTATTTTTATCCATTACGATGTGCTAACATTACCCATTTACCTTCAAAATCCCTCCTAACATTGATGGGGAAAAAATTGTTTCTAGTATCAGCATCAAGAAGGGACCATCGAATTCAAGAGGTGATAGTGGCCTTTCCACCAAAAGCACTAACAAAGTTTGATAAACTTATTATGGATTTCCCTTTTTGGAAAAATGACCCATATTAATTTATTCAGTATAACTAGAAAAAACATTAATATGTGCAACTGAAAAAAAGGCTCCAATAATAGTATAAAGTCACTTTATATCACTTTTAATCGAGTATTTTCAAAGAAAAATTCTATTAATAATCTTAACATATCACACACTACACTTTTTTTTATAAAAATATTTATAAATAAATATATATATATTAAAATAAGTACTAAGAATAATTCCAATAAGTACTTGATCAAAATAATGGTAGTACTTTATCAAACCAATATTAAATTTAATCTCCATATATTCATTCCCCTTTTTTTTTGCGTAGTTATAATAAAAAAATCATTTATGTCAGGAATAAATGTTAACGAGTTGCAGGACTTAATAATTAAAAAAAAAGAAATTTGCAGCGGGTTTAAGAATAATAGAGTAACGCTGATATAAATTTCCGTACATATTTTTTGTTAAAAAATGTGCCCTATCAAAAAATAATAATTTTTTTTTACGAAGAATATTTTTAAAAGAGAAATATAATAGCAATATCTATAATAAATTATCGTAATTTGGATTAAATTTATCATACATAAAATTATGATAATATATGAATATATAAAAATGATAGGGCAGCCCACACAGGGGGCAACTGGATGAGGGTTGCCGGCGTGTGGGCTGCCCCAGCACATCTCATGAATATAATACGAGGAGGGGAAAATCGTGTCGGGAAAGGAATGGGGACCCATTTTCCACCTTCATGATAATTTATTATTTTTCACTTTGGTTGAGATTGAAATAATCTACTTGGAATCCCACTACAGAAAATGATCAAGATCGCCATGATCAAAAGCTTGATTTTTTGAGAGAAGTTAGGCTGACGGAGACACCCAATGCGGATGTCCCGATCTCGACTTCGAACGAATCGTACCTGCGAAACAGCTCCACCACGAGAAGCCGAGATACGAGAATCACGAAGTCTTTCCCGACACACTGCTTATTCCCGACCGTCGGTGTCTCGGTTTCCGGTCCGTTTGACCACAACACGTGCTTTAGCAACTTCTCACCTTCTCCGACGAACCTATCCGGCACGAACTCTTCGGCTCTGTCGAATATTTTCGGATCCTTTGTTGCAAATGGCTGATACCCGAATATCATTTCGCCTTCCTTAACTAGAAAAGCAGCTTCGTGGCTCTCGACGATGAGGTCGCGCTTTGCCCTTCCGTATTGTAACGGCACCGGCGGTTCTATCCGGAGAGATTCGTACACGACAGATTTCATCAGCGGCATCTGTTCCATGGCGGCCATCGTGACTCTTCCGCCGTTGGATTTGATGGCTAATCGGATCTCTTGCGCCAACTGGGTCTGGAATTTACTCCCAGTTCTACCGATCAGCTTTATCATGTTGGGGAAGAGGAACTTCATGCCGCCGAAGGTGTTAAAGCACGAAGCGAACAGCAAATTATGGCATGCTTCGTCTCTCGAGATGCCCAATCTTTCGGCCTCGTCAAGAACGGGGCCGGAAGATTCATAGAAGAAGTCGTAGAGCCGCCGGTAATCCGACTTGACCAGAAATGGAGGGAGAGGCAAAGTGTGGATGAGGAGTTCTTCGAGATACTTTGGGAGGCCTAGAGTGAACAGAGGACTGAGCTGAAAAAGGATCCATTTTAAGATCAGCTTCGGACCATCGATTCCGAGCTTGGTGTCGACCGGGTTTGTGCCGTACAGAGCACGAGAAAGGAAGTTAAATGCTGCTTGGTCACCGGCATCCGCGAAAGCGGCTTTCCCTTTGGTCGCGAGTTCCTGCTCGAACCCATTGAAGAGCTCCGAGTACACGGAATGAAACTCGGGTATGACGTGATCGCGACGGAACTGGAGGAGGAAGAACATGAGGCGCTTGAGCTCATCGTGGCGAGGCTCAGAGGGGTCGAGATAGGAGAGAACCCGGTAACCGCCGGTGAGTTCGGTGGAGGGCATGTAAGTTCCGGTGAAAAGGTTTTTCTTAGTTACCTTGGTGACGTCGAACAGCACCGGAAAGCTCTTACCGTCGAGCAGAACGACGACGCGAGGGTCGGAAGCTATGAAAGGACCGGGTGGCATGTTGGCTCTGAACACCGTCGACCGGTACTTTTGCATACGTGACTTAAAGAATTCCTCACGACCTTGGTTATAGAAGTAGTCGAGTCGATCTTTCATCGGTCCGATAAAAGGGAAGCCATAGTTTCCGGGAATTTTCAGGATCGGAAGCTCTTTGGGTGCAGGAGACTCGATCGTCTCCGGTGGAACCTTCACGTATGGATTTTCCGACAATGAGGAAGCGACCGGAGGGAAGATAGCTCGACGCGCGGAGGGCTTCGAAGGTCTTATGGGTGACTGAAATTTTGGTTGCAGAGAAGGAAAAGCTAGAGATGTGGAAGCCATTGTCGTCAATCTTAGTGAAGCTTTTGGCTATTAAATAATTTGTCAACAAAAAAACCAACAACAAAAACACAAAATAGAGAGTACTTTAAAGGCGTTTGGTAAGGGTTGTCGTAAGCCCGTAGAGGCTGAGCCCCTTATTGGTGTTTGAATATGTGATTGGAAATGTGAGTAATGTGACGAGAAAATTAATATCTTAAAAGATGGATCTAATGGCAACCGACTGGGCGAATCTAGGACGGTGTCGGACATATCAAAAATGATAGGAGCACTCACACCCTTCATATTTCCTCTCATATGAATAATATATATATATATATATTATTATTTATATGAGAATAAATATATTATTTATATAAAAGTGAATATGATGAATATAAGTAATCTCTAACATTACTCCGAACATATGTATATATTTTGAATATATAAATATATATTAGTATGTATATATGTAATTTGAGAATATATATTTATACATAGATTAAAAATAAGTTTATAAATTATCGGAACTTTATATTATATCTATTTATAACAAAAAATAATTTTATAATTTAGCGTGTCAAATTATATATGTCAGCTATTTGGTATACATATTTTAAAAAGGTATTATAGTTATTTACGAATGAATAATGATTTTCCTACCACTATTTTATAATTCATTTAGAGAACAATAAAGTCAATATAATAGTACACTTTACTGAGAATATCAAGGTTTCTTCAATAACTATATCAATTAAAATAAAGTTGAAAAATAATCATGAGCATATTATTATGATTTCAGAATATATATATTTATTTATTTATATATATATACAAAAATGAAAAGGAATGTCTCATAGCTTTGATTGTTGCATAAAAGAAGTTGAACAAGGAAGCTTTTCAATGACAATGTCGAAAATATATATGGGAAATAAAAGATCGGATCATCTTCAAAGAAGTAGGATGAAAAAGAAAAGGAAAGAGTTGTGCAGAGAAGACTATGCTCTTTTGATAAATTCCTAATTTTCTGATAGTATATTAAAGGAATTTGATGCTAGTTTGGCGTTTAAAGATAGAGTAATGCTATTCATTATCTTATTTTTTATCATTCTTTCATCATCTTATGATATGACATTAAATAATTGAAAATTATTTATTATATTTTATTTATTAGCGTATCATCTGCTACTACATTATGAGATGATGAGATGATAATAAAAAAAATGATGATATATAAATTTATTCATAAAGATATATAACCTTCTCTCATGAACCTAATATGCTTTTTGTTGGGATGATTAGGGGTGAACAAAATGGCCGTACTACCAACCCGTCCGATAATCCGAACTGCTTCCGACCCGATAAACCGACCCGATAGCAATACAAATGGAAGCCATCCTTCCGATACCCGTTACCGACCCGTTTGAATAATACTCGATAACCCATTTATCTAAAAACACTTCTGCCTGCGTTTTGATTTCTCATTCTCGCAGCAGACCATTGATCTCTCGCCTCTCTTTTTCTTTCTTGCGCATCTATGTCTTTTCTAGTGACAATCAATGACGGGTTGCTGCCGGCATCGTCTTCCTATGTTAAATTGAAGACCAATATTATTATGCAATTTCAAGATGCACAATTGCGATTTTTATGAGGAAGAAAATTTCACTATTTTTTAGAAAAATTTTCCTTGCAGCATCAGTGTTCTTGGCATTCTATGTTTTTCAGAAAATTGCACCGTTTGTTTCACATGAGTAGATTCCTAAACTTGTTGATGACTGGGTTTTTAGAGAGAGAAAAAAAAAAAGCAAGCTGGGGTTTGCTCTCTTGATTTTCCTAAGATGCTTCAACAAGTTCAGGTTCTTCTTTGTTCTTTTTTTTTTTAATGGTTTGTGAGCAACGGCAACGACATAGTTGATTCTTACTCACCATCGATGTCCTCACAGCCATCACTCATTGTCGTCTTCTGCGTTCATTCTCACGGTTGGTTTTTTTTTTCTCCGCTTTCGTTTTCGTTCACATCTTCCATATCGTCTTCATTGGGAACGAACTTAAGTCAAAAATAGAATCCGTCGTCACTGTCTTCATGAGTCTTAACTTATGAGCCAAGCTTTTTCCTGCCATGGAAGCCGAAGTCCAACCTGCAAGATAATAACTCAATGAGCCAAGCTGAATGCGGGGCAACAATGAAATTGAGTATTTCAAAGAGTTTGCGTCAGTAGTCTGTTTTCAATGTATTTTTTGTAAAGTAGTTAATATATATTTTGATTAGCCATAATATATAATATATACAACTACTTTAATTTATTTGTCGCATGGAATTAAAAAAAAAAAAAGGCTTAACGGAATACCCGATTATTTATCAGGTCAGGTATTCGGCTAAACAGAAGACAGTGTAATTGGGTCAGG
The DNA here is from genome assembly GCA_036559045.1 of Platycarya longipes. NCBI lineage: Eukaryota > Viridiplantae > Streptophyta > Magnoliopsida > Fagales > Juglandaceae > Platycarya > Platycarya longipes. Next base: position 43,430,012 of record CM071802.1, read on the forward strand.
TCAGAAGACATGCTATCGGGTCGGGTCGGCGCACACCCCTAGGGATGATGGGATGACTATAGGTATTGGTGAAAAATTAGGCTCAACCATTTGCAAGGTGCTCTTGGTTGATGTTGATGATCTAGTTTGGGTTGGGGCAAATTCCTAAGAGTTAGGGGTAATGGTTGATATCCAAAAGCCTGTTGCGAGATGTCGAGTCTTAACATTAGGTGAAAATCAATTATAGAACCTTTTTTTCAAATATTAATACCTTCCCAACTTTTGTTTCCACTAGGGAACTATTAGTATTAGACATAAACAGAAAGGATGCTTAAAGCTAGGTTGGCAGGCAACTAGCAGAGAACGTGTAGGATCAGTATGGCAGGTATTGATCAATATCCAAAAGCCTGTTGCGAGTTGTCAATTCATAACATTAGGGTGAAAATCAATTATTGACCCATTTTTTCAAATATTAATACCTTCCCAACTTTTTGACAAAAACTAGCAAAAAAAAAAATGCTGCAAAAGAGTTATTTTGTCGATTCTAATTTGCCGCACGTCGGTTGATGAAGAAATGATTAAAATATGGATGCCCAAAACCCAAAAACGTTGCAACAACTAGGGCTGTTCTCCGACCTGACCCGAACCGCCAAGACCATGTTCCGACCCGACCCGAAACAATAACCTTCCGATTAGCCGATTGCCCGTTTATCCCGATTACCCGATTTCGATTTCTTCTTCTTCTTCTTCTTCTTCAACAACAAATCCTATTTACAGAATCTAACACAAAAATCCCAAACGAAATCCAACACAAAAATCCCAAATCAATCCAAAAAATCTAAGAAATTTAGAACAAAAACCCAAGCAATTCCTCGAGATGTCTTCTTCTTCTTCTTCTTCTTCTTCAACAAATCCTATTTTCAGAATCGCAAATCAATCCAAAAAATCATATTTTTAGAATCCCAAATCACGTCGAAAAATCTAAGAAATCTAAAAAAATTAAAAAAGCAGAAAATAGCGAAGAAGAAGGAGAAGAAGATGTGAACCAGTCGCAAGGAGGATGAAGCAGACGAGAATAAGCAACTGACGGTGCTTCTAGACCTCTATGATCTCGCCGGCGATGGGATTGAGAACCAGTTGGAGTCGTGGTTGATGCTCACGGTGAACGGTAGTTTGCGATTGGAAGCTTGATTCGGCAGGATCTGGGATTCTGGAGGTCGACATCGACAGGGAGAGAGAGAGACTAGAGAGAGAGAGAGAGAGGATGGAAGAAATTATCGGGTAACGGAAGAATTCCGTTTCCGCTTTTAACCCAATCGAGTCGGGTTTTCGGGTCGAAAAGTTTCGGTGAAACGGTCGGGTCGGGCGATTATTTTGTTCAGGCCTAGCAACAACTTATTATTTCCCGCGAATGATTTTCACAGTAAATAGGTGTCTTCTACGACTGACTTTTTAGTAAAGCATTGGCGTCGATGTTTTCCGCCACAATAATTTGGATTTTTTTAATTTTAAAATTAATTGGCCATTCTGGGCTATTGTTGGGCATGCATGCATTAATAAAAAGCCTTACAAAACCAGTTTTATTGTAGCATTGATGCATTTTGATTGATTACAATGCTTTTGCTTGAATGAATTGGTAGCAATTTAAGCATTGATCCTCCATTAAAAAAACATTGATCCTGTATATTGCAAATTCCTATTTCTTCACAACTTGATTCATGAAATAATATAACAAAGGTAGATTCACAAGTTTCAATGCTAAATGTTTTTATTGACTCATGTATAAATCCGGTCTAGTGTAGAAAATTATAAACAAAGTACAATGTGAAACACTAAATATTAAATACATACCATTGGCTAAAGCTATGTAATATTCAATACATGTCATCATCAATTGCAAACCATAAATTTCCTTCTTTCATTCATGCAAATATCAGAAATATGCAATATCATCTAGTGGTTCCCAAGGCAATTACTACAAATGTCAATTTATAACTACCTATATCTTATAGATACATTGGTGCATTTCGGTTATAGACATGTAGAAAGATCCAATAGGAATTGAGCAAGTGGAATTATACCCTATTTCACAACTCAGATGGACTTATCAGATCCGCCTTTCTTTCAGTCCATATAGTATATTTGCATCAACTTCTATTTCTCTCTGGCATGACTGTTGATTTTTCCAGCTTTGTACATCTTTGTTCATCTACCATCTCATTTCAAGCAATCCCGACCAAAGCTTTAACTCCCTCTTCAATCTGGTAAAAATCATGCATGCAACGAGTACACCCAATAATCCCTAATGCTTGATGTTCCTCTATTATTATAATAAAACCAAGATTACATAACCCCCTAACCATACAGTTTGTTTTTTTTTTCATTTCAATCAGACTACATATTTCCTCAAATTACTGGCACAAGTAACATAAATATGCTATTATTAAATCATCTTCTAGCCCAAATAAAACAATAAGTCTGTCCTTATGGTAACAGTGCATTTGACATAATCAGCAGTATGCTTTACTCCAAACAGCAAATACACTAACTCCAATTAATCCTTTTTTGCATTGTATGCTTTACTCTAATAAGTGATTTTCCCTTTTGTAATTAGCAGTATCCTTTTCTGCATTGTCTATAAATTCCAAGTAATAGGGTGTCATGCATTCATATATGTAATCTATTCTAGTAATATGTGGTTCATCTTTAGAATCTACTATATATTCCATATTTCCTAGAAAAGATAAATAGAATTCCAACAAATTATGACTTATAAATTCTTAAACAATATAGTCATTATACATAAATCCATCAAGCAAGTACATTATATGATATCTAGTCCCAGTCAAGAAAGGATAGGAAAAATTAAGTATTTCTGTGAAGAGCATTTCATGTAGCTTTCTCGACTAAGTTAAATCTAATTTTTAGGAGAAATGCGGCCTACAGCCGGCCCAAATTGCCCCATCTCTCTTAACAAAACTGAAACTATTTGAGCATGCCATTTGGAGTTGCAGGTCATGCAGTACAAGATGTCTAGAGCTTATGTTGACTAAGCATTAAAAAAATGCATACTTGAAGAGAAGTCCTTCATAGAAATGTTAAACAACTTTTTCATTTACATGACAGATAAGGAACAACCTGAAAAATTTGCAATAGTAGCAAACAAGATTTTGAAGAGGAGGAGGAATACTTTTGTTTTTTACGCAGGGTTCTTGCATCCTTGTACCCTGATGAACCAATCTAAACATGCCCTTGATGACTATAGAAGTATGATCCAAAAGAATTATAATTGTGCACTCAAGATCACCAACCCTATATAAAAATGGATAGCTCTTCCAAAGGATTTTAAAAACAAATAAATAAATTGGGATGTAGTAGTTGATAAAATTCACTGCAAAGTCAAAATTAGAGTGATAGTATGTGATTGGAAAGGAAAAGTTAATCTAGCAACTCTTAGAGCAAATAGGGATTTGTTCCCATATGTAATCCAAGTTGTAATGCTTTGTGCTGAGTTGGGACTGAAGCTAATTGTTGAAATCATAAAAATCGGCCAACAAGTCGGGGTGAGAGAAAGAATTATTTCTAATCCATTGGTGCGAATTGGATTTTATTTGAGGTCGTTTGGGGCTCCTAACAAGGTCCTGTCGTGGCTGTACGTGCGTAAATAACAGATGAAATAAATAGAGATGGACACACAATTTTACGTGGTTCGGTAAGTGCCTACGTCCACGGATATTTGGAGATGAGAATCCATTATGATAGGGGTTTTTACAGTCTCTCATAGCTCACTTTGTACAAGAAAAATAAACATAAATATGTGAATAAAACATGCCGGTCAAAGCTCTCGAAGAAGGTTGAAGAAGCTGTCAAAATTGTTCCAGCAGGAGAGAGTCCAGAGAGCCCTTTCTTTCATCTGTTCGAGCCCTTTTATAGCCAAATTTTGGTCAGTGCGGTCAGATATTTTCCTTGCGTGTGTAGGTCAAATTCCTTTATTTCCTCACCGCCTTGATTTTTCTTCTCATCTCTGCACATCTCTGTACACTACACTCTGTCCCAGTCCCCAACGGCCTTAATTTCAATCCCATCTTCCACTTTTTGTCCCCTAGCCATAAATGCATGTTGACTTTTTATCATCCTCACAGTATCCCACAAATTTTTACCACCAAGGGAGGTGATAGGAATTTACTTATTGATGTCCTATTTCTAGGTTCTGAGAAGATGTCAATTCCTCCTCCGAGCCTGAAGTAACCCCACGAGTCTTTAAGCGGGATGTGGGTGATCCGATAACCCCAAGAGTCGTCGAGCGGGATATGGGTGATCCAATAACCCCGTGAGGGATCGTTGATGAGATTTCACTGTGATGAGGGCGCAAAGCCTATTTTGTCATCGCATGGAACTCGGTGGGAGTGCATCACCTAGGATTCTGTGGGAGGAATCATCGCGTAGGTGAGCTGAGGCGTGAGGCTGGGGCTCGGCTATCACCCCGTGGGACTTTAGTAATCTTCGCGCAAGTGGGTAGGCTGACCTCACGGGAATTTATTGGTTTCGCGGAGGTAGATTTTTGGGTAGGTTGTGGATGGCCAGACAACCCCGTAAGCCTTCGAGCAGGATGTGGTTCATCCGACAACTCTGCAAGTCGTCGAGAGGGTTGTGGTTGATCCAACAACCCCGCGAATCTTCGAGCAGGATGTGGTTGATCCGACAACCCTGCAAGTTGTCGAGAGGGTTGTGGTTGATCCGACAACCCTACGAGCCTTTAAGCGGGATGTGGTTGATCCGACATGTGAGTCTTCGAAAGGGTTGTGGTTGATCCAACAACCCTACGAGCCTTTGAGCGGGATGTAGTTGATCCGACAACCCTGCGAGTCGTCGAGAGGGTTGTGGTTGATCCGACAACCCTACGAGTCTTTGATTAGACTTTGTTATGATGAGGCACAAAACTTATTTCGTCGTAGTAGGAATCATTACATGGGATTCGGCGGGAGTATATCGCCTGGGACTCTGCAGGATTTGTCATAATGTGAGAGCTGGTGGGAGTACATCGCCTAGGACTCCGCAGGATTTGTCATCGCGTGAGACTCGGCGAGAGTACATCGCCTGAGACTCCGCGAGATTTTGATGTTACTCCGACGTCACATGCTATAGATAACAATTTTGTCAATAAAAATAAATTTACATATTACAATAGAGAAACTGACATATTTTTGTCTGTGGTAAAAAGTTTTCAAGTATCGAGTGTCGAGCGATGAATTTCCGAATGTTGACTCCTGAGCGAGAAGCTGTGAGATCCCGAGCGTAGTCTCCCGAGTTTCAACTTCCGAGTGAGGAGCCGTGAGATCCTGAGTATCGACTTCCAAGTGTTGATTTCCAAGTGTAGAGGCATGGGTAGTGGTTGCCTGAATCCTGTAAAAAGGAGAGGAATATAGCTCTTATAGAGCGTGAATATTTTGAGCTTTTGAGTTTTTCATGAGCGAGGTAAGCCCCGAGTACATGAACAATGAGAAGCCAAGCTGCCTAGTGTGGTTCTTGATGACCTTCTAAGGCCAGTGTGCCTATGAGGAGGGCATGATTGGTCCCGAGCGGGTGACAAAATTCCAAGTCTTGAGGAATGGATTCATGTGAATAGGTCCAGATAAGTCCCAAGAGCACAGAGACAGGTAGTGGTTCCCAAAATGAATAAATCCTAAGTGTGATGCCGTGGGTTCACGTGTGAGGTGAGTTCCCGGATGTGTGTAAGGTGTTTGGCCCGAATATGCATGAGTGATGTGAGTCCCGAGCAAGGGGCCGTGTGATAAATGTTATTGTGGTTTCAACCCTCTCTACTCAAAACACTTGGTTGAGGATCTTATTGTGGAAGACTCTAAGGAGTCGAATACTAACTTGATAAATGTTATCTTTTCCAAAGAAGAGGCTGCCATTATCACCCAGATCCCGCTTTCTCAAGCTGCCAATTTCGATAAAATAATTTGGAGAGGCACATCAAATGGACTATTTAGTGTGAAGAATGATTACTACCTTCAAGGAGAGATACAGGAAAGAGCTAAAGGTCAATATTCAAACAAAACACAGCAGAAAGAGGGATGGACCAGAATTTGGAAATTAAATATCCCTCCAACAGCAAAAAATCCTTTGGAGAGCATGCCTGAACATATTGCCTTCAAAGATAAACATGTGTAAAAAGGAAATTCTAATATATGATACTTGTCTACTGTATTTGAGAGAACCGAAAACAACTGAACACATATTATAGGAATGCGTAGTTGCCAATGATATCTTGAGTCAAGGCTCAAAAAATATTCAAAAAAGCAAGGCATCTTGTGGCAGTCTCAAAATGCTACTCAAAGATATGTTCAGTAAATTTGACAATGCAGATATGGAGGAGCTCAATTTAATCCTATGGAATATTTGGTGGAGAAGGAATCAATATGTGTTTTAACAACATTCTTATTGATCGCACAACAATTATCATCAAAGTCCACGAACTGAAGCATGACCTTGAAGAACAACCATCCTTGACTAGGAACAACAGTCTCAAGACTCAACAGAGACCTTATAACTGGTAGGTACCCCCTCCAAATTTCTAAAAGATAAATTAGGATATAGCCATCGATAGCAAAACAGAAAAGATAGGAATTGGAGTGACAATCATGGATGAGGAAGGAAACTTCATGTCTACAATGAGGAAGACCAAAGCAATGAGTAATGATCCTGCACTGGCAGAAGCTATTGGAGCTCTCACTGCCTTAATATTCGGGTGGGATATTGGTATGAGAAAGATTATCCTAGAAGGGGACTCCAAAAAAGTGGTAACTTATGTGCAGAATCCAAAAAAAGACATTAGTTACTACAGGTTGATCATTGTAGAAATCTAGTCTAGGATCAAATGGTTTGATGTTTGTGAGATCAAACATGCATGCAGGAAAGCAAATGTTGTAACTCACAAGCTTGGTAGAGATGTACTTAACTTTTTAGATTGCATAGTAAACTTGGTGGAACCTCCTTAATGTGTAACATCTTTGTAACTGAAATCAGTTAAATGAAGGAACTATTTTTTTAAAAAGGAAGAGTACTCATTTTATAGATTAAGATGCTATAGATATTATTTTTTATGAGTACTGTTCTATTTATAAAATAATTACAAAAAGTAATTACATAAATTGATATGCTTTTATCTAATTTATTAGATATATTTTATAATAAAAATAATTTTATAATCTGATAAAATACATCAAATTATATCAATTTTTGAAATTATTATTATATAATTTATTTTTAGGTAGTGTATTTTCCTATTTTTATTAATTTGTTATGTTAATAATTAAATTAGTCTCACTTGGCTCTTGACTTTGACTTGATCAGATAAGCTGCTTGGAGATTTTTTTTTCTAAGCAAGTTGAATAAATTAGATAAATTAATGGATTATAAAATATAAGTTTCAATGAGGTGGAAGTCCCCTATAGCCGGTGGGGGAGAATGATCTCAAAATATGGAATCTCGCTCGAGCGATATGTCGAGCGAGGGTTGAGCGAAATTATGGGTTGAGTCTAATTCGAACGAGATATCAAGCGAAGATTGAGCGAAATCACAGGTTAAGTCTCGCTCGAGCTACATGTCAAGCGAGGATCGAGTGAAGTTACGGGTTGAGTCTCGCTCGAACTAATTATCGAGCGAAAATACTGGATTCTGCAGACACTCTGATAAAACACGAAAGCAAAATCAAAGCAAAAGATATTACAACCTACACACAAAGTACATCAAGACAACAAGCAACCTTAGCTTGTCCTCCACACCAAGATAGTTATGTGTTTCAGTAAATTGATGTAAAATGTAAAAATTATCTTGTATAGGAGTGACATAAAAGTACCTTATTTTTTTCTTACTTTCTAATTTTTGTACTTCATAAAATTGTATATAAAAAGAAATTCAGGTAAAGACACAAACATACTTTTTGAATCAGAATATATTTCATTTATTTCAACAATCAACTAGTCTTTACATTTCATTTTCTTCCTTCAACCAACGTTTTTAATGAATGAGAGAGAAGCTCTCGAGCTGTTGTCGAGAGATATTCTTAGCTGGTTGGAGATTAATTAATAATAATGGTGAACATATATTAATCAGTGAAAGCTTTAGGCTTGTCATGATTTTATTGGAGATATAATATTGAATTAAAAATTAATCCAATCAAGTTCTTTTGTCGTGGAGCCAAAATGCATAAAGAACTAGTGGGGAGTCTCAATTCTCAAATCTCAATTACGTTTCAAACAGAACCAAGCACTCAGTAAGAAAAAAAGTTATCCTAGGAATTAACACGAGATGCCTTGTGTTTTAAGATATTACTTAAAAGTTATCCGATTCCAATCACACCTCAGAAATAATTGACCAACTTAATATTACATAATCATTCAAGGGACTACCAGCTAATTAATTAATTATTATAAAATATACTAGGTTTTTCCTTCAATATAATTAGATCCTTTAGATATGGGATACATGTTAATTACATATTCAACGGTTCCAACTCTGCTAAAAAATCTAGTAGTCCTTATAGGTTTTGGCTTTTTAATTTTTTTATTATTTTGGGTCAGAATTTGGACCATTATTGCAGTCTCCTTGGACTTGCGTATTATTGCAATTTTGTATAGAATAATAATAGTTTTATTATCTATCTATTACTCTTATTCTTTTTTAATTTTTTTTCTCAATGATTAAGAAAGTGATTATTAATAAAATTATATATTTTTGAAAAAAAAATTAATAATTAAGGATGTTAAAAAAATATTTAAAATAAAATAATAAAAAAAGAAATTCACTTAGAATCAAAATTGATGAACATATGGCTCTATTTGGATTCAGGAGTAGCTCAACTCACTTCCATTTTATTATTACATTTTTATAATTTTTTATACAAAACACAAATTTCTATATACTTTTTTTAAATCCTATACACATTTTTCAAATCTTAATACACATTTTTCAAATTTTAATACACTTTTTTTAAATGTTAAAATAATAATATTATTAAAAAATAAACTAAACTTTTTAATTTATCTCATCTTTAAATTCAAACATAATCATAAAATAAGAGAAAAATATACTTTTCTAAAACAAATCTCACAGTTGGAAAATTGCATAAACCGCATGGCAAGTCAATATCGTGTAATAAAGGTGAACAGTAGAGAGATTTTGACACCCCTAGACCTTGTCACATGTCCTCGTCAACATGGTGTAAAAGGGCAATGATAGCTTTCAGTCCTTACAAATTTCAAAACAATGTTGGATGTGCGGACTTTTTGCAATTTTAGCCATTTATTATTGAGCAAATGGCTCAAATTGATCCTTACCTCAAGAGAACCACTTGTTTAGTACTTAAATAGTGGGAACAAGGAATAAATACATTTTGTAGGTTGGAATTATTAGAGATTTTGCACTTCACATCTTAAACTATTAAAACCAATACATTACATCATCCAAACATAACACTTTTGACAAATACTCTCCTCCCCTTAATTAGAGAGTAGCTGCCCTCCATGCTCTCTGCCATGCCCTTTGGTATCTGTTGAATGGGTGAACAAACAACTTGCAAACTAACATACTTGTCTTCTCGTGATCCTAAATTATGAAGTTTCAATTCCAAAATCTAGAATTGGCCCTAAATTCAATATATAAAAGTGTGAAGTAGAGATAGAGTAGACATGAATATATAATATGACTCGTGAACTCGACATGAACACAATACGAAATAAGCTAGCTATTTTGAATTTGATATAACTGAGATTTGGTTAAAACAGATTAACCTAATAAAACACAATTGATAAATAAGTCAATTGCAGATCAACTTGCAAAATCTATAATCAACTCGAGCCCAAATTCAATATTTATTATCTTTCAACCTTCCTTTACAATTGGACGCGGTCCATATAATGTTCTCTCCTCAGTCTAGATTAGACCAAGGCAAATTATATTTACTGCAGAGGAGGCAATGGACTGAAAGCAAGAGTCCTCGTTTCCTGAAGTATGATGCAATTTTAGGTCATCTCGCAAATGGGATATTGTAGGTGTTTTCAGTTATGGGTCTTGTCATCTAGGGACTATGTAATATAGAGAAGACTTACGGTTTAACCTTTCATTCTCCCCTATTAATCCAAGACTGAGACCTTAGTCGTGAACTTCATTTTATCGAAGAATAGGAACAGCCATAGAAGCCATTTCCTTGCTAAAGAATGGAACCAAATATAGAATCCAAGACTATACTAAAGAACTCAAGATAGATGGAGTTGCATGTTATTATGTGGATTAAAAGATCAATTACATCCATAAGTTACATAATTACAATGAACACTTAAGTCTTTCCATGAACTCATAGCTTATTAGTTATAGATTAAAAAGGATCGTCGGCCCCTTAAGTCGCCATCAGGGGGCTTAGACCAAAGAGACTTCAATTGTCAATATTCCAAAGCCAATTCTTGAAAGCCTATTTGCTTAATTTATTGATTTTCAATGTGCCTATCATACCCTTGGAGTGGTTGCCCTCGCAGGGACAGTTGCAAAAGGAGCAGTCATATAAGCCGTTTCTTTGCTAAAGTACTCAAGATAGATGCAGTTATGTATTCTTATACTTAAAAGATTAATTACATACTTAAGTTACAGAACTACAATGTTCCAGAGGTCTATTGAGTTAACTTCTATCACTCAATATCAACTCTAATAATATAATTATCTACTCCAAATTCTTCATAAAATTTAAATTTGTTTGCTCAACACAAATATCCATGTTCCTTCATAAAAATACTAACGAAAAATCTCAAATAAAAATAAATAACATCTCCACAAAAACTCGAATTATCCATAACTCAACATTCCAATATAACTGCCAATATAAAACTTTCTAACACTTCCTATTCTTATTCTCCAACTGAACTATCAAAATTATTTAATAGATGTTATAGAGATAAGGAATAAGCTATCAACAACTAAGCAGAGACAATATATTAGTATGTAAATATTAGCATTTACACAATTTAGAATGCAAAATTCAGAATGTAGAATCAAAATATTTACTTTCAGAATGCAAAATCAGAACATACTACCAAAAATATCAGAACAAAATTAAATTCGAAAAATATTCATAATCAAAATTAATTTGGCATAACATAACAAAACATTATATAAGAATATAATTTCATATTTAACCCCATGGTATGATTATGCAAACTCCAACTATTAATCGAACAGAAATAGAATATGGACTATTCTCTGAGTTCCAAGTGTCCACACAAGAACTTATCATTATTTCCTGAAGACTTACTCTAATTACCTTGATAGGTGATAGTAAGATCCTAGGTCAAAAAACAAACTTCCTTTCCTCTGTCTTACAATGCCCTATTGGCAAAGTAAGTCATTACTCCTCTTTACAATATTGCGTGACAAACCACAACCAACTTCTCAATGTGCAAAGGAATGCTCAAAGTGTAATTGACAGTTTTAGTGTCTTTGCTATGCTAGTGAACAACCACCATTCAGAAAACGAGTCGACACGTCTTGAACGACCCAATAGGCGTTGGACTTCGATGGTTGCTTGAAGGACACAATTTAGGTTAGCTCAACCCATTTACCATGAAATGCTTTACACGTTGAAGCGGGTTAATTGGGTTTAAAGGGCCGTATCCAAGTTAACTCAATAAAAGTTAATTACTAAACGAATTAAGTGGTCATATCGTGTCACCTATTATTTACAAAGGGTTGGATTCGAATTTTAGGATCTGACCCATTTAAGTAAACGAGTCGAATTCGGGTTTATGCATAATTAAATGACTTGAAATGCTAAAGAGACAGACGTAGGGGCAGATAAAAAGAAATAAGAGCAAGAATTTGTGAAGACGATTATAAAGAGCTGGCAAAAAGTTATAACAGATACTGAGAAAAGATGGAGACACACTCACAAGTCACGCACGCACAGACCACCATGGTTGCCGTGGGAACTATGGGACTTATAGTCGGCTGCTAAAGGTTGGACGAGATATGTCTTTAACAAAGGAAAATGACTTGTATAGTCCAAAGATGTGAAAGTCTAAAAATAAAAAAATGTGGACCACAAAGGGGAGTTTCATGAAAAAGTCCACCTATTCAAAATAGGCTCTAATTTTTATTTTTATTTTTAAAGAGATTGCACATAAGTCGCACACTTTATAACTATATCTAGCATTACTCAAAAAATATTTTAAAATCGAAAACTTTCTATAAAGGGGAAAAAAATCCATAAATAAACATTAAACATGAAAAAAAGAAGAGAAGGTGAAAACTCAAGAAACAGAATCTTGAAATCATCGTTTGAGGTCCTGTTCTACATTGGTAGTGCAACATCCCTGGCTTGGGTGCAAAGGCCATACATATCTGCAATTTAGTAGGCCATACATATCTGCAATTTAGTCAGAGGATTCTTTGCATGCGCTTCTTCACAATGTTCTTCAAGGTCATTGCCCCTCTCTTTGCAGCGTATGTAACCTGACAGATTATTCATGAGTGCCCTGCCTGGCCCGGTTGCAGTGGCTCCTTTTTCTGATCGGCTGTGCAGCTCAAATTGCACTTGAGAAGCACCTGAACGATTGCCATACAGCTCTATAGACTGAACCAATTTCCAAAGCTGCTCATTTCATAGAGAGGCTGTTATTCTCCATGATTTGAAGGGTCTTCCTACCACTACAGAATTGATAGAAAGAAGCGTCCCCTGCTTGCCATGATGGGGACTTACTGAGTTCTCGGCATCTATCTTGGGTCTTTGATGACATCTGTTTTAAGGCTTTTACCTTGTCAAACTGTAGCAGAGAAGTACTGATGTTTGTATGGGGTGTTGCGTATCTTTAGCAGTATGATTTTTGGTCTCACATTGAGCTTCTGTACAATATCACACTTGGAGTTCTTTGTCCAGTTCTAAAATCTTTTTTCTGAGCAGCCCCAGTCGTGGAGTCTTTAGCATGACTGCTCTCTGCAACAGGCTTCACTACCTTCTGAACAGGATTCATTGCCTTCTGAATAGTATCACTTGCTTTGGTTTCAGTAGCAAGAACCAGCAGAGAACTAAGAAATTGTCTGACAGCATAGATAAGCAACAGTCGTGGCATTGTTGAATCTCACTCGAACATGAATAACTCCCTTTGGTATTTCCCTCGGAATCTTCACAGGATTCTTTGCGCTCTTACATAATTTCTTTTGTTCAAACTCATTCAGCCTTTTCATTTTGTTTTAATTTTTGGCTTCATAACGCAAGATGATTTTGGTTCATTGAGTTGCCCTTTTGTTTCAGTTGCACCTTATTTCTGTAGTGTTGCCCTAACTGAACTTGGCTTGATCAGCATATTTCCAATAAACTCCTTTGCCCCAGCTATCTTCTGTGCCTTTCCAATGCCCCACAGAAGGAGTAATCTAGTATCCCTGCTCGTTGATACAAAATGTTCTCATTCTTGGGCCCTACTTGATCTTTCTTCATTCAGGAAAAGATTCCAAAAGCTGCTTCTCCTTCATCATCTTCTGCAAAACCACCAGAATCTTATTCCAAGAACCCAAGTCTCACTGAGGAGTTTTCTCAACATTCATCAAGCATAGCTCGTGTCACAAATGTACAATAAACGTGCACCCATTTGTTGAATACAACACAGTACTGAGTTCTAACTGGGACCTTGTTATGAAGTCAAATACCCTTTTGCAGGCTTGCAGCTCCAGCAAATTTCATATTGCCTCAGATTTGAAGAAACTGAACAAGGTCAAGGGAGCCAACAAAAACCCTGTTCCCATTCCACCCATGGCAGCAAGAGCCACTTCCACTTTTCCTTCTTTTAGAAAATGCTTGGACTCCAACATTGCCCACTTCTTGAGGAAAGGCTCTTGAAAACTACTACTACACCTTTCTTCAACTTGCGTTGCCATAAAAACCCAAGTCTGTGTCACCAAAGAAAGACTTGTAATTGACATGACCATCACACACCCACCAGTTTCTGAAGCGAGAGCTGTGTCGGATTTGAACTCAAATTCTGAGATTGACAAGTTCCCAAACTTTCAAGTTGGGGGGTGAGAAGAAGCTCCCACTATAAGCAGTCAGAGATACAGCAAAAAGAGAGAATATTCATGCAACTGTGAAGGCAGTGAAAGAGACAGAAGATTCATACGCTTGAAAAAAAGGGGTTATTACGGTACCACATCAACACTAAAAATTCAGTTTGACTTCTTTGTTATCTAAGGCATAATCCTAAATTTTCTGCTGCCGAGTTCATCGACTCATCCACGAACTAAGAGGATCACGAAAAAACAAGAGTATCTTACTATCATTTATCTTTCCTGAGCAGATAAAGTCAGACATGTTGGATCAGATCAGTCAACTTAGTTTCTCTGTGGTGTTTCCTCAATCTCCAACATGGGGTTGATTATATGATTGATTTTGAGCTGAAAAAACTCAGAAAATTCCTTGATCAAAGATGTGTGAGTGATATCAATCAGCTGGCAATCATTGTAATGAGATACATTTGCTTTTACACATCCAGTGGATGATTGAAGTTCTCTTAGCAACTCCTTAATGCTTCCAACCTGTTGGTTCCGAATCCCACATGGGACTATTGACTGAAATGGGGTTAGATCTGTGGTGACATTTAGTGCCAAGCCATGATATGTTATCCATTGAGATACTCGTATCCCAATGGCTGCAACTTTCTTGTCTCCTGAGGCAAAATTGAAATGAAGGATCAAGAGAATGAAAATAATTTAAGCATTCTGCATTTTTATCTCCCCAACAAATTTTAAATAGGATAATAAATGAAGGTGAACTATTGTACAAAATGATATGGCAATATTGTCTACCTATGTCCAAGAAAGCAAAGACTTATAAGATCAGTAAAATAACAAATCTAAGTCCAGGTCCTAAATTCAGCAGAACAATGAGATGTTGAAATATTCGGGAGTTTACAGCATGGTTCCAGGAATTATTACTCAAAACAGACCTATGAAAAAAATAATTTATTACTCAAAACATGTGCTGCCACGTCTTACTATTACAAAGGAACTCCAACATCATAGCTATCTCCTGGTTCGTCCTCAAGTTACGGGTATGGCTTCTTTACTTTATCATCCATTTTGTTTGTAGTGAGGACCATAGAACCAACATGAACTGGATATTGAACTTGAACCACATTGAAATCTGTTCTGGTTAATCACCGGAACAAAAAAAAAAAATTATTCTGGTTAATTGCACCTTATCTCAGTGTGAACTTTCACCCTATGAAAATATGACCGCAGAAGTAGTATAAAGTTCATCCATAAGCTCAACAAAAATCAGATTAGCTGCTCATAAGTTGGTTAAGAGATAACATGACCATATGAAACCTTTTTTTTTTTTTTTTTTTGACAACCAACATGGCCACATGAAACTTAGAAACTATTTCGTGCTGCGGTAATCCAATACTGCTGATGCTGGGATAAGGAGTTGAAAGAATTTTGAAATAAATCAAGAAATGTTGAATTGAATTAGCTGCTATAAAATTCCAGTATGGCTTTTAACTTTTTTTCACATCTTCCAAATGGAGCACAACAGATTGCATATAATAGAGATAAAAATCTATTATCAGAATTTTTTTTGCAAACACAGAGCCGCAAATTGGGTCTATGAGGTACTCTAATGGAAATCAGTCGCTTAATATAGAATTGTAGAGAATCTCAAAGCAGATAGTTTGTTTCTGAAGTAGTGCATGAAGAATGAGAACATACATTATGCAAACAGGCCAAAAAAAATGTAAGGATTAGTAATCATACCAACCCAAACGCCAGTGAAACCTTCAAGCCGAGATGCCTTGATAGAAAATGTTGAGGAAAGAACTCGGATGACCACCTCCTCCAATGCCCTGAGATACCAATGAAGATCCATCCTATGATTTCGGAGATTGATAATAGGGTACATAACTAGCTGCAGTTCAACACAGATGATTAAAAGTTAGGAACGAAATCCAAAACCACAGAGCAGATAAGAAAATTATTAAATTAAGACCCTATAAAAGATTGGGGCACATGGTCCTTAATTTAGGTCGAGTACCTGGCCAGGGCCATGATAGGTGACTTCCCCGCCACGTTCGGTTCGGTAAACATCGTAAGGAGCATCGTTGATGTCGAAATTCAGATACTCCTCTGAACTACCTGTGCCCAATGTATAAACGGGTTGATGTTGTAGAATAATTAGCGTGTCCGGACAATCTTGGTTCCTTTCAATCAAGGACTTCTTGTCCCTAACAATTCGTCTCTGCCAAGACCATGCCTCTCCGTACGGAACCAGGTCTTTGTACAAGTCGAAACACTCGCACCTACAAAAGTCGAGGTCAGACGTGGAAGGTGTTTGCAAAAATGCCAAAAAGAACAGAAACTCACGTTCTTGGTCGGTCGTTAGATAGTGAGGGGGAGGTGAAGGCTTGGGAATCAAAGAGTTGATTCGGTTTTGAAACGGGGGCGCGAGATTGAGGCCGGAATGATTTCTTGGTGTGCTTGGGAGCTGGGCATGCCAAGATGGGAACTTGAAAGTGATTTGCTGAGAGATTCATATCTTGTTGCCTCTATGGTTTGTGCGAAGCAGAGCCCCCTTTAATTATAGAGAAGAAGCGAGATGGAGTTTGGTGAAAAATGGAAAGCGAAGTCCGTTTGCAGCGGAGCATCCGAAGAAGTTGACAATGGGACCTACTTCTCTCTACCTCTGCAATTGACTCCTGGTTCATCTAGTATTTTTTTTTTTTTCAATAATAAAGGATGGAGTGACATTGTAATTTTTTTTTTTTTTTAATTTATTTTCTTGATATTCTAATGTCAAAACTAATAGTAATTTTTGTACAAGAAATAATAAATGTAATCGTAAACTTGTAAGCGGCATGCAGTCATTTAAAAAAATATATATATATATAGAGTATTCACATGAAAAAAAAATTAACGTTTTTAACAGTTGATCTCATTTTTCTTTAAAATGATTGTCCGTCACTTACAATTCCACAATTATATCTAATATTATTCTATCTACTCATTTTTTATTTTCAATCCTGCTTTTTTTAACTACACTAAGAGCAAAAAAATTATGAGTAGTTCCTGCATCCACTAAAATACTACCGAGCACCTTTGTGCTTGCCAACACATCCTCGAAGTCCTTGCATGTAAGGAGATCTCTGAAATTTCACAATCCACGTCCCTAGTTCTTTATAATTCCTCCAAGCAAACATTGTCTTCACTCTTATTGACTAAAAATAGTTTCATCCCTTCCATCACATAGATCCTAGCCTTTCTACAACAATGATTACACTACAAAAAAAAAAAAAAAAATGAATAATTTTTTAATAGGGATACGACTTTTGAAATTGAAATCGTTACCTTGTTCCCTGTAATTCCTTTCTGATGGTGGTATTGGCTGAATTAGTCTCCCTAAAGATCCAAAAACAATTGGAGCATGATATCTCACTGGACTATTGTTGACACGAAAATTAGTGATATATTCTTCTTGAATTTTAGCCAATCCAAAAGTTGAATATAGACTTTTAGGATGAAACATCCTAATAGGGAGTCTGATCTCATCTTTCAGATCATTAAGAAAACAACCCAATTTATAATTCTTAGACAAGCCTATCAATTTGTTCGAAATCATCTCAAACTAAGTCTTGTATGCAACCACTATGGTTGTCTATCTCAACCTCATGATAGCCTCCATTAGAGATGACCACAGGAAGCATTGCCGAGTCTAATATTCAGTGCCTCCATAAAAGTCTTCCAAGAATTAAAGTTTCCTGTTTCCTCAGATCTTGAAACCAAACTAATGCATTTTCTTCCATATAAAAAGAAAGACATAAGAATCCCACATCCTAGAATTCTCTATGTTCAATACTTCTTCTTGACCCCTCACAAAGCCATTCCGAGCCCCCACTCTACTCCATAATTGCTTGTAATACCATATCCATTTTGAGTTCAACTCATCCAACGGACCCTAACGATCTTCCTTTTTTTTTTCTTTGATGATCTTGGAGCCGTCTTAATCCAAGAATTATCTTCCTAAATCCTCATACCTCGTTGTTGGACTAGCTAAGAATTGGCTCAAGTGGTAAAAGCTTTTGACTTTTAGGGGTATGTTCTCCATACATTTAAGATTCAAATCTTTTTTAGTGCAAATAATCTTTACCGGTCATTGGATAAGTGATTCTTCCCTTTAATTAACCAAAATATACTTACAAAAAATTTCTTGTTAAGTGAATGTGCATTTTTGAGATTAGTCGGAATGTTGTTCTAGACAATTGTGCCAATAAAAAAAATGCTAATTGTTGAATTTGTGAGGCATTAACATCTAAACAATATCCCTGGCTGCCGATGTTCTTTGGGAATATTATGCAAAATTTGAAATTTCTCATGGTTGCAGAGGCTGCTCATTCTTGTTCATTGGTATATACCAAAGAACAATACTTGAACTTTGGGACCCAGAAAGAATAGAACAATGAATTTTGAGAAGGATCCTATTCAGCACAGTCAAACGCAAGCGACAGGAAATTGGTTTGTAAGATTAATTTGTGCTTGAGCTTTGGAATTGTCTCCCTGCTCAAAATTTTCGTATTTTGGCAGTCCAACGTTAAAATATATATAATCTAATTTTTTTTTATAAAAATTAATTTATAAATTAATTTAATTTAATATAATTATGATTTAATATGATACATTATAATATAAAATTGTTTTTATTATAAAATAAACTTAAGAATATATTTTATAAAAAAACTTTGTGATAGAAAAAATCGCAACAGTACATGCGACGAAATAATCCAACTACTATTTGGCGTTGAAAGCCGACGTAGGAGAATAGTGGAAAGCGTTCGGCTCAGAAGTCCAGCGGACCCACACGCTGCGGTCGCGCGAAACGCCACGAGAGAGAGAGAGATGCGTGAGTTTTGGTTCGTTCAAAAATTTCCAAGCCAAACCTCAACCAGTGGCTAATATGCCGGGAATCTTCTTCCGAAATTGTTCCTCAATTTTCATGCTCATGTTCTGCTGCTCTGCTTATAAATTGACCCATTATTAGCTCAGCTCCCCCAGCCGGCGAACCGACAGACCAACCACCCAACACCACCTCTTCTTCCGAAAACAATGGCAACAGCTAGATTAACGTTTCGTATGGCTAGACCACCTTTGCCTTTTGGTCTTCCTTCTTCTTCTTCTTCCTCCTCTGCGTCGGCTTCTTTGTCCGGGACTACGGTCAGGTGTGTAAGCAAGGCGGGGTTCATTGAGGCTGATGATAGGAAGAGTAAGAGTGTCTGCGGGGATGGCGAGAGGAAACCAGTCGCGGCTGTTGTGAAGGCGTCGACGGCGGCTACTTCGGAGCTCATCCTTAGATCAGAACTTCGAGCCGGCCGGGGAATATTATTGTCGGATTTGGCTTTTCTTGTGGCAAATATTATCAAGGCTGCCATGTCTACGTTGAGATCAATGGCTGTGAAACAGAGGCGACTAAGATTATACGTCCAAGTCTTCATTGAAAGGGTACCAATCTGTTAATTTCGAGCTTAAGAGCATTAGCATTTGTACATGCATCTACATATGTGTATAATATAACCTTAAATTGATGATTATGATCAATATTCAAAAATTTGCATAACTATAAAAACTGTTCACCTTCTAAATATTATTTTATTACTTTTCTTCTCTCTCAAAAAAATAATGCTGAGTTCAAGAAATATGTAGTGGGTGCCAATTACAAAATATATAACAACAATTTTAGGAAAAAATAATAATAATAATAATTGAAAGATGCATAATTTAATGTTAGAGTCCTTTTTCATATATAAAATCAATATTTAAAAAAAAATGTGATTTTACATATGCATATAAAGAAATCAATACTAGTGCCAGCTCCATGAATGTTGTTCCTACAATTTCCTATGAAAACCTCTCTTTTATCTGCTCAGAACATTATAAAGTAGTATTTGTCTTTCTCTTAATTAATTTTCTTCAATTAATCTCAATCCGCAGGCTATAATTAATTGCCGATTCTTTACACTATTTGCTGTTGTGGGATCTTTATTCGGTTCGGTGTTGTGTTTCCTTCAGGTAAGAAACTTATTAAAAGCTACATCTTTTCCTTGTGATCATAAGTGAAATGGATCGAATGAATTATTAATTTATGCTAAACCATTTATGTTTTGACAATAATTGATCTTTTCAACAATGACAGAAACTTTCTTATAAATTACTTTGTTGAACTAATTACAGGGTTGCTTTACCATGTTAGAGTCATATTTACGGTATTTCCACTCCTCACACAAGTCCAATCAAGAACATGTCATGCAGCTACTTATTGAAGCCATAGGTCTCTCTCTCTCTCTCTCTCTCTCTCTCTCTCTCTCTCTCTCTCTCTCTCTCTCTCTCTCTCTCTCTCTCTCTCTCTCTCTCTCTCTCCATATATATATATATATATATATCTCCAATACTGTTGGAGCTAAATGAATGCTTGTGATTGTTGCAGACATGTTCCTGGTAGGAACTGCCATGCTAATGTTTGGGATGGGTTTATACGTGATATTTGTTGGGAAAAAGACAATGACGGGAGGGCCACGGCTTTCCGGGTCTAACTTGTTCGGTCTCTTCTATATGAAGGTACTAATTAACCTTCCACTTTCACTTTCAGAGCTTACTTTTCCATGCATAAATATATTTCAATCCACTGCGTTTGACCTAAACTGCCATATAAATATACATATATACAAAGAGATTATAATTTACACAAAAGTAAATCCACAAACTAATATATCTTTACGTAATCCGTTAAATCTATTTTATATTAAAAATAATTTTAAAAATCCTTTTGTTTAAGTCTAACTAAAGTATTTCTTATATATATTTCTGTACGTACCTTATTGCAGACACTTCCGGCATGGGTTGAGATGCAATCAATTTCACAAGCCAAATCAAAAATAGGGCATGCTGTGATGATGATACTTCAGGTGGGAATTCTGGATAAGCTAAAGAACATACCTTTGGTTTCTGGGTTAGATCTTGCTTGTTTTGCCGGAGCTGTGCTGATTTCCTCAGGTAGTATCTTTCTTCTCTCAAGACTCTCTGCCGGTTCAGATACCCTCGAATATTGGTAGCTAACCTGGGAGCCACTGGGGATATACGTTCATGTATTTCCAATTATCTCAGGCCTCAAGAAGATTTTGTTCATTAGTTCATCAAATATATATTCTTTCATTTGGATGAACTGTTTAACACACCCACATAGAAAGTTGAGGGGATGTGTGAATGTATCTGAGTTGGAGTATATTTATAGAGGAAGAAGAAAAATGAAGAGGAGAGTCTTCAATTTAGGCCCCGTTTGGATTGGAGAGCGGCTATTTCATCATTATAATTTTTCAATTTCTCATTCAAAACACAAATCCAATACACATTTTTTAAATTCCCAATACACTTTTTTCAAATCTTAATTTAATTTTTTCAAATTTCAAAACAATAATAATATTAAAAAATAAACTAAACTCATCTCATCTGTCATCTGTCATCTGTCATCTGTCATCTGTCGATCCAAACAAAGCAAATCCTTTTAAAAAAAGTTAGTTTCAAGGTTAAGAATGGGACAGTCTTCTATTGGAGGGGTAAAATGCAAATTCACACCACGTCGGCCGGTTTGAAGTATTCTCATCTTATTAACGTCTGATTATTTCTAACAAGTATTTGATATTGTATTTAGCATTAAGGTAATGCCATGTGAGGAGACCGTACACACACTCATTATTTTTTGGAATAGAATTATAAATATTAGAAGTGGTTAAAGCTTTGATGATGTGCGTTTTTGGTAACCATAGAAAAAAAAAATTATTCATTAAATATATTATGTGCTTTTGGAAGACCAGGTGTTGTAACTTGGCAAGGGATATGCTGCCACAAGAAGTGTGAAGTTGCGGCCAACTTAGTGATTTTGATCAGTTTGATAATTTACCGTGGGAATAATGATATGTTTTTTTAAGAGGATGACACTCTAATTTTACCGATAACCATCACTTATGACGAAAGAATATCGTGATTATAACTGAATGCTAGTGGTTACAATAAATCATAGAATCCAAACCCAGGCATAAAAAAGCAACTATGTAAATAACTAATCACAATATTAAAAATAAAATAAGCATTAAAATAGAACATAAAATAAGATGTATAACTTAATAAAATAAAACTACTAAGCAAACTTGTATACAAGCGGCCTGTTATTTAATTATATCGAATCACGTTTAAACCTGCTTGATTCATACGAATAGTTCCAAGAATGTCTCTAGGCAGACTATTTTTATTCGCAAATAATGCTTCGTAGCCACTAGAACCCAACTCGACTAATCTGTTTGCAACGTGATTCGTTTTTATATAAGAGTGAGGATAAGTAGTACCACTTTGTTAAAAATAGTAATTTTTTTAGTTAATTTAACTATCAATTTTTATATAATTACGCTCCATTTAAAATAGAGATCATGGACCCAAACCACATAGTACTCATTTATTTAAAGTAAGGTAAAAAAATAGGAATCTTGCTGGGAGCTCCCGCTCCAATTTTTTTTTTTTTTTTCCCCTTAGTGATTAAGAA
Organism: Platycarya longipes; assembly: GCA_036559045.1. Classification (NCBI taxonomy): domain Eukaryota; kingdom Viridiplantae; phylum Streptophyta; class Magnoliopsida; order Fagales; family Juglandaceae; genus Platycarya; species Platycarya longipes. Next base: position 43,452,606 of record CM071802.1, read on the forward strand.
AATGTTGTTTAATAATATTGTGAATTTTTTTTAAATATATATATATATATATATTTAAAAGAGTTTAAAGAAATAATGTAAAACAAATAACAAAAAAATCATGGAAATTGCCTAGCAGGATCCCTAGCATCACTCTTTAATAATAATGTGCATACTTTCCGACCCGGACCTGGATCGAGCCACCCTCATCCCCATCTAGCAACAAAGTTAACAGGTGAGGGGAAAATAGCCAATATTGTGGCATGAAAATGTTGAGATCAGGCATATAAATATCTCTCCACAATTATGTATATTAGCTTCGCAAGTAAAGAAATGTTTGTCCACTAACATGGTAGGGTGTTTGAATTTGGCTGATTTATCTAATAGCATAGATGAAATGGTTCATAACTCTTACGCAAAGAGAAGATCCTGATTTTTTTTAATCCTTCTTTTGTAGAGAAAAAAGTGGAAGTGAAACTGTGAAAGGTAAACCCTGCAGATTTGTTACTGATAACAATTATAACAGTCCCATGAAAAGCTAATTAATGGAACCCACTGCAATACAATATTATACAAATACTAAAGAATGGGTACAAATCATTGAAAACATCCAGAAGAAGCAGATTCTGGATCAGGAAGGAAAACATCCTCTTATGCAATCACTATTTGCATCGACCATGAAAAGCACTAAAAGCACAAACCAAGATGCATTGACACTACTACACATGTATATTCCGTCTTCAGTGACAATTATGCGCAACTTTTACTCAACCTATTCCGACTATGATAAACACCCAAAATACGCAAAAGCGATGAAAATAATGATTACAGCAGCCTAAAACACCTCTTTCCTGCAAAAGGAACGTTCAAGATCAACTCTCTCCACATGCAAGCCATAAATAAAACAAGCCAAACCACCCTTTGCTGAAACATTCAAGGCGAATACTCTTTCTACATGGAAGCCAGAAGTTCCCTCATTTCCACAACTGACGGAATGGTCTCTGTGGGGTAAATCTTGGCAACAAGTTGAGCAAAACTTTCATACTTATCTAGAAACTCCTTCTGGTAAAATAATGAAAACCCTAGATTAGATATTGTCAACAAGCAGCATGTTAAGCCCACTATTATTTATTTCATTTTTTATAAGTAACATGCAAAGCTCATTATTGGTGTTCAATATCAGGCCATTAGGAAATAATGTTTTTATGTAACAGATTCTTCATGAGGCATGAGCTATGGCCATACAACTATTATCATCAAGACACAATGTTTTATATTCAAGACTGCAAGACTTAAGGGTCACTTCCTATACTTTTGATAGCATAGGTTGAGAGCCAAGGATATTACTTCTGGAAATTTTGTAGGGCTCAAGGCTTTCTTTCCATTTCTTTTTCCTTTCTTGTTCTATATGCCAATATTTATGTTCCAAAATTGGGTTCCTACGTACTTTGCCCACCAATCAATTAGATTTCTACTTAATGCAGCAAAAGAACATTAGAGTTTGGCACATATCTACTCACAATTATGCCGAAGACCTTTCAAAAGAGCATTCAAATACCATGTCCTGAACATATTGTTAAAAAAAACAAAAAAAACAAAAAAACAAAAAAAAAAAAAAACACCCAACTTACCTTGCACTTATCCCATAAAGAAGGCAACAGTTCCTCTGAAGTCAAATTCTTCTGCAACTTCTTATACATTATGCTGATGTTCTTGTCAACCTGTATCATGGAAGCCACAATATTATACCAAAGCATGTTTGAGAGAAAGGGATAATCTAGTTGGAGCCACTTACCGCAGATAAACTAGATTTTACCATCTTTCGGAGATCCATTTTTGACAACCCAAGCTGGAATGGAATCTGAAATGTGTGAAAGCCAATTATGTAAGCCATAACATCTGGCTCGAGTAATAATGTGGAGAAATATAACAAATGAATACGGTAAAATAAATGGCTACCACAAATTAGCATCTAGCAACTACTAGAACCTAACAGTTCTTTAAAACACCTATATCATCAGAAAAAGAAAACTAGAGCCATTAGTGCTTTATGATTAAAGTCCTAACATTGAGAACAGCACCAAGGACAGTCCAGAGCAGCGTCCTGACCAATCTCGAGAGTGCACAAGCTCTCAGCAAGGAGTTTCCCACAATTGCACCTCAGTTAATTCAAAGAGAAAATCTCCCAGCCTGATGGCCCCTAGAGACTGTTTGCAACCAAGGGGATTTGAATCTTAGACCTAGGAGGAGCATACGCCTAAGCCCAAGGTCTTTACCACTTGAGCCACAACCCATAGGAGTTATAATCAGTGGCATAAACTGATAGTATAAGCATTTCAAGCTATTTATGGATTTATTGGTTGCCAAATCTTAAAGATACAAACACATACACACACAAAAAGATGTATATATGATTTAAAAAGTGGTGTGAGACTTGAAACAACTTTTAGTCCAAAATAATTAGTAGCATACACATAGTAATCACTTCTGCAACAGCAGCTATGATAGGTATTTTGAAAAGTTATCTAATGGAACATTCTTGACAAATTTATGAGTATTTTTTTTATTGGCACCGGATGTCCGAGAATAAAGTCCCGACTAATCCTAGCGGAGCACATGCCCTTGGCACCCACAAGTGCACCTCGGGAAGTTCCCCTAGTCCAATGGCCTCTAGATATTGTTTGCATCCAAGAGGATTTAAACAAATTTATGAGCATAGGATGATACGATCACCACTAACCTCTTCTGGCGTGATTGTGTACATTAGATCCTCTATTCTCCGAGTAAATTGGAAAAGTCGTTCAAATTGCTGCAAAAGCCAAAATGAGGATGTGGACATTCTAAATAAAATACTGGGGAATGCATCAAAGGTGCAAAACCCCAAGGCAGTAAAGGTGGGATTACTTACAGAATAAATAATCACAGCGATGTGACGGGTGCAAGCTTGTTCATAAGCTTCACTTGCCTGATGATAAAATTTGGCTAACGTAGGCACAACGTTGGCTAGGTCATACAAACTGCATGTAAGCAATTTTAATCAGCTAAGTGAACTCGATAGAAAATGCATAATCTCTCTTCTCAAAACACTAAGAAGATCAACTTATATCTACACAAATTTTGAAAAAAAAAATACCTATTCTGAAAAGCGGCATAGTTCTCTAACAGAAACATGTCGGCATTTTTTGGATCTGTTTGTGCAATTTTCTCCAATGTAACAAACATTATGCTAACCTGTTAAAAAAAAAAACCTCTTTCCCATATCAAACTCTCAAGCAGTAGATTCAATCCACCATTATATGATTAAAAGAAAAAATAAATGATATCATCTGCAACAACTATCACACTAGAGGCCACTTTTCCCAAAATGCAGACCCATATTTGACAGATATTGGCTGTAAGAGGACCGGACCGGAAAAACTGACCAGACTGATAGTCTTATTGGTTGGTCTCAGGGTGTGGTGTTTTTGGACCGGACCGGACTGAGACTAGCGGAATATATATAATATTATTTTATATAGTAATTGTATAAGTTAATTATGTGATTTTCATCCAAGGGATCACCATTGACCATATATACAATGAATTTATTTAATATTCATTAACCATATATAAAATGTTAAAGAAATCACTTAATTTCATTAACTATATATATACAATTTGAAAAAAAATGTTCACGGACTGAATGGACTGACTGGACCAATAGCTAACGGCTGGTCCAATCCGGAAAAAATGGCGGACCAAAATTGCCATAAGTTTGAATTAAGTTTTGAATGAAAGGACCTAATTAGAATAGGTTATGGACAGGTAGAGAGAGAACAGCAGCTCCTTTTTACACTTCTTGTGTGCTTAGGCTTTTGCCCTTTTATTTCTTTTAGTAAAATTTTACTAAAACAGGTGGAGTAAAGATAAAAACTACACAATAAAGGCATATTCGTTTTAAAAAATGTTTTAGTCACAAAGAGATTTCACAAAAGTAAACTCACAAATAGTGTAGCTTGATGTGGTATATTGGATTGTAAAACTACTTTTATTGTAAAATAGATTTAACGTATCATATAAAACATCAGTTTATGGATTTACTTTTGTGAAATCTCTTTGTGGTTGTATCACTTCTCTTTGGTTTTTGCACCTTGGTTTAGATTTTCATTGTAACTCCAAGGTGTTTTGAACGGTAACCATGGTATTCCTCTGCCATTAGTAAGTTTTTCAATAAAATTATAGAGGGAGTATCATCCTATTTTTTTAATAATTTTTTTTTAAAAAAAAAAGGTAAGGAAGGCCTCAAAAGAGATGGGAATATTAAATTAGTGAGAAAAAGCAAAATTTTAATAGGACCCAGTATTTACTTAGGCTTTCTATTGTAAAATAGACCTAACTTATATTAAAAAGAAGATAAGGAAGGCCTCAAAAGACATGGGAATATTAAATTAGTGAGAAAAAGCAAAATTTTAATAGGGGCCAGTATTTACTTAGGCTTTCTATTGTAAAATAGTCAAATGTACTCTATGGTTTAATGACTATAGTGGTGAAGCACCAATACCATATACATAGTCAAGGTCTTGTGTCTGGTTCTACAAGCACCTAAAATCTCTTAAGAACCCTAACCAAGAAAACACTTGTTTTATTTCAGAAAAAGCTTTCAAGGGCACAAAACACTACCACAAGAAAAATCAACCTGACTAGATTAACGCTTAAATCACAGAGCACTAATGGTACTTTAGTTCCCATTGCAACACCGAAAGAAAATAACTGCTGAACTGAACACTCTCTAACCCAACAACTCACATTCCTGCATTGGATTTCAAGTGATAAAACAATTATATTGTTACATTGAACCACTTGTACAACAATAACATGAATACATCTTTGAGAAGAAAGTACTCACAAATTTTGTGTACGCTTGATCAACCAAGTCCCGAGATTGACCCTGGATGTACTGCTCCATTCGTGTTGCAAGAGTTGCAAATCTACCCAAAAGAATGATGGAAACATATTGATAAAAGAAAAAAAAAAAAAAGTGGCATTTATTGTCAATAAACTGGGAACTTAAATTTACAGCTTAATTGTACAGTAGATTCAAGACCATTTTACTTCTTCAAATGTCCCTAAAACTAGCTTTTGGACCACCACAAAATCCAGAGCCAGTGATCCATGTTACAGAAACTCAAGAAGCAGATAACCTTATATATAAAGGATTTTGCGCCCATAAGGAAAAATAAAATAAAAATAAGCAAGATTAATGAGAACTTAATCATCCAAACAAACAATGCAAAGCATACAAGTTTGAGGAGTTCTGGTCCAATTTTAAAGTGACTGCTCTGGCCCTAACAATCAGGTGTATTTTCATTGTTGCTACATAATGGCTTGAATCAACCTAGATTAGAGACAAGCCAAAAGTGAGCATTTAATGATTTTCAAGAAGTCAAACAAGTTGATTCAAACACTTACTTTCCATGAGGATCAATAAACACTTACTTTTCCCACCATTGAGTGTATGTAAGTGCACTGACAAGCACGCACTCATCCCCACCATTGAAGTGTATGTCAGAGCATTAACAAACAGATGCAAATGCTTTCTGTTAAAATACTCATAAACAAAAACCAGCTTAAGCTATGGCTTTTGATGGTATGTATTATAGAAGTGTGTTAAGGACATAAATCAAATAAATAATTCTACCTCTTCCCATCATATTAAGCTTTTGGGACAATGGAGATTCATATGGTATCAGAGCAGAGGACCTGAGTTTGAAGCCTGCATCTACACTTCACCCCATTAATTAAATGGGCAATGCTAGGGGCTCATTAGTGTACCCCACTAGCTTGTCCCATTAGTGTTAAAATATATTTTTTGTATTTTTTTTTTTTCAGATCATTTTTTTAAAATGCTTAAATATTTTTAAAAAAAGAAAAAAATTCATAATATTATTAAATAATATTTTTTTAATCATTAAATAAAAAAAAATTAAAAAAAAAACAAAAAAAAAAAGAGCGGGACAATGGAGTGGGACAATCCAGCGGGCTAAAAAGCATTTCCCAAATTAAATATTCCAGGTCTTTGGCCCACTTATTGAGGGGTAGTATAGCTCACACGCGAGAGGGAGTGTTAAGGTCATAACATATATTATTGAATCTACCTCTTTCTATCAGCATATACTGTAGAGATGTCACGAAGCCTAATAATCAATTTTGCCTACCAAATCATTGTAGTAAAAGTTGTATCTGTAGCTAATTAAATATATACTTAAAAAAAAAAGATCTGTAGATAATTATGTTTTTTATATCAGGAAACAATTTATTGATAATAAGGATAGGCAATAACCCGAATACACGGGACATATCTGTAGATAATATTATCTATAGAAAAAATACATATCTGTAGATAATTATTTTAATGAATTAAAGAATGTAAATTCATACAACTGAGGTAATATTTCTGAAACAAGTATCTGCAGCCTACCATAAAGCGCAGACAACAAATTATTGAATTACTTTGTTCAAAAATTACTTTTTTTTATAGGTAACTTTGTTCAAAAATTACTGAAAGCATCACCACCAAACCAAAATTCCTTAGCATATGAGGAGTACTCAGCCTTGCTTTATATATGTTTCATGCGTTTGAATCATGTTGCAAAACAGACTTCTCTTAGCTTATTACAAGACGTTTTTTATCCTCCACCCCCTTATTCAAATAACAATTTTTTTTTAATGAAGGCCTTGCCCTAGTAAGGAAGCATGCAAATGTTAAATAAAATTTATTCTGCATCTAAAAGTCCCATGTACTTGGCTCTTGCCTATCTGTATTATCGATAAAATCTTGCTTACCAATAAAAAAACAAAAAGTTAATATGCATCTATGCCACCCTTTTATGGTCTCATAAATAAATATATCAGTTGAACATTATCAGGTGTAGCTCATTTGTATTAGCTGGGCTCACTGAAGACAGTTGGAAAAAACAAAAAAAACCAAGCAATATGGATATTCCCAGCTTGGACAGCACACATATTTTCAGGAAATCTTGAATGCATAAATTAGAAGCAACAGCCTCTGACTACTTCTTCCTTTTTCGGTGAGTTATATTTTGTATCAGCTAGACAAAAAGTGCGATGTTTTAATCTCCATTTCAATTTTCAATATACTCAAAAAGTAGTCAATTCACACGAGACAAAAAAAGCTTAAGCCTTGGGTTTCAACTTTACCGTGAGATGTATGATAATACACCCATCTGCTTAACATTGCGCTCATTTCTTTCAATCTGATGACAAGCTTCATCTACGAACTGCAACACAATTCACAAGTTACATGGGCAACTGAATACCATGCTCTTCGCAATGCGGCCATCATCTGTTCACACTGAAAGTTTAAATCTTACACGGCTAAACTGTGTAGAAATTCTTGACTCTAGGTCACCAAGCAAGAGACGCACAAATCCTGCTGCATCAGCTTTCTGCCCTGAGAGATAGCGCTCTGTAATTCCATGCATTGATATGCATCGTAATGGATCAATCTTGTATGCCCAATCAACCACAGCATAAAAATCTTCCTGAAATTTATATACAATGACACCTGCTCTCAAAACTAAATCACACACCTCCAAGGCTCCAAACAGAGCCGAGTACTAAACAAGAATTTTATAGATAGAATACAGGAAGACCAGTTATGAAGAGGATGAAAGCCACTCAAAACCCTGATCCATGTTATAAACTTAGAAAGATGGAAATATAAGAAAACCTTTAGTAGAAACTTAAAGTGAACAAGGGGCACCCAAACAGATAATCCCAAATACATAATTAGGTTCACTCTAGTAAATTTTGGCACATGTATTTTTGTTATCTCAAGATTTTCTAGCACATTTTGGAGAATATCCACTTGTCCAACCAACCATCATCGCTTCATCTGTTCCTATTATCATATCCAAACAGAGAGCTGGGAGTTGGACCTTGACATTTTAAACCCCAAGTCTTTAATATCTTGCTGAACGAGATGAATTACTTTGCATACGCAAGAAAGCATTAACAACCGTCCATGTATAATCTTTGCAACAATCTTGTGAACCAACCAGGTGCCACTATGTAAACTGACCAGATCACTCTTGAAAAAGTAACCAGCTGGCATTATATTCCACTTCTAAGCTCCTTTTTTTTTTTGGATAGGTTGTTCCACTTCTAAGCTCCTTAGTGGCCAGTCATCATCCATTGAGCTTCAGATCTTGATTGGATGTCATAATAACACAAATAACAGTAACAGAAAGATTGGTTTTGCAAGTCTTGGTCAAAGAACAGGATTTGAATTCAGAAAGTCATATCCACAAGTAAAGATGGGCTTCAGTTTCTAGAAATTCATGGGAACTTTTCAGATAGGGTCAACATGTTATTGCATAACAAAAGCAACTACAAATGAAATGGACATAAATAAGCAGTATCTTCTGTACATTACTTGTATTCCCTCAAGTAAATCCTGAAGAGACTCATTTAATGCTGCAAGCTCTGCTGAATTTTTACCTGAAGAATATAAACACTTCATTAATATAACAGTTAAAAAACTAAGGGCTGCAGAACTTCATAGCATAAATTACAAACCTAAACAGCACTACAGACAACGGGAAAAAAAATACCAGTTTTACTGTCATTGTCATCAATATCCATAATCCCCAGATCATCATCATTGACATCATCATTGACATCATCATTGTCATACGCAGTTTTGTTACCATTGACAAGACCTCCTGGAGGAACAAGTGCAGGAACTTCAAAGCACATGAAGTGTGCAAAAAAAGAACTCTGCAGTTTGCGCAATAAAATAAAACTTTTGCACAGAATATAACTGATATTTTAGAACGTATGCATATAATTAGGATTCTGACCTCATCTACAAGAAGTGGTATAAAAATTGTCAGCATCTTAGCATAAGCCTCAGAAACTGTAGAAGTGTCTGCAGCATTCGAGTTTTGACCAGAACCAGTGGAAGCTTCAAGCCAGACAGTTGGATTTCTTGAGGCTTTTGTACTAGCACGTAGCTCATTTGCAAACTCACGAGCCTGTAAATTATTTAGAGAAATCCCAAAAATTAGTTTAGAACCAATACTGCATAAATACCACGAATAATATCAAAGACAAAATATAAATGACAAGAACAGTGCATTGACCAGCATAGAACACTATAGCAAACTTGCAACCATGTATCGCCATCCTTATTTAGCATAAAGACTAGAAAAGGTCATCATACAATAAGTTTTGGACATCAACTTGGTGGACGATTAATAAGAACTCTTACATCTTTTTTTTTTTTTTTATAAGTAAACAAATTTTATTGATCAAAGAATGGCATGGCCAATTACAAACACCATGCCCTGACTAGATAGGCACATTAAAAACAAGAAAGTCATGAAGGGCCATGCCATGAAAATCCATGGCAATGGCCCAACTACATAGAGTTCTAAAAAGTAAAATTTTGAGCTCCTCCAACAATCTTTCCTAGTCTTCCATTGTCCGCTCATTGCGTTCCTACCACAAACATCACATAATGCATATAGTTATCATCTTCCAGATTGCTTTAATCGGTTGCCTGCCTCTTATGTTTTGCCAACTAGCCAAAGCTACCTTAACGGTCTTTGGCATAACCCAACTCGAACAAATACCTCATTTTAGAGTATCCTCGCTGTATCACAATGTAGGAGGAGATGGTCTACCGACTCCCCCCCCCCCCCCCTCCTCTCCCAACCCCCTCCCTTTACACATACAACACCAATCTACAATAATAACCCTCATCTTCTTCAAGTTATCCGTCGTAAGAATCTTACCTAAGGAGGTTGTCCACACAAAGAAAGAAGCTTTGGGGGGTGTTTTGTGTCTCCAAATATTTTTCCAAGGGAACTGAATATTGGGCTCCTGTGTAAGGGCTTTATAGAAAGAACAAATAATAAATGAGATATATTAGCAAACAACAAATGAGATCTATTAGCAAAACCTCTTTGTGGTGATCCAATTGGAAACCCTCTTACCAAACCATTATCCACCAGGGCTGACATCATCTTGCTCAGCGCTTCCATAACCAAAACGAATAATAACGGGGATAATGGGTCGCCTTGTCTTAAACCACGAGAGCTAGAAAAGAAACCTTCAAGACACCCATTTATCAAGATCGAAAATCTTGGAGTGGATATGCACCATCTTATCCATGACTTCCATCTTTCTCCAAAGCCACATCTGCCAAGGAGATACAGAAGGAACTCCCAATTGACGTGGTCATATGCCTTTTCCATATCTAATTTGCACAGGATCCCGGTCTCACCTGCTTTAATTTTACTATCAATACATTCATTAGCTATTAGTGCAACGTCAAGAATTTGTCTGCCTTTCACAAAGGCATTCTAAGAATTAGTGATAATCTTCCCAATAACCTCACTGAGACGGTTAGTCAACACTTTCGAGATTATCTTGTAAACCCCACAAACCATACTAATAGGTCGAAAGTCCTTGATTTCTATGGCCTCCACTTTTTTGGGTATGAGAGCCAAGAAAGTAGAGTTGAGACTTTTTTCAAATTTATGGCATGAGAAAAATTCCTGAAACACCCGCATGAGATCTTGTATTACCTCCCAACATCCTTAAAGAAACCCATCGAAAAATCATCAGGTCCAGGCGCTTTGTCTTTGACTATTTTCCGAATGACCTTATGGACCTCCTCTTCCTCAAACGTCCTCTCTAACCGAGCTACATCCTCTAGGTCAATAATATCAAAAATGAGACCATCTAGGTTAGGTCTCCAATCCTCCTATTTTGTCAACAGATTCTCATAAAAGTTGACAATGTGACTACGGATAACCCTTTCATCTTTGCACTCCAAGGGGGGGCGTGTCACTCTTGATTGTCACTCTTATCAAGAGTACTCTTTCGAATTTACTCACGTATTTTCTATCTCTTTTTCCTATCCCGGCTAGGGTGTTAGGCTGCCTTAAGAAGCTGCAACGTGATTTTTTTGGGGGAGGTTTAGGTGAGGAGTTCAAGTTTCATTTAATAAAGTGGGAGAAAGTGTGTCGCCCCTTATTGAAAGGTGGGTTGGGCATTCGTAATTTGAGGATGTTCAATAGAGCGTTGCTTGGTAAAGGTTGTGGAGATATCATCAAAAACCAGAAGCTCTATGGAGAATAGTGATCGATCACAAGTATGGGGAAGCCTGGGGAGGGTGGAGCTCAAATACTGTTAGGGGGTCGAGTGGTGTAGGGGTGTGGAAAAACATAGGAAATGGGTGGGCTACTTTTCATCAACACACCAGGATTCTTTGCGGTGCAGGTTTAAGAATTAGATTTTGGAAGGATGCCTGGTGTGGCAATAGGGCCCTGTCTGACTTGTTTCCGTCTCTTTTTCAGGTTGCTTGCGCAAAAAATATCACTGTGATAGAGGCTGTGGAGTCAAATGGAGGCCGTTTACATTGGAATATCAACTTCAACTGGGCGGCGCAGGATTGGGAACTAAACTTCTTTGTGGATTTTTTTAGTCTCATTTACTCACAAAGACCGAACCTCTAAACTCAAGATGGCTTATGGTGGATCCCAGCAGGCAGAGGAATCTTCACAGTTCGTTCATTCTATAAGGTACTCATTCAACGACCTGCGACACAGTTTCTGTGGAGGAATATTTGGCGACATAAAGCACCTCTGAAAGCGGCATTTTTCGTTTGGACAACTTCGTTGGGGAAGATTCTCACTACAGACAACTTGAGGAGAAGGGGAATTATTGTCACAGATTAGTGTTGTTTGTGTCGTAATGGGGGGAAGTCAGTCAATCACCTTCTCCTACATTGCGAGGTAGCCAGAGCTCTTTGATATGACATCTTCAGTAGAATGGAGCTAGCTTGGGTGATGTCAGATACTGTAATGGTAACAATGGCATGCTGGACCCCCCATTAGAGGCGAGCGACATATCAGAGCTGTTTGGAAGATGATTCTCATATGCATCATATGGTGTCTTTGGTCAGAACGTAATGAGAATACATTTGAAGACAATGAGAGAACCAAGGATGAGTTGATTTTTTTATTTTATAGAACTCTTTGTACTTGGACCATTGCCATGGATTTCAATGGCATAGACCTACATGATTTCCTAGAAACTAATGTGCCTAATTAATAGGTCATGGTGAATCTTGTAATTGGCTTTTGCCTTGTTTAATAAAATTTTACTTATCAACAAAAAAAAAAAACGAACAGAAAATATGCAAAGCTGCTTATTTCCCAATTTTGAGCCACCCTAGTAAAACAAATGTTCCAATGAATCTATCCTCCCAATATCCCTATAACTTCCGCCACTAAAACATCCTTTTGTAGGTAGAATAGTTTAGATTTCTTCTTTGAGACATGGTGTGACATTGTATGAAGAAAAGGTTCCATGTACAATTCACATTAGCTGTGCCTTGACTATATTTGATGATCGTGACCCAATTTTAAAGTCAACCATCGGTTACACTATATACATAACTTGCCAGCTGGCCATAATACATACCCTAACTTCTGAAAGGGTATTAGTCAATGTTTTGAATATCGTACCGGTGGGTATACCAGTCAAGACACTGGAACGAAATATTTCGGTACCAATATCATTTCATGTACCGTTTCAGATTAGTCTATACATAAATAAATTATATATATAAATACATAAAATAATTCTATTTCAAAATAATAGTCAATATATGAATAAATTATATATATTGCAATTAGTCTAATCTAAATTGAGGTAAAAAAATATCAATAAATAAATAAAAATTTAAAAAAAAAATGAAGGGTTGAAATCTTGTATGGCCGAAACATAGGCCAAAATATAGATCGGTACGAAACTGCTATGTGTTCTGTACCTAACAACCGGCCGATACGCCATACTTCGGCCGTACCAGCCGATACGGTACAATATTTAAAACTATGGTATTGGTAGATAGAATGCACCAATCTAGTCATTGTATCTTCTGCTAGACAAGACAAGGAACCAATCCATCAATTAGAGTATTTTAAGTAAGATGTTTCCACTTTTTTTTTTATAGGTAAGTAAAATGTTTTCCAGTGTTGTGGTGGGTCTTTAACAAAGTATGGATCATAAGCAGATATGTATCCAAATATAAGCCTCTTCCAACCAAGCAAATATTAGGATAGAATAGACAAGCATGCCAAATTGTTCTAATATCAAAGATAGCTAAAATGGAGCTTTGCAGTTCTAGCATCAAAGTTAAAAGTTGAAACTACTCTCCCTAAGTAAGGCTGATAGCTGAACCCAATGAACCAAATTACAACTAGTTCTTATGCAGTGATGCAAAACTGAACTAGTTGAACATGACATTCACAACATCCTATGGCCAAGAATGCAGATATTCTCTTCTTGACTGGAATGTGCATGTAGAAAACTAGCCTGTCCAAGAGAAACCATAATGTGTACAAGACATTATAGCACCCACGTCCTCACTTGGCTGCGGGGAAAAAATAGGATAAAAAAATGTCCTTGCTTGAAATGAGATGAAAAGAAAAAAGAGTAACTAAAATAAAGTTGCACGACCTTAACATTCATATGTCGATGGTGCCAAAACTCAAATAAAATCAAGATGATGCTATAAAAATATTTCTATCTCTGACCTCCCGACGGAGAAGCAAGTTAAGGGAGCCACAATAAGCTTTTCTCAGAGCACCAAGGCAATTCTTATCAAGACTCTGCATATACAAACAAGTAAAAAACAGCAAAAAAATGAAAATGAGACATGTCAGCATGCGAACTCAAAACTTGACTTTCTACATGTACTGCAATTTGTCTCACAATTGACCTTTAGATGTTGTAGAAGGCGAGCATATGTCCTGCATTTGTACCGCAAGTCAGCATGATCAGGCCTCTTCAACTGTCCTCGCTGTAAAACAAAACCAGACGAGACATATTTGGACTTCCAAATCACTAAAAAATTTGGTAGTTACGAGATTTAAACACGAGGGTGGGGAAAAAATTACCTGAGAGAAGTAACTCTTGTCACTTATCATGAAATCCACCAAGCTGGCAAAGTAGTTTCTCAAGAACTCAGAAGCTCTCCTGACAAATGTACTTCTTAACTTTTCAAGTTCTGCTCGCTTCTCTTTGACCTGAAGATTTTAGCTACTACAATTAAAATGAACCAGCATCAATGAGATTAAGAAGTTAATTCATAGTTGCACATTCAGGTTCAACTAATATTGTCAGTTTGGCAGCTAGAGCTATGACAAATATGGAGCCAAGATACTAGCAGTTGATGTTGGAACCAAGATTAGAAAGAAAGACTGGTCAAAACCTGGAACATTTGAAAGTAAAAGTTAAAAATAGAGAGTGATGTTACAAGGAGGCAAGATTTTCATGTCCTGAGTACCTGCTGTGGAGTTGAAACTACACATTTTCTGTAGCTCTGCTCCATTGTTATAGCTACTATTATCGGAACTACAGCTATAAAAGAGAGAAAACAAGACTTTTATGGAAGGAGATATCATCTGGTCCAACAACCATGTGCAGCTAAAGTTCTCTCTTAAGTTCTGATTTATTTCTTTAACACTCCAGCACAAGTATGGGAAGGAGGATAAATGAGATCCTACATTGCACGGGAGGAAAAAGTTTTCGTGATTTATAACGATTTAAAGGAGCTCCAACTGTAACTTGAGTCCTCTCAGAGTATGAGCCAAGTGCGGCTTGGGCTTTTTCTTAGGTTGTGACAATAGCAAATCATAATCCATTGGATCCTACCACAATGTTAGCCCATTCTATAGGTTATGAAAAGATAAAGATCATCAATCACAAACTCACTTTTTAACAAGCTCATATGGGAATAACTTATACATAGATAAGTGCATATTGGAATAAGCATAAATATAGAATAGTGGAAAATCCTATATGTCTGGACAACAGTCTGCTGGACCAGATAATCATTTAAAAAAAAAAAAAGATGATGAAAAAGAGAGAGTCAGAGTGCATACAGCTCGCATTTTTGCATAATTACGATCCAACTTAGGTGCTTCAAGGCCACGCAAAGCACCAGTTAACCACTCACATGCTTCTATATTTTGAAGCATGCGAGCCTCATCGAATGAACCTCCTGTCAAACTTGCTGCATGCTACAACCAAGAAAGTTTCATTAGAAATAACAAAATGGTAACAGTTAGCTAACTAACTCAAACTAAAAATCTGATTTCTACAATGTAACGATTGACGAAGTACCTCCGAAGGGACACGCAATCGCTCAAGAAGCTTATCAAGTTCCTCAATGAGACCTTTATTATTCACAGATTGCATCTCCAACTTGTTATTACGGGTTTCTATCTATATGAGTCAAGAAGGTTAGAGGATAACTTGAGGTCATGGCCAGAAGTTTAACAATATTCCTACGCTGAAATGAAGCTAAACACATAGTTTTAGAAGCAAAAACAGAAAGGGTGATGATACAGAGATGGAACGGTGCTCATGAACAGTAAATTATTTTGCCAGTTCATGCATCCGTCCATCTCTTCAGCATTTTCCAAACAGAGATTTGTATGGCATATGGCACAATTATTCTCTAGACAACCCATAGTAGCAACTCAAGTCACAATCCAGGTTACTACCATCAAAGAGATTGTTGGAACTATAATTGAAACATAAAAACAAACAGGACGAGACATAAATAACTTTTTGTTTTATAAGTAAGAAGTAATTTTATTAATGTGAATGAAATAGGCATAGCCTATGTCTGAGACATAAATAACTTACATTTAAGAATTAGAAGAGAAAGAAAGAAAGTTAGGCACCTGATATGATCGACATCCTTTTAGAATAAATTGCAATGTAAAATATCAGGCAGAAGGAAAAAAACTGGCCTCGAATAGAGACACAATGAAAACAGTGCAAGCGTATGTGCACTTGCGTGCATGTCCTTTTGGAAGCAAGGAAAGGAAAGGGGAGAATGAAAAAAACTAATCACGTGTACTGACAAGCTAGGTAGAAAAAACATGTGGGCTGGAAGAGAAACATCACATGAAGACGATAGTATGGAAGTCCCTACCGACTCAATGTCCTCTCTCATGTGTCTCAGTTTGACATTAAAGATGCCTAACCATTCGTCCATGTCGTCAACACAATTTGTAGCTGCCTCAAGCCCGTGTAATACCTACAAGACCCCCAAATCAACAAAGAAATCACAAAACTATAGTTGTCACTGTAAAGAACTTAATACATGATAACCATAAACAGCAAAACTATTCACCAACTGCACTGAAAAAAGATAGTCAAAATTACGTCATCTATCAAAGGTTCACTTTCCAAAATGGCATGCACATTTGCTGCTTCCAAAGCCTGGAGCTCTCGCTTCAACCTTTCAGAAAATGCCTCTGCCTCACCAATACCCATGACATAACTGCAAGTCATACCATTCTCAGAAAACTCAACTATACTGAGATAGTTGGAACAAAACAACTGAGTGATGCAAGAATTCAGCTTTCTTTCTAATAATAACCAAATTCAGCTTCAAGGCAAAACTAGGATATTGTTCTCAAACTCCTATCCATCAAATTGAAAACCTTTTTTTTCATAGGTAATAAGAAATTTTATTCCAAATAAATAGGCATAGCCAAGTATACAGGAAGTATACACGCGGTATACCTAAAGACAAGCTAAAGAAAAACTAAACTAAAACAAAATATTACAAGTATTCCCATCTCTTACAAGGTTCATCACCCAAAAACTTAAAAAGAGCAAAAGAAAAAATCCCTAAATTTCCACATAGTACGTTCGCGATCATCGAAACACCTCCCATTTCTCTCTAACCATAAACACCAAAACAAGCACAAGGGGATCATCCTCCAAAACTCTGTACTGCCTCCACTACCCACTTAACCATTCCAGCTTGTCAAAAAATCCACCACTCGCAATGGCATAACCCAGACAATGCCAACCCTTTCAAATATCTCATTCCACAAGGCTGTTACCACCTCACAATGGAAAAAAAAATGATTAACAGATTCATCATCTTTTTTACACATAAAACACCAATCAACTACGAATAATCCTCTATTCCTCAAATTATCTGTGGTTAAAATTTTCTCCAATGACACCAGCCAACAGAAGAATGCAACTTTACTAGGGACCTTCCAGATACATTTCCAGGGGGTAAGCTGAGTCACCATGACTGTCTAACACCTTGTAGTAGGATCTCACATGACTATCTAACACCTTGTAGTAAAATCTCACTGACAATCTAGAATTATAATCATGTACCTACAGCAGCCTATCCTCCCTATTTTTTTTTTTTTTTTTTTTGATAAGTAAGCCTATCCTCCCTATTCTGATCAATCTTCATATCATATAATTTTGCAAAGAAATCAGCAGCTTCACACACTTCCCAATCTGTAATTCTCTATCAAAATCCACATTCCAGTGCAGCAGATGATCAGAGATCTGATACGATCTAGCCACAGCGGCAACTTTGTTTCAATCTATCCTATAGAGATTAGGATAAATAGATTAGCTGAATCCCCACACCATACATCATGCCTAAAAAAATATTAGTCCCTTTCCCCACTTTGAAATTAATGTTATTAACAAAATCCCCCCATCCAAACCGAACAGATTTCCATAAACTCACCCCAAATGTCCCTTTAACTTCATTAGTACACCAATTCTCCCACATATTTCCATACTTGACATCCACAATCTGCCTCCAAAATGCATTACTCTCTTTGTTGTACCTCCAAAGCCACTTGCCAAGAAGAGCCTTATTGAAAAGCTTTAAATTCCTTATGTCCATACCACCATAAGACACCAAGACACAAACATTATTCCAGCTTACCAAGTGAACTTTTCTTTCCTCCCCAATACCGTCCCATAAGAAATTCCGATAAATTTTCTCGATCCAGTGAAACTTAAGTTTTTTTATATATAAGGAAGCTAACATGTTATTAACAACCAAAGAGGGTGATTCCCTGGTACATAGGAAGTATACGGAGATCCATCAAGTTAGCAAAGTAAAAGTGCTAGAAGTTCATGGAAGGTAGAAATAGAAGACTCTACACTACTGTGGACCACCATTCAATAATACAGAGTACAAAGAAAGGAGTACTTAAGCTCCAACACCCTTTTTCACAATTTTCGGAATTGCACACATTTCTTTCTTTCTTTTTGATAAGTAATAATCTTTATTGATCAAATGCAACTAGGCAAAGCCCATATACACAGAGAGTACACAAAAATAGACCTAGTTACACTCTAGCAAGCTTTACACACATTTCTTTCCTTCCAAATACACCACAACAAACAAGCCGGTGTCATATTTGACCAAAGTGCACATTGATGGCTCTTAAACTGCAGTAGCCAAAAACCATGTTCCATAAAGCACTAGCAACACCTATTAATTACTACAATATCCCACTTCTTCACATTATCAAGTGTAAGAATCCTCTAAATGCCACTGCCCAAAAAACAAAGTTCATCAAAGGGAGAGCCTTATTCCTCCATATAAGCTTCAAGGGGAAACAATCTTTACATACAACGGATCAAAAAACAATAAGAAAAGATCCAGTTCCCAATCATTAGCCTCTCCAACAAAATTTACACATCAATGGAGAGAATACTACGAGAGTTGATAGTGATCCCTCACAAAAGCATTCTTA
This sequence comes from Platycarya longipes, assembly GCA_036559045.1. Taxonomy (NCBI): domain Eukaryota; kingdom Viridiplantae; phylum Streptophyta; class Magnoliopsida; order Fagales; family Juglandaceae; genus Platycarya; species Platycarya longipes. Next base: position 43,471,208 of record CM071802.1, read on the forward strand.
ATGCATGTAATCTGAAATAACTCCTAGAATACATCTTTCAAAGATTTGAAATAAGAACCATCAAATCTTCCTATGGAAAAGCTAGCTAAGATTGAAAAGCAGGAGGCCGACTGGGCATTTTCTTAAAGCACAAAAGCTATAGGAAATGGTTGATTCTTGAGCACGGCAGAGTTAACCAGTGCCCAGAAAATCAGAAGACAATTCTATGAAACCTATATGGACAATGGTGCTTGACAAAATAAAACTTATATTACACCACAAAAGAAGGGCATTTGAACATGTATTCTGAATTTTTTTTTTTTTTTTTTTTTTTTTTTGATTGGTAATCAAGAAATGTTATTCATAATAATAGGCAAAGCCCAAGTACACAGGAAGTTTACTTGAGAAGTACCTAACTAGAGTTTTACAACTGAAAGTAGAAAGCCATGGACATTTAGTCCGTTACAAACACTTGTATTCTGAATAATTGAAGTTTTCCTAAAAGAATTAACTTTTTCCTCATATTCACTTCATACCACTAAAGAAATTTCTAGTTTTGTACTGTTAAATAAATTTCAATTCAACTGAATAACAACTCAATGTTTATCAAATATCACCCATACATCTCAATTTCAACAACAATCGAGTGCAGAAATGCATAAATCCACCCAAGAACAAAGAAAGTAAACAGACATACGTGCCCAGAAGAGCCTCCATATCCTCCTCCTCAGCCTGGGAGACAAGTTCTTTTTCGACAGTCATTTCGACAGTCACTTTCAAATCACTTTCAGTCACAGTTGCTTCAACTGGCCCATCCTGTATGTTCCTTTGAGTACCAACCGAGGGTGTGTTTTCCTATCGAGCAGGAATGAAATTAATTGAATGTTTCAGATTGTGAAGATTCAAATAAGATAATCATCTGCTCTCAATTTTTGCCTATCAAAAAAAAAATCATCAGCAGGGAGAAGATCAGCATATACACCTTTGCCCAAAGAGCCATCTCCACAACATCTACACCAACAACTTTAGGAAGACGACCCAATACATCTTTGCAGATATTTAAGATGCAAAGTAAAAGGCGGTTCCTACAGGAGAGGGGGAAAAAAAAAGAGGTTAAAAAATGCATGCAGAAAATCTACAACTAGAAGCCTGAATTCTCGCAATAACATGATAAAAATTAAAAAGCAGGATATCTTTAAGAGTATATTGCTCCCATCAAATTACCTGTCATCAATATTGCGCATGGTCCACTGAGATGGAGCAACACTCTGGTTCCTAAGGTTATCGAAACCCTATAAGAAGTCCAGTGAGAAGCTAAAGGAAAAACAAAATGTGTATGCACGTGTGTGTATGGGTATACGAATAAAAAAAAAAATTGATAGGTTATCAGGAAGTTTTATTCATAGAAGGAGGCAAAGCCCAATTACAGGTACATACAAACAAAATGAAAAACCAATCTTCTAAACTTTCAACTAAAAAGTTGCTTTTTCATTTTGTTTGGGTGCTAGATGTGTATTATTTGATACATGTAACAAAGTGTTCAAAGGTACATCAAGGATTGAACAAATACCAGCATAAATGTGCATCCACTGGGGTCGTTTCCTATAACCTCAACCTTCGATAGATGCTTTAACTTGTACAATTTCGCAGGCTGTAAGTGCGAAAAATATCCCAAAAAAGTAGAACAGAAAAAAGATCAACACAGAGGTATAATTTTTTACAGAAATCAGGAATAGGAAGGAAATACTGCAGCACGTCTTTTATACTTCTCTAGACCTACTCATTGATAGTGTTTACAATCCCTATCTTTTTATATCTTATTTGAGTGGATAGGAAGTCAAATTGATTTTATTGCCAACTTTTATTCAATTTTTCCAGAGTGCATATTTATTTCAGATCACACAAGCCTAGAAGTCAGCGGCACCAGTATCATGAAGACAGACAAGCTGACAGGTCATGGTAGGCAAAGATCACATGATATTGAAGTTTGATAAGGCTTGATTTCTTATTATTGGGTCTCTACTTATTTTACAAGTATTTTTTTGTACTTATTTTGCAAGTATAGAATAAATAAATATTTTAAACAATTTTGGAACAAATTAAATTTTAAAAGAAATTCAACAATTACCTCTAGAACTCCTCCATTGGAATATTTTAAGACCCTAAGAAAAGCAGTTGTGCGCTGACCTTTCGATTGTGCTGCACAACCCACATGCATTCAATAACAATACCATAGAAATTAAATACCATAAACCGACCTACAAAATCATTTATTTAAAGGCAAGATGCCACATTTTACTGAAGATCAGTAGAGGATGCAACCCATGCATACTAGGAGTATAAATACGAGGAAAGCCTAGATTAATAAGGAGCAAGAATTCAAACAACTCCAAAAAAGAAAAGAAGCAGGTCATATGGGAAACCTCAAAGATGAGAGCATTATAAAAGATGCAAGCATTATAAAAGATGCGAGCATGGTCAAATCATACAAAGATTTAAGTATAGAGGTTTTTAACTCTGGGAACATTCACTTGCAAAACTCAAAGATGCAAGCATGGCACTTGTTCCAAGCTCCCCATTCAGAACAAAGAAGTTTGCAGGCATGTATGAGCAGAATGTGGGTGTGGAAGGAGACAGATATGGTAAGAATCAGCTGGGTTAATGAAATGGTCTATTCCATGGTGCAATGGGGGTGATTATAATATTATTTTGTATCCAAGTGAGAGATCTAGAGATACCATCATATCCCCCAGCTCAGAAAAAAATTTCTGAGTTCATTTTCTATCAAGGCCTTAATACACGATAGATAAAATATCCATATTTTCTTATATGTTTGAGTGGATGTGCATGAATTCCTATCTTTATACATTATAATTTTGCAAATTGTTAAATTTATTCACCTTTTTTTATGATGAGTAATGATATTTAAATTTTTCTTAGGATAGATTTTTACTTCTGACTTAAAATGCTTCGGCAGTACTTTTTTTTTTTTTATAAGTAAGAAGTAACTTTATTGATGTGGATATAAAAAGGCATAACCCAAGTACACGGGGAGTATACAAACGAAAATGCCTAAATACATTCTAGGTGCTCAAAATTAAGGAAAGGAAGTCGTGCACATTGCTTCCATTTGGTACAATTGCTGAGAACCAAATGATTAAAGTGTGCCTAAAAAAACTTTGGAGCTCCTCCATTGTTCGTTCTCTATCTTCAAAGCACCGCGCGTTTCTTTCCATCCAAATACACCACATAAGCCACAATGGGATCATCTTCCATGCTGCAATCACCTGTGGACAGCCATGTATACTTTCCCAGCACGCAAGCAAGTCAACTACCTTAGAAGGCATCACCCATGTCATGTCAACTCTACTAAATATCTCATTCCACAATGTTCTTGACACCTCACAGTGCAATAAAAGGTAGTCCACTGATTCCCCATAGTTTTTGCACATATAGCACCAAATAAGTCCTCTCTTTCTTAGGTTATCCACAGTTAAAATGCTTCGGCAGTACTTACAGTAAGATTAAAGTGTTTCTATGAACTTAGGCCTTTGCATGCTTCGGTTTAGTACAAACCAAAGATTTATGTGCCATTCTTATAAGTACTAATTGTAACGAAATATGCACAGCCTTATGCTTTTGATTAACAATTGAGAACAAATGCATACCTTCACCTTTACGCGTACATATCTATTGGTTCCATCGTTTTTTTTTTTTTTTTTTGATAAGTGGTTCCATCGTGTTACATTGGTTCCCACAATTTTCCAACTATTCCAACAGTCCACTGATGCGACAGCATTTTCATTGTCTACAGGTCTAGGTAACCAACTTAAGTAGTAATCCAAAGAAATAAGATCTGAAATTTACAATTTTCACTTTTTATTTCGTTTATTTTTAGAATTCTTCCAGAGATAAGAAACCTAAACATGATTCGGAGACGAAGAATTGATTGATTACCACTTTTGGATCAACACTATGAGGAACTAATTTAAGTTACCAATGAAACCCGTTGCTCGCTTTCAACATTCCAAATATAAATAACCAAAATCAATAGAATATCGTTCAAGTAGAACAAAGCTTTATATCCTAAATTGGGATAGAACTGGCAACTAAGGAAATCACAGAGGTAAAGAGCGTGAAATTGGAAATAAAGAGTAGAAATAAGGGTATAGATACGCACTGGAAAGAGCAAGAACCCTAGGTTTGGCCATCTGACGGCCTAACTTGCCGGATTTGCCCCAGATCCCTCGGCTCTTGGCCACACGGATCGAAATCACGATCTTCTGCTTAGTACCTTCGATTGCGGCCTCGCAAGCTCGCCTCAGCTCCTCATCATCAGCACTCGATTTCGCCATTTCTCGATTCCAACTTCTTCCTGTCTCTCGCAGAATCAAAAGTATAGAAGTATCACGTCATCAGCTACAGAGTGAAAATGGGTCGCAGCGACGACAAAGCCGTCCGGTTTGGGTACTAGTCTCGGGTCATTTATCCTGTATTCGAGTCGAATAAAACTTGGTCCACCGGTGTGGAAAGGTATTCCGCATTGCTATTACAAATACTTTAATCACAATATAATTATATAAAATAAAAAATATATATAAATTAACTTAATTTTATATAATTCGTTATACTATAAATTTGGTTTTATTTTAAAATAAATCTAACGTATAAAATCATGTTATTTTGTAAGATTTATATGACTAAAGTATTTTTCTTTCAACGTTCTATTTCAAAAAGTATTAAATTGACAAAGAAAAGAAAATATTAGTTTTATACTTGCTTATGGACGTAATGACGCGTTTTTAATTTTGTATAACTTTTCAAAGTCATAAAGAAAATTAGGGAATTGAGGTTAAATGAGTTGAGACGATCCATTAATAATAATAAGATATTTGAGTTAATATAAGATGAGTTAGAAATAATTTGAAATAAAATATTTTATAGAGTTTTGCAAAATGAGACAAAAAAAAAATTGAATAAAGATGTTATAGAGTTAAATATTGTTAGGATATAATTTTTTAATAGTATTTTTATTTTGAGATTTGAAATAAATATTTTATTTTATTTTTTATTTGAAAGTTTAAGAAAGTTATAATAATTAGATAACGATTAAATTAAAAATTAAATATTTGAAATTAAAAAATATTTATATAATGGTGTTTGAATAAATGGTAGTTGAAATTAAAATGGGAATAAATGAGATGAAATCGATAAGGACTCTCAATATCCAAACTCGGCCTTATAAGTGCACTCTTATTGAAATAACTAAACTCAAACCTAAATTTTAGCTAAGATGATGTAAATTTGTCTTTGTCTATTCTATTTACATTCAATTTTTACATTGGATTATTCTTATATTTTTTATATAATAATAAAATAATATTAATTTATTTTTAAATATTTTTTATATTATTTAATTTTATTATATTTTATCATTCTACCAATTATATGTTAGTTAGTAATAATATTATAGTCCTAAAAAGACAGTTGCAACCAAATGGTAGGAAGTAGAGAGAAAATATTTTTTATTCCTTTTGGACATAATACAGTAACTATCAAATTTGTTCCACAACACTAACTTACTGTAGCAAAAAGCCATCCCTTTTTACATCTGCATAATCCAAAGTGCGATATATAACATTAATCTTAAACTAAACAAAGAAAAAAGAAAAACCATCTTGGTTAAATGGGAGATATCGCCTGATCAATTATTACATAAAAAATAATAATGATATATGAACAATTCAATAAAAAATTAAGAAACGGTAAAATTGAGAAATCTCACCACACTGAGACCATTCGTGGATATGTGTATTTAAATTATATGTTTACGTGTAATTAGCCGCGACTTAAGAACTTCACAAGGAATGAAGACTATACATGTAAATGAGAGCAAATCACTAGGATATGTTATTACAGAATAAATACAGAAATTATGTTTCTATAACAGACACCCATGTAGTCTCGGTTTGATGTTGATCTGTTATCCCAGTAATCTCGGCTTGATTTTGATCTGATTGATCTCTTGATTTATCAAATTCTATTTATCACTATTAGTTACAAGTATGTTTTAAAATGAGAGTATTTATTTGTAAAGTAATAATAGTTTTATAAGTTATTTTACACAAATATTCTTTATTTAGAATATAATTAAATAAAAAAATTATTAAAATGATGGCCTATCTATCATTTTCCGACCCTCAAATCCTTCGCGTGGGCTGTAGATGATTTACGTGTAAAAATAAGGTTCAAGGGATATAGTCTCATACACAACGTCTAAACTCTGAAATTCATACATATTGTGCGACTAGACTATTGTCGCTACTCGACAACTTGCAAAGCCATAACTCATATTGCCGTGTAATTATAAATACTATATTCTGGGTACCTCAAGAAAAAATTAAGAAAATTGGAAAAAAAAAAATTAAGCCTAATTTCCTTGGAATCATTTGATGTTCTATGTAATCATTTGAATTTTGCTCATGGTATTTGGAATGAAGATCAGGGTGGAAAATTATGGGTCTTTGGAATCATGGTTGGCAAATGAGTGTGATATCTCGTGATATTAGATAGTTTTGAACATTTTTCGATCTCAAAAGCTAATTCAAGAAGTAAAACTTTCTCTCATATTTATACTTAACCACCAGTCCATTCCACAATCGATGTGGGACAATTTTAACAATCTCTTCCTCACATATCGGGCCCTAAGTCGGAAGAGCGACAACCCGTTTCTCCTATAGACTGTTAGGTCAAAAATCATTTGTAAACTTGGTATTGATATTCAGTGTTGGATGGTCTTGAGCCTCTTTCAACCTCAAGAACTAACTCAAGATGTAAGGTTCTCCCTTACACTTATAAATTGACTACAACCCCTTTCCACAACTAATGTGAGACAACCTCAACAATACCATCCAACACCAAGCGATCAACAAATTATGATTTGTGTTTCGGTGATTGGGATGCATTTTTTTTATCTCTTTTATGTATGATTTATGTACTTAGGTGTCCCGTCGTATTTTATGGGCAGAGTTGGTAAGCCTAAATCTAACTAATGAGAATCGGATAATTGTCGGAGATTTTAACATCATTTGGAATGATTCTAAAAAGCATGGTGGATGTTCTTGACCAATGCTTGCTATGCAAGATTTTAATGATTGTATTGATACATGTGGTTTGTTAGATTTTCCTACTTCTGGTTGTCGATTTTCCTAGTATAACGGGCATGGAGTTCAAGCACGTAGTTAGGCAAAATTAGACCGCGCGCTGCTGACTCTGAATGCAATAATTTTTTGGCTTGAGGTTCTCGTAAAATATCCGCCATGAACAACTTCTGATCATGCTTTGATGTTGCTCTAGATTTATAAGTCTTTATTATATGGTTTTCCTATGTTTAAGTTTCAACAAATGCGAGTTGATCATAAAGTTTTTTTTGAGTTAATAAAGAGCAGTTGGGAGGTGAAAATTGGTGATTCCGGTCTATTTCGTCTAGCAAGAAAATTAGAATGTTTAAAATTTTCTTTGAGAGTGTGGAATAAAAATGTTTTTGGGAAAACGAATGTTCATATATGATCCTTGGAACAAAGAATTGAAGGTCTAGAAAACGATCTTTAGGGAACTGCTTCAGCTGATATTGAATTAGATTTGTTAACTTCTAAAGTTGAGATGGATATGTGGATGTGTAGGGAAGAAACTCGATTGAGATAAATGGCAAAGATCAGTTGGGTTAAACAGGGGGAAGCTTACAAAAGTTTTTTTTGTGCTTTAAAAACTACTAACATATAAAAAATTGTAAACATGAAGCTTGTGGATAGTCAGGTGCTATCTTCACACCAAGATATACATCTTGGTGCAATGGAGTATTTTGAAGAATTTCTAAATCTCGGTCAAGGTCTTCTAGGCCGAACCTCTCTTCTATTATTGAGGCATCAATTGTTGAAGAAGAAAACTTGATGATTCCTAATGTGCCTTCCATGAAGGAAGTAAAGGATGTACTGTTTTCTATTCCTATTGATAGTAGTCTGGGGCAGATGGATTTGGTGCAGGTTTTTCTTCGATCTTGTTGAGAGATTGTAAATGTGGATATAATGGTTGCTGTCAATGATTTTTTTAAAGGAAATCCTCTTCTTCGATTTTATTCGGCGTTGTCTTGGGTTCTTATTCCAAAAGTTGAAAACCCGACGAGTTTCAACAAGTTCCGTCTGATTAGCTTGTTCTTGGTTATGTATAAGGTGTGTTCTAAAATCCTTTTTCATAGATTGAACCCTTTTTTTCTAGATTGATTTTGCCAAGCAGTCTGTTTTTCTCCCTGGAAGAAGTATTTTTTATAATATTTGTTTTGACTCAAGAAATGATTCAGATGACAAAAACAAAAATGAGGAATGAGAATATTTCGATGAATGTAGATATGGCGAAAGCTTCTGATAGTGTGAAATGTGATTTTATATTTTTCGTAATGGAAGCATTTGGGTTTTCTTCAACAGTTTGTGATTGAATTTGGTCATGTTTACTTCATTGTGGTTTTCTGTCATTGTGAATGGCGTTTCACTCATTTCATGGAGAAGGTTTTGTCTCGTTTGCTAAAATGGGGGTTTGAAGAAGAAAAAATTAAATCATTTTCCCATCCAAGAGGTGTTTCACTCATTTCACATTTGCTCTATGCGAATGATATTATTATCTTCACAAATGGAAGCCTCAGATCTCTTTGGAATATTCTGAAATTTTTTGAAGTTTATGAAAGTTGATAAGAACAAAAAATTGGTGTTGGAAAATCCTCATTGAGTTTTTCAACATCAATTAATTATGGTAGACATCAGGAGCTTTTAAGAGAAACCGGTTATTGAGGGTACTTTTCCTTTTGGTTATTTGGGAGTTCCTATTATTTCAGAGAGACTGAAAGCAATTCATCTAGAAAACTCGGTTTCTAAAATTTGTGCTCGAATCGGGGGATGGAAGTCCCAATTATTGTCTCAAGGTGCTCGACTGATTTTGATTTGGCAAGTTTGATGAGTTTGCCTATTCATTTATTATCTTGCGTCCAAGCTCCTAAAGTTGTTTTGCAGAGAATAAATGGATGCCTCAATAAATTTTTTTGAGGCTCTTCTGATGGAGGTGATAAAGGATGTCGGAGAGCTTGGAAGAAGACATGCTTGCCAAGGGAGGAAGGTGGCTTAGGAATAAAATAGTTGGATGATATTCAACTTCCATTGCATGTTAAATTTGCTTGGAAATTACTTCATGAAAAATCTCTTTGGACAAATTTTTTCCTGCCTAAGTATGTTAAAAATAAACATGCTAAGTGATTGATCCATCTAAGGGATCCTGGAATTGGCGCATGATTGCAAGATGTCTATCGTTGGTTTTAAATCATTCTTAGTGGAAAATAAGGGAGAGGAGAATTTTCTTTTGGCCTGATAAAAGGTTGGATGATGGGCTTCTAATAAATTTGTTTCTGGTATATCATTTTCCAAAGATCTTGATTCCAGAATGCAAGCTTCAAAATGAATGAGATTTTGAACTGATTACTCGGTTGGTGCTGAAAATGCTTTATCCATTATGCAACGGTTGGGTCATCATAAGAAAGGTGAACATATTTTGGTACGGACTGAAAATGTAGATGAGAATCTCACTTGCTTGATCTTGTTTAAGATTTAGAGCTCCTATGGTTGCCTGGTCTTAGAGGGTGTGGCATCCCTTCTTACCAAAAAAAATTTATGTTTTATTTTGAAAAGTATTTTTACATATTTTGAGTATGGATGATAATATTATTATTGGTTTAAAATTTAAAAAAATTAAATTAAAATTTAAAAAAATTAAACTATTTATTAGATTTTATATAATAATTATAATAACGAAATGATGAGTTTGTAATAAATTATGATGAAGTGATCTTGCCATCCAAACCAGTCCTAACTTGTTCTAGGATTCATTATAGTTACAAAAATGTTAAAACACCAATATTTTAATCGTCATATGGTGTGTTGAGACTTGAGAGCGTAAAAAATAAATGTAATTTTTTCATCTTCCAAATGTAATTTTTCAAAGAAAAGAAAAACAGCGATGAACTCTGCATGATCATCCTGATTCATCCCGGTATGGTCTGGGTTCGGTTTGGAAATTTAAGCTGAAGTTTAACGCGGTAGCTTGCATCCACAACAGATGGATGGCGATCAGTCTGGGCAAAAGCAGCAAGCCCACGAGCAAAAGCAAAAGACCCTGTGCCGCCCACCACAGTCAGGAGCTGCACGTCCTCATCAGCAACATGCTTGGCCTCGACGCTAAGGCTACCCGAATGCTCGGATGTGTCAAAGGTCAGATAAATGATATTGAATGCCGAATCTGCAAACCCTTCAACAGGAACTATGAACCCCTGAGCTTTACCCACAACCCGAGAAGTGTTTGAAGGTCCCTCTGTGAGCGTGCGATGAAAAATAAGCGCTTCAGCATCTGATCTTACCTTCGGAAGTGTGCTAAAGCCTGCAATCTGCGGTTGCTGGATGTATAAGGACAGGGCCAGCCATGGCGGCCGTCTGTGGTGGTGGTGGTTCTTTGATGGCTTTCTATGGGGACCAGGCGAGAGCAGAGCCAAGAGAACGACTACCAATATTGCCAAAACCACTGCAGTGCAGAATATAACTCTAGGTACCATCTTGCACCAAGCGGCATGGAAAATGTTTGCTAGATTGTTTGAGTTGGATTTGTTTCATATACAGTTAGATACATCAATGGATGAAGTGAAACTACTACTCTTTATTGTGTGTTTGGTAACCTAATCCTCCACTTTTTCATTATCAAAATCTAGAAATTAGTGGAGTTAGTAGCAGATTTTGGCTGAGAGGCTTAAGTCACTTATGTCCTGCTCCTGATCCGGGGAAGTGTAGGAGTATTAGGGTAGGAATGTGCTGCACCAACTTTATGTAGATCCTCGTTTTGGATGTTGAGCTGAACTCAGTTGAGTTCTTTATGAATTGTAGTGATCAGTTTTGTGGATCCACCTAAGATTATTTTAGATGGTTGAATCAGTTCAATTCAAGTTCCAAACGACACCTAAGCAATGTCAGGTTGAGTTGAGATCGGACCAAATTGTTAGTTTTGGATATCACCGTCCCGGAATCTAAAACCAAAAATAATTAAATTTTAGGCGAATTGGCAAAAAAATTTTGATTCAACCCAAAGGAGGATGAAACATAACTTCCTTGTAAAAGATTGATAACAAAACCTAAAGTAGCGGAATGATAGAGTGAATAACTTCATTAAAATGACATCCATATACCCAAGTTTGAGATTCTGCAATGTGCAATCTATTACTAAGCTCAACAAAATTGCATGACCAAGAAGCACATCTAGATATAGGGCAGTGAAAAGTATTTAGCTTGATCAGGTGACATGGTACTCTCACTCCTCAAACTTTGCATAGAATTGATCGAAGAAAAAAAAATGCTTAGCACAATCATGTGTGAAGCTGTCTTGTGGTCGCAATATCGATGTCACTCTACCAAGTTCAGGTTAATGCTCTCCGGCTGACCCTCCTCCCCATCTGTTCACACGGCTCTCTGCTTGTTCAGCCTGCACATTTGGATTGATAAGAGTGACAATTACTCATTTCGGTTAGAAACAATGAATAATTTTAGGATTCTGAAGTTGTAGAGAATGCAGAAGAGTATAACTATATATAGATATTAACTCACTTCTTTTGTCCAGTTTGTGATTGAAGTGACCACTACCAAGATTATGGTTTGAAGAACAATGCCCCCAATCATACCTGACCAAATACCCTGCAATTGGAAGAAGTTAAGGCAAGGGGAAAAAGGTTCAAGAACAAGTGAGATTAACTTGCTTCAAAACTTGGTAAATCATTTCTCAAATGGGAGTTGTGCTTATCTTGCTGCATGGTAAACCTCAGCCTTTGAAACACAGGTTCCGAGAAAAAAAGTACAATAAAGAAAAGCCAAATGGTTCTAGTAACTCACCTCAGCTCCAAAACCAAATGTGAATCCCAGGAGTATGCCAGCGGGCAATCCAACAATGTAGTAGCATCCGATGTTGATGTAAGCGACAATATGTTGCCATCCGGCTCCAACAGCAACACCTTAACCAGCAGCAGCAGTAAGGAAAATAAGTCAATTACTGCATCAACTTTATTTTCGAAACATGACACGAGCTTGTGTGTAAATGATATGTGACCCTGTTTGTTTGCCTGCAAAATTGTGTTTCCTTCTACTTACCTGATAAGACTGGTTGAAGGCTGTTTAGAAGCACTGTGACTCCGAGCAAGAGAGCAAGTTGAGTAGTTTCCTCACCAACAGCTTCACTGGTGGTGAAAAGGTAAGGGAAGTAGTCCCTTGTTGCAAGTACTACAGCCATGCAAATAACCCCTATGGAAACAGATGTGACAGAAACCACCAGCACTGCAAATTTCGCAGCCTGAGCATTGCCAGCTCCGAGTTCGTTTGATACCCTCACACTGTTGGAAAATCAATAGTAAGTTCATACACTTTTCTTTGTGTTCTACTTAAAAAGGAAACTGGGAAGCAAAAAATGGAATCATACAACTGGATTTCGAATGGTCTTTGTTAGGATTCCAAATTTTTACACCATCTTGTAAGCGTAAAATTGGGATATAAACATATCTCCATGTTGAAATCTTCTTGATTGACTAGTAAATGATTTTATCTAAAAAAAATTAAGACCAAAGCATGCAGGGAACAATACGTCACCTTATTGCAGCATTGAACCCAAGTGCAATCATGGCATCCCATCCGTTTATGTTCATGCTGCAAAATAATGAAAATGATGATTAGGAAACCAAGTTTTCATTATGCATGAAGTTTTGACTATGCAAATGCAATAGGGATGTGATGAAGAAGTACCATACCAAATAGAGATGGCGTCAACTGGAATTAGAGGGTTTGCCAAACGGCCGGTTATCACCACCAGTATCATCAGGTACCAAAACTCCAAGCTGCATTTCAATTTACAGTCCAAGTTCAACATCTCCTAACATATATGTATAAAATGACTCATTAGGCAAAAAAGGTTTGAGAGAAACATACCACAACATTACAGCAGAAGCCAAGGAAAGCTTCACAAAGCCCCACAAGTCTGCAAATGCTAGCCACGAGAATCCAGACCAAGCACCATCGGATTTGGTGACGAAAATGTAGATCAATTGAGCAATAACAATAATCCACCATGACGTGTTGAGAGTGATTGCTGCTCCAGTTAAGCCCCAGCCAAGCTTCAATATCAGCAACCAACTAAAAAATGTATGTATCACCAATACCACTGCAGATATCCATGCCATGACAAACACTTTCCTCTGTGCTTGTAGAAATTTTTGGATTGGGAAATTCATCGCATACGCGAACAATTGTGGAAGCATCCACAAAGCAAATTTGCCTGTAGCAGAAACCCCAATTCACATGATCATTCATTCTTGTTGTTTTTAGTTAGGAGTAATGTTACGTACAAGTCCAAAATAGACAAATTTCATTCAAGCCCTTTGTAAAAAAGTGGGTTCTACTAATAAAAAATAGTTTTTTTTTACCAGCAATACTACATACAATTCTTAAATGGGGACTGCAATGCAAGCCTAGTTTAAAAAAATTTTGAAATCACAATAATCTCTCTTTAAAATAATGTTTTTTCACTTTTACCCTCATTTATCAATAGGATTATAATGTAATTTTCTATTCAAGACTGCAAATAAAATTTCTCTTTTCTTACACTTTTTAAGGTGGGATCCACTTTTTTACAATGTATGAGACTTGTCTATTTGAGACTTGTACAAATCATTTCTCTTTAGTTAAAATTAAAGTCAGCAAAACCCATTTACCTACTACAAATAAAAATTCACTAATTTTTGGCATTGGTCATTAGCAAATATCATCAAGCAAAATCCATGAAATGTTTTGAAGATTTCTCTGTTATTGAGAAATTAAGGAGTAGGAGATAAGTCATTACTCGTTAAAGCAAGTATATTAACATTATGTGCATTACTCCATACTCCATTAATGAAAGCAATTCTAGTTTTCTGCCATTAATGCAAGCAGTTCAAATGATTGAGAGAAGAGCTCAAGAACAGAACAATACTAACCAGCAGCCTCAGATATCTCAGTGGTCTCCCCAATGACTTCAAGAATGGGAGGAGACCAAACATAGATGGGAACCAAAACGCAAGCTGTTGTCAGCAAAATGACCCACGATCTCTGCATGTAAATCCCCAACATCCTTATATGCCCAGCACCATATGCTTGTCCACACAGCGTCTCCAATGCACTTCCCATTCCCAACTGATTTCAACCATAAAACCTCATCATCATCAGGTTTTTATATGTCATTTTCCAAGCTTTGTGTATTGAGAAATAAGATTTATAATTTTCTTTAATTCTTGGTCCATGGTTTAATTCATAGAAAAATAACAAACGCTTAGTATTTATTTAGGATCTGCATTATATGGAAAAAGTCTACAAAGACAATGTTAAAAATATTGTAAGGAAATTAGTTTAAATGTGGTAAATTTGAAAAAGGCAGGCAAGCACTTTAAGACCCGTTTGGATAATGAGATGAAATGAGATGATTTTATATAAAAGTCAAAAGTTAAAAGTTAAAAATTAAAAATTAAAAGTTAAAAGTTAAATAAAATATTATTAGAATATAATTTTTTAATATTATATTTTGAGATTTATAAATGTCAAATTATTTATTATATTTTTTTATAAAAATTTAGAAAAATAGTGAGATGAAATGGGATGATTTTATATAAAAGTTAAAAGTTAAATCAAATATTATTAGAATATTATTTTTTAATATTATGTTTTGAAATTTGAAAATATTAAATTATTTATTATAATTTCTATAAAAATTTAGAAAAACTGTAATAATAAGAGTAGATAAAATTATTTTTGTATTCAAACAAAGTCTAAAAAAAGTAACATCCAACTTAAAAGATAAAATTTTCAAATGGGTCTCATTGTTTAAAACAGCTTGCGTGGGAATTATAGGCCTTGAGTTTATACAAATGGTTTTTTTTTTTAATTAAAAATGATACTAAATACAAGTCCAAACATAGTGAGCAGTGCTTTCCTTTTCAACATCTCTAGGCCTGGCCACCCTGATATCTATCAGGTTATGAGACACTGACTACTGTTCAACCTTTATGAAACATGTAACATCTATGAGAGTTTTGTTATACTTTTAAGGTCTTTCACTTTTTGCTTTTCAATATTTTATTTGTTTGCACTTAAACAAGCTTTAAGACACAGATAGAACAAGGCTTTTGTGCTTTAGTTGTTTTTTGGCATTCTGTAAAGATGAACTAATAGTACTCTTTCTTGCGCATAATCTTGTAGTTGGACTCCAACAAAGAAATGGAAACAAACTCAAACAAGATAAACACAGTACTTTTGATGGAGAAAGTTTCAAACATGAGTAAAAAGAGTAGAAGAGTACCATGACACCGAAGGCGAGCCCGGCGATGACTGAGTTTTCGACAGAAACGGCGGCGAGCTCGATTTCTCCGACGAGACCGGCGAATGTCTGAGTGAGAGCACCGAGTGAGTACTGACAAATGGAGGTGAAGATAGCCGGACCGGCGAGCTTCCATAGTTTCTTTGACTCGCCTCCGAACGCCTTAATACGGCTTTCTTTCTCATTCTCCTCATAGTTGCTGTGATTATTAGTCAGTAGTGGAGTGTCTACGGCGCCCATGGCTGCTCTGCTTCTGCTCAAACACAACCACTTCTTCTTCTGATGACGATGATGATCAGTCTATCTCCATTTTATATTTGTACAAATTTTTGAAGTGAGGATGAAAATTAGGAGAGGTTTGAAATTAGTTAAGGGTTATCTGTACTTCCTCGTCAAGCTGGAGTTTCGAAGTAGCTTTGGTTAGGTTTGGATCAACAGCGCCCATTGGTCGTGTTTGAAAGGTTGTTGCATGGTATCTGTTTTGTCTAAGTTAAAGAAGATTTTGACGGCTCACTCGTCTGTGAATATTTGATGGGTTAAAATAAAAATAAAAATAAAAAATAAAAAGTTAGTTTTGTCGGGTGGAAATGGAATTGTTGATCCCGTCTTACCATCATCTCCTACCTAAACAAAGTTGGCGACCACCAAAAGTGTTAGCTAGGAGTGGGGAATTACTGAATTTATTGTTTGGCATTTCATCAACACGTGTCTTTTATGTTCGCTGTATATTTTATTGCTAGAGATATTTTAACTATTATATAAAAATAATTTTATAAATTAATATAATTTAATGTAATTTGTTAATTATATTATAAGATTATTTTTATTATAAAGTAAATTCAATGGATCACGTGAAACAATATCAACTTTAAGATTATTTTTATATAATATCTTTCTTACTATAACACTCATCTTTTGTTATTTTTAGTGATATATGATAGATTTTAAATGATTGTGGATTTTACGTAATGCTTAAACATATATAAAACAATTTAAAATATTTAAATTGGGATTCGATTTTCTTGTTATTTTCTAGAGTCCCATTTTTAATTTCTTTTAAAATTCTTCAACTGTGAGTCAGTATTTGGTTTTAGGCTGGATTTATTTTTATAAACAATCGTATTTAACTTCATCTTATTATTATTATTTTTTCAAATTCTATAAAAAATTAAATTAAATTTTTTAAATCTCAAAATAACTTTTTTAAATCTTAAAATAAAATTAATATTAAAAAATATATTATAATAATATTTTATTCAATTTTAAATTTTTATCTTATTTTATCTCATCTCATCAATAAAGACAAATCAAACCTTAGAATAATGGCAAATATATAACTATTTTATACAATTATCTTATATCTTTATTTTAAATAGAAGATATTTTTCTAAAATAGAGTTGTAAGAGTAACATTATTGGAAAAAATGATGTGTATTTAAAAGTGAAATGTAAAAGAATTATAAAGGAGTTGGATCTCTGTTACCACTGTTCCTTTTAAGTTTTTAACCAGTTTTTAATATTATATTAATGCTTATACGAGGGTATATCCTAAAAATTAAGATTTTTTCTTTTTAACATAGAATTCCTGTCTTCAGCAATTATAAAAAGAGTCTGGTTTGAATAGTGACTTCATTTTATAATTTTTTTTAAATTCTTAAACAAAACATGATAAATAATTTCATTTTTTTTTTAATTTGAAAATATAAATAATATTTAAATAATATTATAAAAATATTTTATTTAACTTTTATATTATTTCATCTCATTCCTACTCACCATCTAACTAAAAATTTTAAAGACTGATTTGGCCAAAGGGCAGGACTTAGAATAACATCCATCACAATTTGCGTGTTTCGAAAACTAATACTCCTTAATTTTATTCTCAGCCTCAGCAACATGTGTGGAGAGTAACATTTCTCGTCTAATACTAAAAGTATATTATCTCATCTTATTTTATTATTATTTTTTTTTAAAATTTACATATAAAATAATAAATAATTTGACATTTTCAAATTTTTAAATAATAATAATATTAAAAAATAATATTTTAATAATAATATATTTAACTTTTAATTTATATTTAAATTTATTTATCTCATCTCATTATCTAAACTGCACTTTAAATAAAAGTATCACCCACTTTTTTTTTTTAAATGAAACTTATTTCATTAATAACCAATTACAACTATTCAAAAGTTATAATAGATAGAATACATTCAAGGCATTCTTCTATATCAAATAAGCCTTTTGAAAGTAAAACATCAGCTTGTGCTAGGTTGTGGGCAACCCTGTTTGATTCTCGAAAGACATGCTTTGCTTCTTAGTCACAGAAGTCATTTAAAATGAGTTTTGCATCTTCAATGAGTAGGCCTCTTAAACTCAAATTTGAATACTTTACCATGCATTGCCTCGTTTCTCCTGGTTTAGATTGCCCTTGAAATGATTGCAGCTTCCTCCATTTCATCTAGCTTTAAGGTTTGAGTTAGCTTAATCCGATGTTTAGAAATAAGTTATTCTGCAGTGTCATTTTCTGAACCTTTATATTTCTCTGGTTCTAGACATCTTTGGCAGCTGGACATCCCCATAAGACATGCCTTGAAGTTTCTGGTTCAAATTGACAGAAGGGACACCAATCATTTTCAATCACTTTCCTTATTTTTGGGTTTTCTAAGATAGTGAGTGCTTCACTACAAGCCCTCCAGATGAAGTTCTTCACTGCTAGTGCCACTTTCAGCTTTCATATGCCTCTCCACAAGTCTTATCTCTTTGTATGTTGGATGGTTCACCCTCCATTTCAGATTCTAGTTATTTATGAAAATGGTACCCACTCTTGACATTGTAGATTCCATTTGTGGAGTGTTGCCACACCAATTTATCCATACTCCCCGTCAGACTGATAGGGATCAGTTTAATAGCCTCCAATTCATTGTCTAACATCATTTCCCTTAGCAAATCTTCCTTCTAGGTTTTATGTTCATGGTTAATAACATCACTAACCCTTTCACACCATCAATCTCCCTCTTTCAAAGATAAAACAGACTAGGTTGGCATGGATGGGATCCATCTATCATACTAGAAATTAATGCTTTGGCCATTACCTAGTCTTCAGACTAGACCTAATTTGAAAAGGGTCAGACCTGACTGTATACTTCTCCAGGCATAAGAAGGACTCGATTCTAGCTTATAATTCTGCATATCAGTCAAAGAAACATATTTATGTTTAAACAACTGGGCAGCCAGAGATGAAGGATCATGTAAAATCCTCCAGCTTTGTTTTGCTAGTAAAGTTATATTAAAGCTCCTGAAATTCCTAAAACCCAGTCCACTGTCCTCTTTAGTAGAGCTCAACTTATCCCAAGGTATCCACTAAATTTTAGAGGCATATTTATTAAAACCCCACCGTAATTTTTTTAGAAGTTGGTTCTGCTTATTAGTGATCAAGACAGGGAGCAAAAACAAATTCATGGCATAAGTGAGGATGGCTTGGAGGAAAATTTTGAGTAAGACTTCTTTCCCAACAACTGAGAGGTACTTTGTTTTCCAGTTTGCCATTCTAGCCCAAACTCTGTCTACAAGGGATTGGAAAATAGCTACTTTAGATCTTTCTAAGATTGCAAGGAGTCCTAAGTACCTTTCAAAAAAGCCAATGGCATTAATGCTAGCTAAATGGAGGATCTGATCTTGGGTTCTTTTCTAGGTGTTCTTACTAAAAAAATAGCCGATTTGTCTTTATTGAGGACCTGACCCGAAACTTGCTCATAGATGTCTAAGAGATTGATGATAGTAGTCAGTTCCTTTTGAGAGGCTTGACAAAACATGAGGTTGTCATCTGCAAAGAACAGATGACTGATATTTGTTGCTTACCTCCCAATAGGAACACTAGACAAATCTCTTTTTTGCTTAGCACTGTGTAACATTGATGATAAGACCTTGGCACATAATTTGAAGATATAAGGGGATATTGGATCCCCCTGTCTGATACCTTTGGATGGCTGGAAATAGGGTTGAGGTATCCCATTCACCAAGATTGAGTAAGTAACATATTTGAGACATTTTTCAATGAGGTTGGTCCAATGTGGTGGGAACCCTAATTTAGTCATAACAACCTCCACAAAACACCATTCGACCCTGTCTTACGCCTTACTCATATTAAGTTTGAGTGCCATAAAACCTTTCGACCTCTTTATTCTAGAAGTCATGGTGTGTAGGATTTCATAAGGTACCAATGAGTTATCAAAAATAAGCCTACCTGGCATAAATGCACTCTGATTTGGTGAAATGATATGGGAGATGATTCTTTTCATTCTATTGACTATGGTTTTGGAGACAAATTTATACACCACATTGCAAAAGCTGTCAGGTCGAAAGTCTACTAATTTTTTTGGCTTCTTAACTTTAGGGACTAAGGTAATATATGTGTCATTCACCTCAGTTATGGACTTATCCTAGACAGGGAATCCATCGGGACCAAGAGATCCTAGTGGATTCATCTAAAACATTGCTTCTCTAACTTCATCAAAAATGAAAGGTCTCATAAGTCTCTCATGCATCTTAGAGGTAATTTTGGAACTTAGAGAAAGCAAGCAAGCATCAGCACTAGTAGGCATTGTAGAGGTAAACAAAGTAGAGAAAGAACTTGTGAAGCATTCTCCAATTTGTTGTTGATCCTAGAACACTCGACCTCTAGTATCAGCAATAGAGTTTATAGTGTTGGTCTTTCTCCCTTGGTTAGCCTACTTGTGGAAGAATTGAGTGTTTTGGTCCCCATGTTTTAGCCAATGTTGTTTAGCCCTCTATCACCATTTCATATCTCTTTAGCAATAGATAATTCTACTTTATCTTGCAATGACTTCATCTGTTCTAGGTGATGGCTCTCACCTTTGTCTTATAACACACTAATCTCTTTAAGGTCATTATTGGTCTCTTGGGATTCCATCTTTTTTTTTTTTTTTTCTGTCTCTTGTTGCCACTTAATCAAACTTTTTTTGGCAACCTTCCAATTTTGCTCTTACCTGGCTGCCAAGATTTTCTCCCTATCCTCCTTTGTACCACGCCTCATCAATTATGCTCTTACTTTTAGCTATTAGTTCCCATGCAGCCTCATACCTGAACACTGACTATTTTTTGTACATTCCTTTAGTCTTGGTTTGTAGCTCAATAAACAGTGGTGAATGGTCAAATTTAATAGCTAGTAGTGTAGTACAAAGGGTTTACTTAAAGCTCTCATGTCATTCCTAGTTTGCTAAAGCTTGATCAAGTTTTTCATTAGTGAAGTCTTTCCCTTATCTGCTATTAGTCCAAGAAAACTTTTAGCCATTGTACTTAAGATCCCTGATGCCACAATCCTCTAATGCCTGTTTGAAAAATTCTATCTACTTGTAGGGTTTGTTTGGGCTGCCAACCTTTTCCCTCTGAAACAATGTCTCATTAAAATCTCCTGCACATAACCAGGGGATTGATGGAATAGGTTTAAGAATTTTTAACAATTCCCAACTACCCTTTCGCTTGCTAGGTTCTAGGTGGCCATAGAAACCACTGAATTGCCAAACTGGACTATCTGTTGTGACTTGAACCTCTGCAGATATGTGCCATTTGGTGAAATTAATAACTTTGGCTTGCCAAGCTTCCTTTTATAACAGTGCAATTCCTCCACTAAGACCTATGCTATCCATTGTAAAATAGCCCTCAAATTATAGAGCTCTCCTAACATCTTCCATATTTTTTCTATCACATTTGGTTTCCATAAGAAAGACCAAAATGAGATACTTTTCCTTAGCTAGTTTTCTAAGGATATGAATTGTTCGAGGGTTCCCAAACCTTCGACAATTCCATGTAATTAGACTCATTGGAGAAGGCAAGGCTAAAAACCAGCCACTGCCTCCTGAAGTTGGTTTGCAAAAATGTTCTCCTTGTTCTTGGTTTTTTTGTGTTAAGGGGTTCCTTTTGGACAATAGTTTGACCTCCCTCCTCTTCTAAGCTGGTGTTAAGAGTTATTAGTAATGTCTAGGAAGCATGAGTTAAGTCTTTGTTTTTCTCTAGCCTGTCTCTTCCACCTACTAGTCAACTTACCACTAGGAGTCTCTATTGTGGAAGGAGCAGTGACTTTCTCTAGGAATAGGTCTGGTGTGAGACCAAGTTTGTTCTTAAGTAATTGCCCCTCATCAAAATTCTTGGTTAACTAGACCACTTGGTCCAAGGGATTTTCAAACAAAGTTGAAGGGTGGTCCCCCCTAACAAGATTTGAATCTAACTCCATTCAAGATTTAGACACTTTAACCTCAGTTAAGTCTAGTTCTTCTCCTGTACTCACCTCAACATATTTATTTCCCATCTGATGTAAAACCGTGTGTAGGTGGTTACTTTTAGTGCTCTGATTGTTTCCTGTGGACCTATGTGACTGCTGTTGGTCAGGACCCCCATGTGCTTTCAGGCTTGAACCAATGTTGTTACTAACGTGAGTCACAGAGGATCCTTTACTATTCGTTTTACTCTTTTCCTAGTCTCTCACAGTATTACCAACCCCTCATTTTTGGTTCCCTGTTTCATTTAGTTTCCTTTATTTTTTCTTGTTTGGCTCGGGATCTCCTCCATATTTGCGCTAGTTAAATATGGAGGTGATCATTAGTTGAGCCCTAAGCTAGGGACCAAATTTCATCTCTGGTTTCTTCTCATCATTGGGGTCAAATCTAGGTTTTGGGCAATCCTTTCCTTTATGAAAAAGTACCCCACATTGAAAGCAAAAGTTTTGAAGATGTTCATATTTAAAGGAGATCCAGTACCTCTTATTCTTGAAATTCAGTCATTTCCCTCTAAGCAATGGCTTCTATAGGTTCACAACTACTCGTATGCACAGACATCTTCCCTACATTGATCCGTCCGATTCAGCCTCTACTCAGATGGTGTGACTAATAGAATCTCTAAAATTTCCTCCAATATCCTCATTCATGGCGGCCATAGACATGTTATGGCATTGCATCCAGAAAGGTTCATAGCAGAACTGAATTGTGTTTATTGATAACTTGTCGTCGAGCTCCTGGAGTGTAAGAAGATTTCAGTCAAAAAACCAGAGTCTTCTACTCAACACCCTATCTTTGTCCTCCACCTTTTGGAACTCTACTAGGAATATTTGACCACTCAAATCCTTGAGCCTAACCCAGCCAGAAAGCCTCCAGACCTGAGCTATCGTGGATTTGAAAGCTTCGCTGTTCACCCCCCTTTTCGGACAGAATCTTCGCTCTAGGCATAGCTTCCCTTTAGAGCCATTCTCCTTGTGTCTGACTAAGTTTATGCGAAGCACATCTGTTTCCTCTTCTGACAGGTTAAAGCGTTCCTTTCTTCTTCCATTCTTTCTGAAAAGAAAAACCCTAGACTCACAAGAGAGTGAGACGAATCCGTGTGTCAAAAGACCACGATACCAAACCCTAGCTCAGTCTCGCGAAGGAGAAAAGAGAGGGACCAAGATCATGTGATTCAAGTATCAACCACTTGATCAAGTTATTGTGATATTGGCACCAATACATATAGCACGGTAACCTTAGCATTTTTTTTTCTTTTTATGGATAAAGGAAATATCTGTTAAAAATCAAGTTCGTTTATTGACATTCAAAATACAATACTGATATGGAAAGTCTGCCTCATGAGAAACAAAAAAGAAAGTTGGTTTATGGATTTGGGAATGTGCCATAACAATCAATGTTATAAATATAGTTACTTCCAATATAATATACGTTTGAATTTGAAAATGACAAATCCTAATATGATAAAACTGATATTACTGAATATTAGGGCACTTTTTCCTCTATTTGTTTTCTATTTTTTTGAAAAATCATCGAATAGATTTGGGAATCTAAAAGATATTAACAATTGAGAAGGAAAGCTAATATGGACAATATTGAACACACAGAATCCAAATATCAACACACTATGTTTGTGTTTGATAAGTAATCCGAGATTATTTTACTTATTACTCACAAACTATATTACTTTTTCATTACTCAATATTATTTACAAACTATTCGATACTTTTTTATTACTATTTACAGATCATCTCATCATCTAAATATAACCTAAATCAAAAATAAATTACCACCATAGAATAGAGTGTGGAGAGTTAGGTGTGTTTGGTTGTCGAGCTAAACTCAACTTATTTTAGTTTATCCCAAACTAATCATTGATGAGATCCACTACTTTTTTAATTTTACAAAAAATTGTCAAACTCATCTCAACTTACTTCATACATTTTAACCTAAAAAGTTAAATTCATCTCAATGTAAAAAAATTAAACATGTCTCAAAAAAATCTACAAAATACCGATAACTAATCAATTCAACTCGTCTCAATATTCAAACACAATTAATCTAAAACCGATTCATTACATTGAGTTCTAAAAATAGTTGGCATTTGACATCCTACATTGAGATTTGATTGAAAAAATTATGCCACATCACTTACTTTTATATTAACAATACTACATGCAGTTGTGGAATGCATAATGCCACGTAATTGCGATATTTGAGGCTCCTTATTTACTCTTTCTTTTTTAAATAATTATTCGATATTTGAATATTTTATGACTACAAATATAATTACTCTTTTTACATTCGCTTACATCCTAGACATCCAATGAATTATTACTGTATATATTCTATTAAAATGTGAGCTAATAAAATATATCAATATATTCATTTTATTTAATCTCATATTCTATACATGATATCAAAAAGTATGTTTACTTTTTAAGCCAAACTCATTTTTTTTTTCGTTCATTCTTAAAACACAATGGATAAACTATTTTTGTAGGGAATGTCTGTTGTCAACTGTATGTCTCAAAACGCCCACAAAATTATACCCATGTATCCGACCCCAAAGCCATGCATCTAGATCCTGAACAAAATCTTTTATAGATACAACACTTCTATTTCTTTTAACGCTACTCACAAAATTTGCTGCTTTGAATAAAATTCAGAAGTATAAAGGGGGAATTGGCCCAAAAATTAAATAGCTACACTCCACACACACACGCATAGATCATATGCTAACCAACATTCTCTGCTTTTATTTTCTTTTCTTTTTTTAATTTCTATCCAAGATTTCAGGTGGGGTTTGACCAGAAATGCAGAAAGGTGGTTCCCGCAGATTTTAGGTTCAAAAGAAAGAAAAAAAAAAAAAAAAACTATCAGATTTTGTGCTTATTTTAAAAATAATATTAGATACAGTAGTTGGGTAAGGATTATACACTCTTTTTATAAAAAAAAAAAAATATGGTCAAATTATTAGAATTTTTTTTTTTTTTAATATATAGATTGATATTACTCATTTTTATCATAAAAAAATGTGAAATATTTACACTTTATGACTACAAATATCACTTCTCTTATTTTAAACTACATTTCAAAGCAAACCCTTCACAAATAAATGCTATCAATTCATAATATATTTGTTTTGGATAATACTACGTATAGTTGTGAAGTTGCAAACGGCATGCAGCCGCTTTAAAAAAAAGTTAACTTTTTTTACTTGAATTTCACATATATTCATTTTTTTTTAAAGCGACGACGCTTACAACTTTATGATTACATTTATTATTTCTCTTATTTTACGCACGTTGTTTTATTTTATTGTGATATGGCACATCTTTTCAGTATCTTGTTTAAGCCTAGCGAGATATCTTTTTGTTTTTTGGCATACATTGTGTCAGAAATGTGCTTCTATGTTGGCCACAGTCTCAATATATTAATGTCTGGCCACCAACTAAATGTTTTAATCCATTTAGAAAAAGTAAAGGGAAAATCAACAAATGGTCAGACCTTATTTTAAAGAATTTTGATGATATTGATGCTTGTCAACAAACTTCCCCAAAGCTTCATGGGCTTTGCGCCTTTCTCCATTCGGATGCTAGATGTGTGCTAACTGCTATATATCTATACTCCGCGAGGGGCCAAACTTCATTTTTTTTTCCCTCAAATTTCAATTTAAGATATATATTTAATTTTAATTTTTTGTATTTTAAGGGGTAATTGTTAAATATGATACTTAGAAGGAGTGAGTACAATGGAGTGAGTACAAATTGAGTGATAATATAAAAGGACTTTTTGTTTTTATGGCTTTTTCTTTTCAAAATTCTTTTAAGGTAATTTTAATTCGTACACGGATTTGAGAGTTTTAAATAAGATAGAATCTTATGTGTGTACATTCTAGTTCTGAATTTGGAAATTCAAACTCGAAAAATGAATAACTTTTTTAGTAAAAGTGCCTAAACATTAAAAAATAAAGAAAATTTCTTGGCTAGATCGGATATGCCCGACTTAGATGAACAGACCTGAAAGATTGAAAAATAAAGTAAATTTACACATATATAAAATATAAAATAATGTAAAATTTAATTCAGGTGTTACCTCAAACATACCTAAAAAATGTTGTTGCTGTACAAAGATCCAGAATTGGTGGGGTCCATGGGGCGACCAGATTTGGTGACAACCAACTTTCTTAATATTCTTGGTATGATTAACAGTCTCTGTAAGCCTTATTTTTTCAGTTTTAATGTCAAACCATGCAGACAATGTAAATTGAGAAGTTGATTATGATATATTGTTACTATGTGATTATTTTGATGATTATTTAATAGTTTTGGTTATTTTATGTAACAGGGTATTAAGAAGATTAGGAGGGTGTAAATCTAAGGATTTGTTTGTTTTTTCAAATTATCTGATCTCAAATTCATCATTATCAATTTTTAAATTTCCATACAAAACAAAATAAACAATTCAACTTTTTTAAACTCATCTCATTTCATCTCATAATCATTACAACTTTTTCAAATTCTATTATAAAATAAAATAAATAATTCCATTTTTTTAAATCGCAAAAAACAAAAATAATATTAAAAATATATATTTTAATAATATTTTATTTAACTTTTAGGTTTAATCTAAACTCATCTTTTTCATTTCAAACTTATTTATTAAAACAAACAAAGCCTAAGTTTCAAGTTTTAAGCCATGACTTAACAGCAAATGCTCTCTTTAATCACTGAACACTGCCTGGTTTGGATAGTTTTTCTTTTTTCTTTTTAGGTGTCCGGAACAGCGTCTTGACAAACGACTGATTTGGAAGCTTTGGATCTAGATTTTCTCGTTTTAAGCTAAATTTTGATGAAAGAAAGCCACCTATGGTCACTAGTACCCAACTTCTTAAATTTCTTTTTACAAAAAATGGCATACATATCAGAATAATTTATGGTATATTCGAGATCAGACCATATTTTTTGTTTGAACTGGCCACAGCTTGTTTGTCCGAAAATAGTTGTACTAAAGCACCTATGATGCAGAAAAGAAATGCAAAAGCTTCCTTCTTACCATACTATAATGATTTCTGCCAATACAGATTGCAAGTCATAGCAGAACACTTCCAACTTCCATAGCACCACAAATGCCAGTATAAGGGTTCCCATACCTTCTTCAGACCGCCGTGAATCCGTTGCCAAACTCACTGATGAGTTATGGATCCAAGTAAATGACTTCTGCTATCGTGGAGGCTCGCCTGAATCGCAGCAAATCTTTAACCAACTCCCAGTTTCCATCAATGGAAGCAGGCTTAACGGTCATTCTTTCGAGCACAGGGGAAGTCAATAGCACTAATTTGATGAAATTCAATTCACGTTGTGTACCAGAGATGCCAAATATCTTCACTAGTTGTAGTTGGTTGAGTGTATAACTCGAATGGTCATCTTCCTGAAAGTTGCTAACTTTTGCCATAGCAGTCAGCTCCTCCGGGCGAGCCTATATAAGTTACATGGAATGAAAAAGAATTATGTGGAATTCAAATCTTGGAAAATTTCCACAATTCTCTCCAAATGAAGGATTTATTATTTGGTCTACAATTTATTTGGTCTCCAAAAGAACAAACACAAGGATTGATAGAAACAGCAAGGCCAGGTGTTTGACAGCATGCACATGCCTGTTATGTTGATTTCAATGAAGCTAATGTAAATAATCAATAGAAGAAACTCACCAAAACTTCTAGTTCTTGTAGATTAGGTGAACTTCTTAACAGGCACAGAGCTGTTAAAACCTCATCTGGATCGTTGAAGTTTATGCGCAAGGAAAGATAGTTAAGATTGACACATGGGATAGGCAACCTTCCCGGCAAAATCCCAACAGTCAAATACTGGAGAAAAAAGAAGATACAGAACATATAAAAATCAACCTCAAACATTGGCAGTAAAGTAGCATTTGGACCTGCCCATGACAAGTGAATCTGTTCCTTGGGATTTAAGCAGACAAGTTGATGGAAGGAATGCCAAAAAATAAGTAAAATGACCAAATAATCACATGAGTTCAATAACTGAAATCTGAAAAAAAAAAAAAACCCTTCAGTGTAGAAAGAGGAAACTTCATTTCAAATCATTAGCCATTTGTAAACCCAATGAACTCGGGCA
This sequence comes from Platycarya longipes, assembly GCA_036559045.1. Lineage (NCBI taxonomy): Eukaryota > Viridiplantae > Streptophyta > Magnoliopsida > Fagales > Juglandaceae > Platycarya > Platycarya longipes. Next base: position 43,499,088 of record CM071802.1, read on the forward strand.
CTTTCATGTGGCATGCCACATGTGAGGGCCCCTTATTTATCATACACTATCATAATCATTACCTTCAAAAAGTAACTCTGAACCTCCAGCCTTCGGATAACGGGTAGATGAACAAAAAATTTAAGCAAATTGCTAGAATTGGAATAAACTTGCTTTTTGTCATCACCGACATTTACATATAATCCAATGGCAATAACAGCTAAACTGGAGGTATGTTCAAAACTAATATCCTCAAAAACACCTCCAATATCAAAATATTGGAGATTTGGTGCATTAATGTTGAGATGGGTGAAACCATCAAAGTTCATCAATGTCAATCTTTCAAGCAGAGGGCAGCTAGAAATCAGACTTTCAAACACGTCTTGGGCCAAGGTCACATGCTGTAGATCAAGGCTCTTCAAACTCACAAAGCCTTCAAATGTCAACGGAGGTTTTAGGAAACAATTAAATAACTCTAAGTGAACCAGATTCTGGCATAAAAATAAAGAAGAAGGCATCTTGTAGCGCTGCCCTTTCCAAATTTCAAGAACAAACTCTTTGATAGAGCACCTTGATAGATAAAGAATCCACCGATCAATGTCGGTAATTCCTAGAAGATCTCGATGCGAAAGCTTGAACTTGTATATTGGTCCATTATGAAGTAAGAGAACATGATCAACAATGCTCACAAGTTTATTCTTGACAATAGTTTGATCTTGAGAAGAAACTGGGAAACACTGATTATCAAACACAAGATGTGGAAGTGTTGCCCATTTGAACCTCCACTTGCTTGACAAAATACTTGTCTTTACTGCCTCCTTAATTGGCAACTGTGACAAAATTTGATCTATGACATGCCCTGGTAAGTTGCTGATCTTATCTAGCTCCATCTCCACTTAGCACTGGCACATTGATGCTTCTCTTTGTTTCTGAAATATTAAAGGAAAAAGGAATTCAGAAATCAGATATAAAGACTAGGGGTAGTAACATTTCAGAGAGAGGGAGAACCTTTACAATGATGAGGGAAGCAAGTCATACAAGAGATTGAGACATGGTTACCACAATGTCTTTAACCAAATGAAATAATTTCAACCAAACAAATTAAGTTCCATCACAAAGCCCAGGAAATAATATGATTAAAAAACCTGTACCCTATCACATTACATTTTCTTCATTAAAAATAGAGCACTCTTTCTGAAGTGACTCTTGAACATGACTGTCATAGTCCAGAAAGTTCTAATTCAACAAGAGTTTGATTCAAAAATAGTGGTGTGGCTTGGGGCACTTGTTGAATAAAACGAGCAAATCCTTGATGGTGTAATTAGAACAAAACGGTCCATGCAAGTGCTGGTATTAGACTTTTTGCTGCTGCTCTTTATTGGTTAAAGCAAAAGCCATATCTTAGGCGGAGAAAGAATTTGAACTGCAAATAATAGTGTTCGTAACGGAAAGTGTAAACTGGCAGTTGAGACCCAAAGGAACACCACTAGTTTTTCCATAACTAGATAAGAAAAAAATGTGCAGTCAAAGTCTTTAATATACTTGTAAAAAACTCAAAAAATTAAAACCTGAGTGGCCAAAGAAAACATATGAAATCCTGGAGTCGTAAGCTGCAAGACCACAAGCAAGCGGCACCATATCTAATTGGAAGAACGTTAAAGGTATAAGTTGGGTAGAATGTCTAAAAAGACAATGATTGCTCATGAAGTCATCAAAGCACTTTTTTTTTTATAAGTAAGAGGTAACCTTATTGATGTGAATATAAAAAGGCATAGTCCAAGTACACGGGGGTATACAAACGAAAATGTCCAAATACATTCTAGGTGCTTAAAGTAAAGGAAGTCATGCACATTGCTTCCACTAGGTATAATTGATGAGAACCATAGGATTAAAGTACACATAAAAAAACTTTGGAGCTCCGCCATTGTTTATTCTCTATCTTCAAAGCACCTCCCATTCCTTTCCGACCAAATAACCACATAAGGCACAATGAGATCATCTTCCATGCTGCGACCACCTATGGACAGCCATGGATACTCTTCCAGCACGCAAGCAAATCCACTACCTTAGGTGGCATCACCCATGCCATGTCCACTCAAATAAGGCCTAGTTTGCTTACGGAGATAAAACCAAAAACTCAAAACTCATCTCAAACTCATCATTACACTTTTTCAAATCCTCATACAAAATATAATAAAAAAATTCAACTTTTTCAAATTTCAAAACACATTTTTCAAATATCAAACAAAACTAATATTAAAAAAATATATCAAAACAATATTTTATTTTATTTTTAACTTTTATCTCATCTCATCTCTGAAAACAAACCAGACCTTAATATCCCATTCCATAATGCTCTTGACACCTCACAATGCAGTAAAAAATGGTCCACTGACTCCCCATGATTTTTGCACAAATAGCACAAATCCATTACAATGAGTCCCTTCTTTCTTAGGTTATCCACAGTTAGAATATTCCCAAGGGCTGCAGTTCAAATATAGAAAGCCACTTTGGGGGGAGCACAAGTCCGCCTAATGTTCGTCCATGGAAAAACTACATTACCTTGGGGTGCCAACATTTTATAATAAGTCTTGACTGTAAATTTCTTGCTATCTATAAATCGCCACTGTATCATGTCACCCTGTGTCATTCTGTTTCCTAAAGCATGTAACAAGCTAAAAAATTCTGAAACAGTGGGCAATTCCCAATCATGGTTATCCCTAATAAAAAGGACATTCCGCGAGGGGAGCCATGGGCTATCTCAAGCAAGTCCGCCACCGAAGCCTCCTTGTTCGCTGCAATACTAAAGAGAGTTGGAAAAATCCTTTCAAGGGGGCGCACACCACACCAAACATCTTGCCAAAATTTGATTCTAGTGCCATCGCCCAATACAAAACGGATATTATTTTCAAAACATTGCCAACCCTCCCTAATATACTTCCATAAACCCATACCATGCCTCCCCCTCACAACATTAGTACACCAACCCCCCCCCCCCCCCCAAAAAAAAAAAAAAACAAATGCACCTCCATGTCTAGAAACAACAACTTCCTTCCACAATGACTCCCCCTTCATGTGAAATCTCCATAGCCATTTGCCCAATAAAGTTTTGTTAAAGATCCCCAAATTGCACACTCTCAGGCCTCCTTTAGAGATAAGAGAACAAACTCTATTTCACTTAACAAGATGAAATTTTGTTTCCTCCCCCAAATCCCCCCATAGGCTCGAAATAATTTCTCGATCGTATTCGCCACCCCTGCAGGTAATGAAAATAAAGATAAAAAATAAATTGGGAGATTAGATAAGGTGCTATTGATAAAAGTAAGCCGTCCCCCTTTCAATAGATACATCTGTTTCCATCTAGCTAGCCTTTTCTCTACTTTCTCAAGGACATCCCAAATAGCTCTAGTTTTGAAAGTTGCCCCAAACAGAAGACCCAAGTATTTCATAGGCAAAGAAGACATCGTGCAACCCATGAGATCAGCTAGACTATTGATACTAGGCACCTCGCCCACTGCCACCATCTCAGATTTATCAAGATTTATCTTAAGCCCTGAAACAGCCTCAAAACACCAACAGAGCGCGTAAAGCTTGGATTTGGCTCTGGTCTACTTCACAAAAGAGAAGTGTGTCATCTGCAAATAAGAGGTGTGAAATCATAGTCGAACCATTAGTACCATTACCCATAGAAAAACCAGTGATGAAACCCCCCTCAACTGTTGCCTTTATCATCTGCCCAAAAGCTTCCATAACAATGACGAAAAGAAAATGAGAGAGTGGATCCCCTTAACGTAACCCTCGGGTACTGTTGAAAAAACTCACAGATGTGCCATTCACTAACATTGAGAAGCAAGCAGTAATGACACAATCTTGTATCCATGAAATCCACCTATCACCAAAACCACATCTCCCAAGCCTGTAAATGAGAAAATCCTAATTCACATGATCATATACTTTCTTCATGTCAAACTTGCATAGAATGCCAAGATTGCCCTCCTTCAATCTATGATCTAGGCACTCATTAGCTATGAGAACGGAGTCAATTATCTGTCTTCCCCGCACAAAGGCATTCTGGGGTTTGGAAAAGATTTGCCCCATAACACAACTTAAACGATTAGCAAATACTTTTGAGATAATCTTGTACACCCCACTCACTAGACTTATAGGTCGGAAATCCTCAATTTCCATCGCTCCTTGTTTCTTTGGGATGAGAGCCATGAATGTCGCATTAAGACATTTCTCAAATTTTGTGTAAAAAAATTCAAGAAAAACCTGCATAACATCGTCTTTCACTATCTCTCAACAATGTTGAAAAAAAACCCATTGAAAAACTGTCTAGCCTAGGTGCCTGTCTTTAGCCATACTGCTAACGACCTTAAAAACATCATCTTCTTCAAACGGTCTTTCCAACTATCTTGCACACTGCGTATCAATAGATTCAAAAAACAAACTATCGAGCTTTGGCCTCAGGTGGTCGGCTCCCTAAGCAAGTTCTCATAATAATTCACAACATGATTCTCCAATTCAGGGGGGCTGAGAGAACTTAGTTACCTAAAACGAGCGTCTCAATAGCATTGTTACGCCTATGTAAGTTGGCTATTTTATGAAAGAACTTTGTGCACTTATCACCTTCTTTTAGCCACAAAGTCCTAGATTTTTGCCGCCACGAGATCTCATCTAACAACAATACTTTCTTAAGTTCAGTCTCCGCCGCATTATTCCTCACCATTGGAACATTTTAAAGAACAAGTACTTCTCCTTCCAAGCAATGTGGGATCCATACAACACCTATCATTATCCTCATCATATGAAATATCACACATATTATTTTAAATACAATCACCATCTATTGCAAAGAAACATAAACATCGGTTTCAATCAAAAGATGAAAGCATGAAATTGCCTTTCTACATGAAATGAGTGAACCTCCTACTACCAATTCATTGTTTTTGGAGAATGAAATTGTTGATAAGCCATTCAAGATGACATGAGGGAATGCACAATCTTTCTACTCTTCTAGTGATTAAACCCAGATCTGATAAATCTTTCTACTCTTCTAGTGATTAAAACCCGTAACTTGGGGTGGATGGCTTAGTATGCAAGCAAACCACTATATTCTCTCACAGTACAAAAACTGAAGCTTTCAATCATCGAGCTTCGAAAGATAATTCAAGCTCTAATCGTTACTTCTAAGGCTATGCACCAGCATTGGAGTTAGCTTATCTCATAAACTTGAGATAAAACCCAATTTCCAACAACCATTATCTGTTTCAAAATCTCTAAGAAGAAAACTTAAACCCATGATTTTCTTACAATCCAAAGCCGAATTCTTGTGTTCGTCTTGAGTTAGAGAAACCCAGTATGAACAAAAAGAAAAAAATCCAGAAATATTCAAATTAGTGAACTCTACGGAACTGGAATAGAAGAAAAAATCAACTTTTTTCTCGTACCTGTAAAAGCGAGAAAATGGGTACGAGTTGAATCTTCGAACTTGAAGAAATGAAATCGAGAAAGAGAATCAGAAAGACTCACATTGACCAGACCTACTTCGTTCCTTCGAGGATACGAATGCACCATGGAAGAATAGACAGACAGAACGCGGCTTTTATTGATATGATTTTAAATAATATTTTAAATTTAATTTATAATAAAAATTAAAAATAATTTTATAAATTAATTTCTAAACTTTTTTTTTTTTATAATTTATTTGTAGATAAAATATTTCTTTTTTAAATATAACTTCGTTAAATACTAAAATGGCGTTAGAGTTTTACATTATTTTTCTCTATTTTATTAATTTATTATGGTAGTCCTAAATTTTTCTCTATTTTATTAATTTATTATGGTAGTCCTAAATTGTTATTACATCAACGTCTCCGTCACAACGTCTCCGTCACAACGTCGACTTGTATAAACTGTATCATGTTGATCCTGTATTGTCAATGCCACATAAAAATTAAAACTAATTGCAAACTTATAATCATTTTATAATTATTTTATAACTATATTTTAAATCGTAGAAATTATATAAAATTATAATTTATATAAAAGAGTTTTATAATTTTATTGAATTAACAATAGCGCCGCTTATAGTTGTAAAATGAGTTATAAATAATTATAAGTCTTATAATAATAATAATAATAATAATAATAATAATAATAAGAAAATAAAAATTTATCTAATCTTAAATACAACGTAAGTTGTAGAAGCGCCACACATTTCTTTCATAAAAGAATAAAATTTCTTATTAAAAAATTAATTTTTTTTATATAAATATCATAATTTCATATAAAAAAAATTATGACCATTACTGCTAATATTATATCTCAAAAGTCAAATATAGGCGTTAGTATGGTGTGTGGGGGCACGAGCGCATAGGTCGAACAACCTCTTAAAGGTTTTTTTGGGGGTAGAGAAGGTTTTCTCAATCATTCTTTTGTTGGACTAACGTTAATACAATTTTATGGTAAGTAAGATCTGCAGATTTCGCACACTTTTTTTTTTTAATTTTAAAAAGTGAATAAATATGAGATTTAGATGTAAAATTTTTTTAATTTTTTAATGATAAAACCCAATTTTTTAAAAAAAAAGTTGCAAAATTTGTATATCCGTTTATCATTACTCTTTCCTATTATCCGTTAGGGACGTTTTTGTGTTTAAAATCAACACGTCTAAAATATCCATTGGCTATGACATTTGGGAAAATATCAAAGGACAAAGTTTGTCGGTAGATAAAGCTTATTCATTTGGGAAACCTAATTTCTAAGTTGACAAAAGTGAAAACTTAAGAGAGAAGATTTGAAAAAGGGGTATAATTTAAAAAACCATTTTAGAAGTTGAGCTTATAATTTAAGATATGGGCTTGCAAAGATTGGGAGAGGTGTCCGCCTGCATTTGGTGGGCTCTTCCCTTGGGTCCCATACAATTTATTAATTTGCACTAAAGTTAACTCATAAAAGTTAAAAACCATCTTTTATTTGACAAAGATATTTTAATTTTAATTAAGGCCTCTCATTTATTTTTACAGTTCATCTCATTTTATTTTATTTAATTATTATATTTTTTTAAATTCTCATATAAAATAAAATAAAAATTTTAATTTTTTCAAATTTTAAAATAAAATAATATTAAAAATATATATTCTAATAATATTATATTTAACTTTTAACTTTCATCTTAACTCATCTCTTTTTTTTAAAAAAAATAAAACCTAATGATAAGTCATAATGAGATTCTATAAAAATGAACTCACAATTATGATCTTTGGCCTACACAATTTATATATTGAGATAAGTTGAGTTGACTTGTGAATAGTAGTATTTTGTGAATTTTATTGAGATGAAATTTTTTAGATTGAGTTGTGTTTAATTTTTAGGTTGAAATATATAGATTGAGATGTGTTTAAATTTTTTTATAAAAAATTAAAAAAATAATGAGTCTCATCAATAATTGATTTGAGATAAATTGAGTTGGTTGAACAATCAATTACATCCTAAAAATTAATTTAACAATCCTGATTTTGAACTTTCAAATAAATTTTGGAAATCTATGTTATATATATGCTACTCTTTATAGTACATTCTGCCTAATTACATTTTATTTTTATGGGCCATATTTTAAGTGATTTTATATATTGATCGTTTTAAAGAAATCTATCTATAAAATGTCTAATCACCGGCCTCGCCATCACTAGAACTTTTTAAATTTGGCTGTGGTGATTGAATAGAGACAAGTGCGTTGTAGCTTTCATGTTCTATCACATATTTCAAGATATACCAGAGTTGGTCCAAACTATAATTCGTCATTTTTCGCATTTATCTTAATGCTCTCCTTTTTAGTTTACTTAGTGTCAATTAAAAATAAATAAATAAAATTGTCTCTAAGACTTTTGTCTGTAAATGATCCTCTCCTTTTATGAAGGATGAGATTAAATTGTCTCTTGAACGTCTGTCTATAGAGAGTATCAATAGTATTGAAGACTAGACAACTCAGTAATCACAAAAGGAAATAATGTATTGGTGAACTCTAAAATGCATCATTTTAGTTTATGATGTCATGTTTGATATGAAATTTTCATAATGTATTTGCTCATGATGGATGTAAGTTTCTTAAGGAAGAGCATTAGCAATAGTCTAGCTATTCTTAAGTTAAAATTTACTTATTTGACTATAATCCACATGGTTTAGCTACAAGGATCACATTGGTCTAGCCATTTCAAAGTCCAATAAAAAAGACCTCTCTTGGAGGTCTTCATTAGAAGTTTGCCCTAACCTGGCCCGCTTCCTTCCTTTAGAAGCCATTGGAATGACACTCCCAAAAAAAAAAAAAAATAGAAACATCAAATTCTGAATACACTACAAGAAATTTGCCTTATACCAACGTTTTCAGTCTTGCCGCAATATTCATTGACGGAAATGAATTTTTAATTACAATGCATAATTTATTTTTGTCTCCTAGGGTTTATCAAATGAATTTCCCGATGTAAATTGATTTTTGGGAATGATTTTGTTATTTCAATCATTCTTTTTCCCCTCATTCAACCCTGAAATCTACACTTGTGGATTTTTAGCGTAATATACCTTACAACGCATAGGTTTGTCCTCTTTGCACATAATTAATTTTTCTCCTGGGAGACAAAATTACTTGGTGTGGGTTTGTTGTAGTACTTTTGATGTTTTGCAGTAATTTTTCCACCAATTCTAAGATAGATGCAGTTGGAGTTGGAGTGACTTGAACATTGCCCTTGTATAAGTTTGTCATGAAATCTTGCCTCGCTCCTATTGATGTTTCTGTTTGTCCCTTGTTTTGCATTTATCTAATTTCGTCCTTTCTTGGGATATCACTAAATACTCTTTTCCTAGGAGAATTACAACGATTCAATGATTATTGTCACATATATATTTGCCTAGACTATTTTTGTCCTTACTGCCATTGAAGAAAAACAAACCTTCAGTACAATGTTTGTTGGTAGCATCATTATATTTCTTTAGAGGTAGTTCTAACATTAGATTTTGCAAACTTTGTTGATTCCTTCAAAATATGTTTGCTGCATTCACTCTTTTAATCCAACACTTACCTTTTTTTTTTTTTTTAATCACAGCGACAGCTTCCATCAAACTACAAACCTTTTTTTTTACAGCAGCAACTTCCATCAAAATGTGGACATTTATTTTTAAATAGCTTTACTAAAATTTACAAAATGTATTCATGTTACCTTGCCCCCATCGATTTAGGGTAGACATGCATCAAACTACAAACATTTTGTTGCAAGATAGAGTTCATATATAATTTCGAAACCCAGGAGAAAATCTAGGCATCTTCTTTGCCTCGTTTTACTATGCTTCCATAAATCATGGATGTCTTCACTTTCTTCATTTTGGACTTCAGAATAGCTTAGTCATCACTATAAAAAAATAGGGTTATTGTTGTGAAATTTAAATAGAATAGTTCCATAGCGTGCATAAGAGCCATACATTCTGACTGTAGTTGGGTGCTGCACATACCTCTTGGAGTTGATAGAAAAATAGCTAGTGGTTCCGCAAACTCATCCATTATAATAGAATAATTACATCGTGTAAGAAAATTATGATGTCTAATTATTTACTTACAGGTCTGTGATGGCAGGTTTTTTTGGGAGTGTTTACCATGATTCAATTGGAATTAGGCTCTCGCACAGATTGAAGTTCCTTTTGGCATTGAAGGATCATGGTTTTGGGATTTGATGATGCATAGAGATCTCAATCTTGCACAGTAGTACCAACCTCAGATAAATTGGTAATTTCATTTTCTCTGTTGCAAAATCATATGTTTTTTATGAATGCTCACATATATATTACATGCTACTATAAATACAACCTACTTTTGTAAGGGAAAAAAATATTGGCCTTGATTTATATTTGGTCCCACTAGTTTATGGAACTTTGTCATGTGATCAAAAAGGGAGGCTACTCATGATTGATGTACAACCAGCCTGTGTAATTTCACTGCTAATGGTAGGAAATGAGACTATTACGGTATAGAGGTGTTTGTTGATGTAAATTAATTATAATTATTGTAAGGAATTTACAAAAATAGATATGCATGTAATTTATGTTTAATTTAGACTAATTTACAAGGAAAAATGGTTCACAAATGAGGCTTTACAAGACAACCAGTGTAATTATACTGATTGCATCTAACACATGTTGTGGAAATGTGAACTCACTAGTCTCTAATAATAACGATTGACTAAGCAAATCATTCCTTATAGTTTAATTTTGTAAATCATAGGTAACATCAGTTGGGATGCAGTTGCTAGATCTAAGGTTTGAAGGAAACCTGTGGCTGTTTGATGGAACACTAATTAATGGAGGTTGATAAAGGCGGAATGTTGGAAATTTAATCCACCTCTGGAAGAAGTTCATGTATGATACAATATTGGTGCACATATCCACAAAAATATGCTATATATAGGAACCCCCCTTCCCCTGGCCTGCTAGAGAGATTTTATGCGTTGTCTTATTGTATGTAGCAAATTTTTGGTAATATATATTACCGACTAGTTATGATTTTGTGCAATGCATGTCATGTACAAGCAAAATATATGTGTTAGAATTTGACCTGTGAGTGGCTGGTTAGTATTGGATGTAGAATCTATATATAAAACATGCGCATGAATGAAAATATAATTGTAACCTCTTGATTGATATCAGATAAGAGATTATAATTCTGAAACATGTTATATAACTGTATGGACATATATATTAGAATTATATATAGACGTTGATAGTGCTGTGATTATTTGCATAGTTGATATATTAGAATTAAGGTCACAAATCTTGGGGAAATAGTAGGCATGCACAAATTCATTGATTACCAACATGATATTGGAAACTGATAATACATAAGTTTGTTGGAAACAAGGTATTATATCAGACTTTGGATTAATTAATAATGAGAATTAAATTTCAGCTCATTAATTAATAGTATGTATATATATATATATATAATTAATTGTGGATTCACCAAATTCACCATTAAAATAGTATACGTAATGAATAACTTGCCTGATAGAATAAACGCAAATAAATCAGTGGTTTTATGCCTACAATAATATATATATATATATATATATATATATGGAATTTTGGTGTTTTAATCAATGCCGAAAATTGTTGTGCCATGAAATAATATTAATGGAGTTACCGACATTTTTATTGTTCCTGGCATGTGCAGCAAATATGTTTTACTGGCAGAAAGTAATTTGCATCTATTGAGTTATTGCAGCATTTAAATAATGGCATAAGAAATAAATAGCGGCAATATTTTAGACTAAGGCGTCGATGGAAAGTTGGAGGATCAATTGATTACCAGCATTTTACAAGATTGCCGGTGATATTCTGCTTGATTTGCTGTGATACAGGATTGATTTTAGCGTATGGAATTAAAGCCAAGAAAGATTATTTGCTACATTAATTGCAGCAATTTGGTAGTCTTAATAGCAGCAAATTACTAGGCTAAGTTAACGTCGAAATAAACGGTATAATAGCAACATCAAGATGAAAATGCAGGGGAAGAGTTATACGTGCTATTTATAGCGGCACTTGACCAGTGCCTATAAAAATGTCAGAATAGAGTAAAGGCAACGTTATTTGTAGTTAATTGCCACATTGGCCAATGCCGGTAAAGACAGAATTTCGTGTAGTGATAAACGATCCACAAAACTATATAAAACAAATCAACTTTATTATTGCATCTATAATTTAAATTTATTATTAATATTAATATAAAATATTAATATAAGCATAAGTATAATATATTATAATCATTATATTATTGTATAAGTTAGCTTATAATATATTATAGTATATATTATATTATACTATGAGTTAATATATATTATATTATAATGAGATATGGCCACCAGAGTACTAAAAGATCCTTTGTTTTGTTTTATAGGAATTTGAATTTGGTTGTCAGGACTTAAAGAAGAAACACCCAAAAGAATTAAGTGTGGGGTTTATTATATATTATATGTATTGAGATAAAGAGCAAGTATACCATATATAACAAACGGAAAAGCCATCACAACTTATTTTATTTGTTTAGGACTTTCAAACTTACGTAACCCACTGTATAGATATCTTCTCACAATGTCCTACTTATATTTCCATGCATGAAATTTTTCTTTGGTTGCCAAATCAATCGCACCACTTAGAAAATGCCTCACATGTCAGTCCCTACCTCTATTCCTCACTCAAAAGTCACGGATTGGCTTTAGGTGTCGAGAAATTGGGTTTCTTGATCATCGATTACAACGTCTCTAGGAAGGTACTTCCTATTTATCCTAATGTCTCAGAGTAAAAAAAAGGCATGTTTGGTTACTAGTAATTCACGTTTGAATGTAATAAAAGCAAGTAGTACATTTTTTATATAATAAATATTTTCCTTAATTTTTGGTTGTCTCAGAAACAAAGTAAGTTAGATGGGTTAGGGTTGAATTTCTTATTTTTTGCGGAAGTCTAAAGAGAGCTTTGATCATTTAACTGGTTGTGGTCCAAGTATATTTGTGAGATTCCAAATTTTCTTCTAATTTCTTTTTATTCTCATTTATCAAAAACAGTGATAGGTTTTTTTATACTTAAAAAATAAAAAATTTCTTATATTTCAATAAGTGCATGCATTTATATATTTGTTTTTATAACCAAAGTTGTTATTGTCCTTTTCAATGCTAGCAATAAATTTTTGTTCAACACATTATTTTGTTTGAATATATTTATTGATGGTTGCATCATTGTTTGTAATAGGGTCTTAGTAATGGATAAAGATTGGATGTAAGTGAGTGATCTATTGGATAAGGATTACAACGTATATGCTGAAGGTGTGAGGAAATTTTTGGAGTTTGCATGCAGTACAATTGATGTTGATGGGCAGTGGCGGAGTCAGAAATTTGTATTAAGGGAGGCAAAGTAAAATTAAAATAAAATATATAAAATATTTTTATTCTATTTATATATAATTTTTTATGCGGTATAGAAAAATTTGATAGTAAGATTTATAATAAAAATAAAATTCATTTGATACAACTTATGTATTAAAAAAGTATATAATATGATAAGAACTTGTCATCACAATCAAAATATATTTAAAATACATTAGAAATCATCCAACTTTTTTTTTATCTATAATAAAACTATCCAACTATAATAAAACTATGTCATCATGTTATTATATCATTTTATTTTATATGAGATGTATTTTATTTTTAAATTAGATTAATTTTGTAGAAGGAGATGGGCCAACATAAAATAAAATTAATATTATCCTACAAAATTATCAAAAGATAAACATATTTTTCAAATTTTCAATTTCTTTCGAAAAAAACATATATGATATTTTTTTTTCAATTTTTTTTAGAGTAGCCAACGTGGCTCCGCCACTGTTGATCCGTATTAGATGCTCATTTCGAAAGTGCAAGAATTTTCATTCTCAAACACTGGATTTGGTGCATGAGCATCTCTTTGTCAATGGTATTAAGCAAGAATATACAGATTAAGTCTTATACTGAGAGCCATATCCAACAATTAAGCTTTTGCGAGTAGTTGAGGAAGACAACAATGAAGATACATAGGTAGATAATGGTGGTCGTGATTACGATGTTGATGGTGGTCATGTTACAATGAGGATATGGAACAAATATTGTGTGATATTGGAGTGAGAATGTTTATAGGAAGAAGTGCTGTAGAAATATCAAGTGCAAGTGAGCCGAATTATAACACATTCTCTTGTCTGTGGAAGGATTCACAACGTCAATTATATCCAAAATGTAAAAGACATAGTAAACTATCTTTTATAGTGAGACTTTTGCCTATAAAATCCATATGTAGAATATCTGTCAAGGCGGTTGATATGTTACTTAAGCTATTTAAAGAAGCACTTTCATCGGACAATTTATTGCCTTGAAATTACTATGAAGCTAAGCATCTGAAGCGAAATTTAAGATTTGACTATAACATAATATATGCATGCAAGAATGATTGTATAATTTTTTGGCAAGAGAATGAAATGTTGAACAAGTGTCCCGTGTGTCATGAATCAAGATGGGATCGGAGAAGTAGAATATATCGCAGAAGGTAATACAACACTTTCTATTGAAATTGAGATTGCAACAGTTATTTATGTCTCATGTAATGGCTATGTACATGTTATGACATTCATCAGATAGAGTTAGAAATGATAATATTTTGTCACATATTGCCTATTCTGAGGCATAGAAGGAGTTTGACAAAGAACACTCATGGTTTTTTGCAGCGTAATGTACATCTTGGGCTGACAACAGATGGATTTAATTCAATTGGAAATATGAGCACTTCACATAGTACTTGGCCAGTTGTACTTATGCCGTATAACTTATCACCGTGGAAATGTATGGATGATCCATATTTCATGATGAGTTTGCTCATTCCTAGTTTGAGATCACCCGAAAATAATATAGATGTACATTTACAACCATTGATTGCTAAGTTGGAAGATTTATGGGAGAATAGGATCAATACATTTGATGCATCAATAAGTACTTTGTTCAAGATGCATGCTACTGTCTTATAGATAATAAATGATTTTTCCGCATATAAAACTTGTCAGATTGGAGTACAACAGAAAAAATGGCGTACCCAACATGTAACAAACACACCATCTAAATGGTTTACGTATGGGAGGAAACTCTATTTTATGGGTCATCGTTGCTGTTTACTTATTGATCATAGATGACATGGAAATTGTAGAATGTTTGATGGGACTGTTGAACGGAGGCACCTTCCACTATATATGTCTAGACTCTTAAGATATACTTGCACAATTGGTAGATGTGGCTAGTAATGAGTTCGGTAAAAAACAAAGGAAGCGAAATTGAATTGAGAATGACATGAATTAGACAAAGAAAACTATATTCTTTCAAACTCCCGTACTGGTCGACATTAAAATTGTGGCATAGTCTCGATGTTATGTATATTGAAAAAAATATATTTATGAGTCCGTGCTGGGAACATTGATGTCAATTGAGGGCAAAACCAATTATATATTAAACTCAAAGAAAGAACTGAAGCAGTTGGGGATTAGACAAGAAATGCACTTGCGAGAACATATTTCGTCTGTCAACCGGCCAATTGGTTGGTATACACTATCTAAGAACAAAAGGGTCCGTTTTTTTGAGTGATTAATGAAAATTAAATTACCAAATCGCTATACCTCGAATCTAACAAGGTGTGTGCGGACGAATGATTAGAAATTTACTGGACTAAAAAGTCATGATTGTCATGTCTTCTTACAACATATACTGCCAATTGGTATTCGTGGGTACTTGACGAGAAATGTATGCATGGCTTTGACTGAGTTAGATGCTTTTCTCAAAGATTTATATGCCGAAATGTTGAATATGTATGGAAAGAGAGATTGCTAGAATACTCTATAAGCTTGAGAGTATTTACCCACCATATTTCTTTGATATAATGGTTCACTTAACCATTCATTTACCACGTGAGGCTCAACTTGCAAGACCAGTCCAATATAGATGGATGTATCTTATTGAAAAATTTCTTGAAAAATTAAAACGCACAATAGGGAGCAAGGCTTGCCCAAAAGGGTCAATTGCAAAAACTTATATTATCGATGAGTGACATACATTTTGTTTAAAGTACTTCCATGGGGTTTATACGAGATTTGATTGATAAGAACAGAACTTTGATGTTGACCAAGTAAGATAGAGGAATGTTTTTTCTGTATTTTTCCAACACGTATGTCCATTTGGTGTAGAGCATGGTTATGATTTGTCTGGAGAAGAGTTTGATAGAGCTCAGTGGTACATGCTAAACAATTGTCTCCATATAGAAAGTCATTTAAAGTAAGTTATTCTTATTTAATAATTGATATTGTAATGATTTAGGATGCATCTAAGTTTCTTATTAATTATATACTATATTTCTATTTCAGTGATCATATTAACTTGCTCAAAAAATAAGGAGCAATTGATATAGATAAGAAATATGAAGAAGAGTTTTCTAAATGGTTTAAACGGTGGGTAATGACTAAGTTATCTATTTTATTTGGTTAACTTATACATATATATATATATATATATCTAATGATTGTGTAGTTATATATATGTTCATATTCTATTCAATATTATAGGTTGTGCAAATGCATAATAGAAATCCTAACGATGTCTCGGAAAAATTGTATGCATTGGCACTTGGTCCATCAAAACTCGCAGTTTGATATTCTACATGTATTTTTTAGGAAAATAGATATCACACAAATGAGCGGAAGTGTTATAGAATGATTCAAAATAGTGGTGTCCTAATAGAAAGAAGTCATCGGGGAGAGAATATAGATTTTTATAGGATGATTATGGATATAATTAGTTTGAAATATTTGGAAGAGTTTGTTATGTATTTGTTTAAATGTGATTGATGGGATTTAAGCAATTAAAGAAGAAGAGTGCGCGATGATAATTATTTCCTGAGTATTGATATATCAAGAAAATGGTACAAAGATGATCATTTTATTTTGGCTTCTCAAACATGTCAAGTATTTTATTTAGATGATCTTGAGTTAGGAAATCAATGACGAGTAGTACAAAAGTTTTCTTTTAGAAATATATATGATGTTATCCTTGAGGCGGATGTACTTAACGAAGAGGAAAGCAATTCCCCTGTTCAAGAAGCATACCAGGAGTCAGGCTATCTTTAACCTGTTCGTAGATATAAGCCAGGATGGGATGATCTCATTGCATATGAGAGATATAGGGGTTTAAATTATTGATGCGACAATTGGAGAAAATGTGAGTTCATCTGAAGTACCTACAGATGTAGAGGGCGAATGGTCTACTGAAACTGATACAAATGATTGATGTGCTTTGTGTTTGCATTTATTATTTGTGACAAGTCTTCTATGTGACATATTTAGCCACTGATTGAAATCATGCAATCTAAGAGGAAGGCAATTCCCGTCCCATCTCCACTGATACTTAGCTCTCCGATTGATTCACCATTGGAGGCAAACACCCCAGATCAAGGTAAAAAATTAGTATTATATTGTTTTAATTAAAATAAATGATACATAAGTATATTGAATTCTCACCATAATTCATTTCATATGTACATTGTCATATGTTATATTTAGAGCAAAACGTACATTCTTATCAGAGACAAGGTACTACTAGGGGCGTGACATTAGAGAAATATCATAAAATTGGTAATATTAGAGTTAATATTCCTAACAATCATATCATATGTGAATGAGAACTAGCGGCTTGGCTTGCTTCTCATGTAGGTACTCTTACATGGACTTACGAATCTTTGGCTACAATATCATGGCGTAAAACTTCCCAAGATATCAAAGAGCTTATTAGAAAGCGCTATTTGGTAATTATTTTGTTCATTAAATAATAACTTTTCAATGTTTATTCAAATATAATATATGCAAAAAATTTGTTCACGATATATATTTTTTTAAGGATGACTTTGAACCAAATTTTGGTTGGGAGAAGGACCGCAAGATTGTTGATGGACGTATGTGTAATGCATTTCGAAAGTATAAAACCAGATATCATGAGCATTACAGTAAATTTGAGAACATAGACGATGCACACTCAAAACTTTTTCAAGATGTCCGACCTACAAATTGGGAGAAACTATATGATATGTTTGAGGATCCAACATTTAAGATAAATACATAATTTGTTTTACAAGTCATGGTTTATAAGTTTTCATAATGTTTGTAACTTTTATGCAGGAGCAAAACTCTATAAACAAAACAAATAGTTCGAATTTGAAGATTCATCATCGTGTAGGCTCAAGATCTATCCATCGTCTTTCATTGAAGTTGGTAAGTTTATTTTTTCATGAAAATTTATTGTTTTGTGCATTCTAATAAATTTCTATCAATAAAATATTTATCTTGTAGCAAGACTTATATAGCAATTATGATCTGACAAAATTATATGTTGTATCACATATCGATTATAATGGAGAGTTGACTTATCCCGATGCCCGTGAAAATTATGTAAATATTATTATATGTTTTAATTTTAACTTAATTATATATTTGTGGTAATATTAATTATTTTTCTTATGTGAAGGAAAAAATGGTTGTCATGCGTGCTGAATTTTTCACTTATCAAAATTTCACACCAAGTGATGTAAAATTTTTTACTAAAGTCCTGGGTCCATGTTATGGCCATTTGAGGGGTTTGAGTCATTGCGTCAAGCCTTTTAACTCCAAATTATTGTTAGAGATGCTACAACTTCTAGAGCATTGGAGAAAGCAATGTTAGAAAATTAGGAATTGAGAACAAATCGAGCTTATTTGGAGATGGGAATGAAACAACAAAAAGAGCAACAAGTGAAGTTCATGAGAGAAATGTAACTCCAAATGCATGTGCTTATTCAATAAGTTAGACATTCAAACAACTAATTTAATTCATAGATCATAGTTTCAACTATATAGTATTTCATATTATCATAATAATTGATTTTTTATTTTATTTTATTTACATTTATGAGAGTATTAGTTATATTTTAAGATGTCATTTATGTGAGTTATATTTTCTATTAATTATTTATGGGTTGAAAAAATTATGACACTGTTTGAATGGTTATGAAGGGTTCAAACAACAACTATAACAACCATTTGAACGGCAAAATCAGAACATTCAAACAGTAGTTTATCTGTTCAAACCGTAGTCTACCTGTTCGAACCAAAACTATAGAAACATTCGAACGGCAAAATCAAAATATTCGAACAATAGTCTATCCGTTCGAACGGTAGTTTGCCTATTCATACAACACTATAACGACCATCCAAACTGCAAAATAATCATTCAAACAGAAGTCTACCCATTCGAATAGTAGTCCAAACGTTTGAACACTTTAAATTTCTAAGATAAAATTTTTTTCGAACAGTATAGCACTATCGTTTGAACAGTAAAATTAATGTCGTTTGAATTAACATGTGGAGGCGTTTGAACGGCTCATCGTTTGAACATCAATTTGACTCGTCGTTGTTCGAACATGAAAATGCACTATTCGAATGGTAATTTGGGACAAAAATCATTGTCCCAAAAAAAAAACCGTTCCAACAGCATTCAAACGGTCACTTTCCATTTCATCCCAAAAATTATTTTAGCGATGAAATATCCACTTTTTGGTATGAATAAGTTCTAAGTTATTTTTGTTGTAGTGAGTTGTCAAAATAAGTAGACAAACTAACATTTTCCATATTTGAAACCAAAAGTTATATCGTTTCAAATATACAAAAAAAAAAAAATGTAAATTTTATTCTAATTAAGGGCCGGTTTAATAGGTTAGAGGAGCTAAGGCTAAAATTTTAATTGAGATATTTTTAAAAATAAAATAAAATAGATTTATTTTAATTTTAATCTTTACATTATATTTTTATTTAAAAGTAATTTTTATTATTTGCCAAATAAATTACTACTTAAGATTTTATACTATATTTTCAACTAATATTTTTAATCAATAATAATATATATAATTAATATCTATTTGATATTTTTGATGTTCTCTTACTAAGTTAATTAATATTTTTAATTGATTTTTTTTTCTTTTTTTTTTAAAAAAATTCTTTTTTAGATTTTTATGGAAGCCTTATTTCATTAGAAAGCATGCCTAATTAAGGCTTGGTTTGTTTTAAGAGACAAAATTAAAAATTTTAAACTCTTTTTAAACTCATCATTATATTTTTTCAAAATTTTCAATATAAAATATAATAAAAAATTCAATTTTTAAAAATTTTAAAACTATTTTATTAAATTTTAAAACCAAACTAATATTAAAAAAATATATTATAATAATATATTTTTTTTTAATTTTTACCTTATTTTATCTTATCTCCAAAAAAAAAAAAATAATAATAATAAAGAAGGGAAGTAGTAGAAGATCCGGCCTGCATGCGTGCTTATCAATATATATTATTGGCTTGGAACTAATAAAAAAATATCAGAAGCATGCATGGCTGGAGCCTGGGGAATCGATATTCATGGTCCTTTTCAACTTTGATATATCTTCTTCGATCAAATTGTCAATGAATCCCAACTAACATGTGGAGAAAGAAGTGATCAAATAAGAGAGATATTCGTAGATACTTTAGATCTCTCTGACTTTTCTCCGACTTCTTCACCGCCAAAAGCCCAGATTTTCCAATATCTATATCCTCTATATATCATATATGGTCAAGTCAATGGCTTCAAAAATCTGTCCCTCTATCTTTCTGCAACATTTTTTGGCTTTCTTTTCTTCACCCTCTATTCTGGACTTTCACATTTGGGAAACAGCTGCAATCCTATCAAGAACTACATCCATAAGAGAGAAGATCAATGGGAAATCACAACTCATGTATTTCTACTGGGGTGCGGTTGGTTCTTTCTTCTTAATATAATTCCTTATAATTACCTTTCAGTACCTTATATATATATATATATATATATAATATGTATATATATATAATTTTCTCATTTAAAGTGTTATAAGATTGTTATAAGTTGTGAAATGGGATTTGATCAGTTTCTGATGTTCTGCAGAGGAGGAAGAAGAAGAAGATCAAGAAGAGCAGAATACTCGCACAGATCAAAGTCAGGGGTTTATATGAACCCCAACAACACAGCAAATCATGATCATGAAGGAATAAAGACAGTTGGGGCCGATAATCTATGCGATTTCTCGAGCAGTACTTCGGATCTCTGCATTTGCATCGTTACATGGAACATGAACGGGCAGGTAATAAATATACACAGGTGATCTTGTACTGCCTTTGGCCCTTTATGTTTTAAAAAATGTTGAAATTGACATCTCGTTATTAATTATAAATCTATCAGTATCCTATCTCCAATAAGAATGATTTGATTCATAATTAATTTAGTAACGCAATAACGTTTTCCAAGTTTGATCTTAAATTAAAATTTTGACAAATCCAGATTAATGAGTCAGATAGATATAAAACTGTCTTTATTATCCCTATATATGTTATATATATATAACTCCATGCATAAGGAACGTTGCAAAGCTTTCAGGCCTCATACATGCAACGTCGCCGTTCTCTCTATATTATAATCTTGTTTATGTTTCCTTGAGTTTTAATTTTTATGAATTAGGTGTGTGACGAAGATCTTGCAGAAATAGTAGGGAGTAGATCAGGAAAGTTCGATCTTCTGGTAATAGGGTTGCAGGAGGTTCCACGTAACAACATTTTAAAGCCATTGCAGGATGCTCTTGTGGAGACTCACACGTGAGATCAGAGGCTATGCCTACCTTTTCTTTCTTCTATGTATCTCCTTTATTCATATCACTATCTGTACGTATCTTTTTTCACATATATACATATGTATATCTAAGAAGAAAATTAATCGTATAGTTACTGTCAAAAAAGAAAAAGAAAAATCGGATAGTTGAATAATTTGGTATCCAGCTGCATGGTGCAGACTACTCCCTATTATAAGGACAAATGCAGCTATGGTCATAATATTCCATGGAATTTGAAATGCATGCTTGCAGGAAGATTAAGAAAGTTCATTGTTCTATGTCCACACATTAATAATAATCACAAACCTATATATATATATATATATATATATATATATATATATAGGTATATAGGTAAGGAAAATGCTTAGCCACAAAAGGATTACACATGATGTAGTTTGATGTAGTATTTTAGATTGTAAAAATAATTTTATTATAAAATATATCTAATAGATTCTGTGAAGGCACATGACTAATTTGTAGATTTTTTTTTTTTATGTAATCAGCTTTTATATCTATAGCAGTTCTGAATAAGCTTTATATACACACATATATCCATCCTCAGCTAGCATATAGCACAATCATGATCCAAAGGTACTACAATATAGGAGCTATTACTTTAAAATACGAATAATTTTATTTGAAGGCATTTACACCATGCAGTATTATATATTCACGTGACGTAATTTGATTTTGAAGATAAATTTTAAAATTTAAATACTTCAAATCAAGTTATACTATATTGTGGATGGTGATCAGGTAAAAATTCGATCTTCATGAATTATAGCTAGGAAGTAGGATCAAGTACTCTAGCTAGGGCGCTTTTTCTATGATCTTTACTGATCATATATATATATATATATATATATATATATTTCTCTTTCTCTTTTTTCTTTTGAATTGCAAGGTTTTTTTATTAATCCCGACTGGGAGGATGAAAAAACGGGTCATTGATTTAATTTTGTGATAATTGAAGGCTGTTAGGAAAATCAATTATGCAATCTCTGCAGCTGTATGTCTTTGGACCAAAGAAGTCAGATTTATTCAGCAAAGGTACTATTATAACTAGCTAATTAATGACGTTTAACCAAGTCTGTTTTCTCCTGATGATCTTGATCAGATCATTCTTATCTTTTCTTAAGGATTATCACTTTGATTTTTATAAGATATTCTTAAATAATAATTTGAAATACTGTTTATAAATTTTGTAGAAGTACTTCAGATAGATAAGCATTCTATTGGGGGTTTTGGGGGATTAATTGGGAGAAAGAAAGGTGCTGTGGCAATTCGCATCAACTACAAAGGCATCCGAATGGTGTTCATTTCATGTCATCTCTCTGGTAATTAAGCAGTTTTGTTCTTATAATATTTTTTGCTTTAATTTGTTCTTATTAATTAATTGCCTTTTCTGATTTGTTTCTTTCCTTCTTCATCATCCCATGAATTGACAAAAAAACAACACTTTTGTTTGAAAATTAACCATTAATTATCTAAAATATCTTTAAAGATTGGCCAGGTTTGAAAACGAAATATTTTTAAATATTTTTTATTATTATTTATTGTTTAATATTATTTTTCATTTATTATTATTATTTTTATTCATTATTTTTGTATTATTATTTAATATTTTATTATTAATTATTATTAATATTTTATTATTATTCATAAATATTCTTAAATATTCTTAATATCTAAACGTAACGTAACGTAACGTCAGGGAATACGTACTGGCTGGGCCAGGCGGCGCAGGAGAGATACTGAGAGCACTTTCTTAATTAATTTAAAATATAATTATATAAATAGTTGTAAAAAAAAGTTGTATATTGTAGCTCATGCAGGTAGGGTAGAAGATAGAAACTCGGAGTGCAGACACGTGTCACACTCCCTTTTCTCCAAGAGCTGGAACCCTTATGCCAGACCTGCTCACATCACTGTCTGGTTAGGAGATCTCAATTACAGGGTACAAGGCATCGATACCCATCCAGCAAGAGATTTAATACACCAAGACCTTCACAAAGTAATTAAGTTAATTTGTGTCAAGAAATTATAATATATAATATGTATATTAATCTAATTGATTAATTTACTATTTAATTTATTATTAATGTTTGAATTGGATAATTTACATCTATACAGATGCTCATAAGCAAAGATCAACTATTACAAGAGGCTGAAAGAGGAAATATTTTCAATGGCTACTGCGAAGGGACATTGACATTCAAGCCAACCTATAAATATAATGTTGGAAGTAGCAAGTACGACAGTAGTTACAAGGTATATATATAATCGTCTAATTTCTCGTCTTCTTAATTACACATATACGATATTAATGCGGCCAGTTTCTTGTACAAAATGGGTACGTAACTCTTACTATAGGTAGGAAATTCTATGACATTACAAGAATAATGATTATTTATGATGAATTATATGCAATTAATTAAGATAGACTCATTTTGATTAAAAAAAAATTACTACAAAAAAATTATTTACGATCAATTATTTATAACAAAATAATTATTTACAGTCAAAATGAATGTTTTCATCACAAATAATTGATTACAAAACCTATTTTTCTTTTAGTGAATCATTTTTAACTATAATTAAACAATTTCTTTGTATTGCATACATTTACATTGTTGAATTTTGTTTTTTGCATTAGAGGATTTTTGGGTATAATTCTAGCTTGTATAAGCCTAATTTATATGAACAGTATTTTTACTATTTATATGAATAGTAAAACTACCGTTCATATAAATTAGGCTTATACAAATCAAGACTGCACCCAAATTTTTTCTTTACATTAACATATGGCCTACACCCTACATGACCTACACGGAGTTATAAATTAATTAATTAAAATATTGAAGTTTTTTTTTTTTTTAATTTTAGTTGATATGACAAACTTATACATGACGACCAGTATTTCGGTTTATAAGCCACAACACCATTTATATAAGTTAAGAGATTTCTTATTAGTTTTTTTATTGGTACCGGGTGTCAGAGATTAACAAAGTCTCGACTAATTCTAGAGATTCATAAGTCCACATGGATTCTGAACCCTTGGAATGATCTAAACACTCTCAAGTATATATTCTTTTCTATGCTTCGACTAGTTTCTATCTCTATATAAATTATCAAGCAAATTAAGCTTCTTAATTATTTGCAGGTAAGAGTGCCATCATGGACAGATCGAATATTGTTCAAGATAGAAGACATGGACAAAATCAATGCCAACTTACATTCTTACGAGTCAATGGATGAAATAATCAGCTCTGATCATAAACCTGTTATAGCTCACTTATGTTTAAGTCTTATTAACAATAAACATGCAGTAGACTGAGTACTGTTTACTGAGGCCACTTTTTATCAGGAAAATGGGTTTTTGTAATTAATTAGCTGTTATGACAAAAAGATTATTTGTGATTAATTTTAAATATTAATAATTATTGTTTTTTAAATTAACTGGTTAGAAATAATCAATTTTCTTATAATATTATTATCACAATTATATTAATTGCCGTAAATTAACGGACACATAATTTTATACCATTGATATATTAACAAAACTTGATTTGTACAAAATATTTAAAATACAATTTTATTATTATTATTATTATTATTATTATTATTATTATATATTCATATTTTTCACAATATTAAGTTTCTGATTAAAATATTATAATATTCATCTCATCCGGCCATGATATCTGTTGCCATAACACTGATCAAAGTTTGATTTAAAACTACTTACGAAAAACTAAAATTCTAGTCTACTTAAAGAAAGACATTTCTTTGGTTAAAAAGTCGGCCTCGATCTATTAATTGGCAGTACTGATCAATTATTTCAGTTGACATCACAGAAGTATTTTTTCTTAAAGTTCACTCTCTCTCCTCTCTTGTTATTCTCTCAAGACCAGTGACTTCGACGATTCGACCTCTTCCTAGTACTCCGTTTCTCACCATGAGTGGTGGAGATTTGGAGCTTTGACTCTTATCTCTTGCTCCTCCGGTTTCCTTTTATTTTTCCTAAATTTTTCCTAAATTTTTGACGGCAGCGCCATCCTAGTTGATCTCTTGATATCTGGCAATTACCATCAACCGGCACGCGCAGCCCCTTTATCATCTCTATCCACGATCTATTTAACCATGGAAGAAAATCACGATTTGGCCCGGTGCGTGATTGCATGTGCGGCCAAAGCCGTGTGTGTCTCTCATGCGTAGCCACGACTAGGAGTAATTTCTCAGGTTACGCGCGGCTCCTTTGTTATTGGATAACTTAGATCTTCTGGCCATTCACTCATCTCCTTAAGCGGCGCATGTCATGTCTTACACGTGCTGCCACCTCCTTCATGTGCCACCACCCACGGCCGATAACGCAGCTTAGATTCTGGTTGTTACTTTATGTTATTATTTTTTATAATTCGTGATCTTGGACGAGGAATTGTGGACCTCTCCATCAAACAACTCAGGATAAAAAGTGACAGTGCACACACCACCATCGCCGCTTCTAGTGGAGGTTCCATTACCTGTAGCAGTGGTTCCATCGTTCACTTTTTAGTAAATATTTTATTTTTATCTTTTTATAAGATAATATTCTCTTTTATAATTTGAATAGGGTTAATGAAATTGGTCTTAAATAAATTTGCTTTTTTTTTTTCAATACTTTCACTTATATTTTTTGCTTTGAAGTGATTGTTGGAAAATTCATCTGCACCTTATATATCATTTTTAGATCAATGAAATTAACTTGCTAAAAAAAAAAGTTGACATCACGAAAGGAACAATAGAGTCAGCAATGCGTACCTAATCCAACCGCGTGCGTGCATGCATCTTATATGTAATTGTGACGTACATTGCATGTGGATATTAATAGTTTCTAAAATTAATGAATATTATATTTAAACTTATCTTAATTTCCCTTTAATTTAATAAATGTTCAATATTTTGAGAGAAAATTGAATACTAGTAAAATCTTTGATCAAGTATATCATGTAGATTAATTAAGATTGTCTAGCCTCATAATTTTTTCTATACAAAAATTATTGGATAGAAGTTTTTAGTGGTACTATCTTTATATTTATGTTGATGTGATAATAATCGTTGGAGAATCACAAGTTTATATATAAATAGGCCAAAATCCTTATAATTTTTCATTAATATAAATGTTTCCCAATTAAAAGTTATATTTATTTTAATTATCTAGAGTCATTATAAGAAATATAGTATTTGTGACATTTTAATTATAATAAAAAAGATTATTCGAGACAAAAACAGATTACTTTTATCACAAATAGTCATTCTATTTATAATTAAAATATCATAAATACATAATTTTCTTGTTTTGAGTTTAATATTAATAAGAATTCATTTAAGATAACATAATATAATAATTTACTAAAAGTGTGGCACGTACGTAAGTTGCCAATTTAAGTCTCCAATAGGTCATTACGTATTTTTCTTGTTGATGAAGATATTTAGTTTAATCTTATGCAAAAAGAAAGTATGATTTGAATTGAAACTAATTGATTCCTATTATATATTAATATTTAATCAGGTGTTAGGACTTATGAATATAGTTTTTTATAAAGTACTGTACATGACGTACAATTCATATTGTTATGATGATCATCAAAACCTTAACAACTAATTTTTAAAAAACAATTCTTTAAAATAGATATTACTCTTCTAAGATTTTGAAAACACACATTAATATTTTTGGTAAGAAATTATTAAAACATGCAGATAAAAATACTGTAAAAAAATAGAAGCTGTAATTAACCGTGACACTATATAGGGAAAAAAATCATGTTCTAGCTAATCATTCATTATTAATTTAAAAAATAAACAAATAAATGTGAAATAAATAATAGTAATTTGTTCCAAGAGGCTATAATGCAATATGATTGGTCAAGATCAACCGGGGAAAATTCCACCTCCATAGACACATGTGATCAAAAAGTCCATAATTGCTGCGCTGTAGCGCCCATACATGGAAGTTTCCTTAAAATTAATTTTACAATTGTTGAGTAATTTTTTTAAATGAGATTTTTAAATGTTTTATTATAATTATAAAAGTAAATGGGTTGTTAAAAGATTGAAGTAATTGACTTGAAAAAACAATTATATATATATTATATTTCTACTATTAAAATGCGTGAATTTTTTAAAAAAATTTGTAAAATATTGCAAGAAAATTATTTATCTATAATTATCTATTTTCTATCAAAATGATTATTTTATGTCAAAATAAGTATATTTTTATCACAAAAAGTTATATTCAATTTTTTTGTAGTGAAATTTATATATTTTAAAATTGTATAAATCATCTCCTTAAAAAGAATATAATGTTTTCTTTTTTGACGCGGGATTAGAGACAAATGATTGGATGAAAAATTTTAAGAGATGAAAATATCATTACATTTAAAATATATTGTTATTAAAGTGAAAAAAAAAAACCAAAATTCTTCTTTCTTTATTTTTGTTTTTTTTTTTTGTTGGGGGGTTTTCAGAATTTCACACTGCATGAGTTTTGATTATACATTAATGTCATTTGAAAATGGCGGCCGGATTTGTTTTACACATAAAACTACAGCCACCTTTATTGACATCTTCTAGTTTATCTTGAGGCTGTCCAGACCCAAATTATTGTTGATGTCAACTATCAATTCTGGCCAATTCTGGCTGCAGCCAATTCTGGCTGCAGCCAACTCTTAAAACGCGTTTGGCCAAAGTTGCAGAGATCATAATATTTTGGGGACTAATATAATAATATATTTTAAGATAGATTGTAACTTTCGGGGAAAAAAAATATTTTTGCATCATAAATTATCATTTCTTTTGTCATATTGTGGTAAATAAACTATTATTTATATATATATATATATATATATCTCATTTTCAGACTATTAAAAAAATTATAATATATTCTATTCGTTAATATTTAATCATCTAGATTGTAGATGTATATTACATTCTCATTTCATTCTCATTCTAAATGAGTGGTCAACGAATGAGTTTAAAACATAGGAAATTATTTATTATATATTTTTATAAATGTACAAATATTGAATACTCATTTAAAAAGAAATAAATTAAGAAACTTGAGATCTATATATATATATATATATATAAAACTAATCTTTCTATAATATATTCTATTTTCTTCAACGAAAATGCATGAGACTTGCACATGATAATTATTCACTAGATAATTTAATATACAAATATGCACTAGAT
This sequence comes from Platycarya longipes, assembly GCA_036559045.1. Taxonomy (NCBI): domain Eukaryota; kingdom Viridiplantae; phylum Streptophyta; class Magnoliopsida; order Fagales; family Juglandaceae; genus Platycarya; species Platycarya longipes. Next base: position 43,527,597 of record CM071802.1, read on the forward strand.
AATTATGCATGGGTGAGAATTGTTTATATATATATTCTGTACACTTATTATTTTCAATAAAACCTTGTTTATCATTTAAAAATAAAGAAGCAAATACATTTATCCATCAAAAGGACAAAGAAAATATAAAGACTTCGTTTGATTGTTAGAGCTGTATTTAGATATTGAGATAATCAATAAAAAATAGTATTTTGTAGATCCTATATTAAAGTATATTTGAATATAAATAAGTGACATTTAAATGTACGAAGTATGACATCAACTTTTATGAAAAGTTAAAAAAATAGTAATTTTTATCAATAATCAATTTGATATGGGTTGAAGTAATCTTGATATCTAAATAAAATTTTAGAATATCTCATATAAATTAATAACAGTAATATAGCTTGACAATAATAATAAAATAATAATAAATTATTTATAATTCTATAAATAGTAATGAAGTAGTATGGATGATTCTAAAATTTTGATTTTTTTCTTTGAGTAATGCTAATATGCTCTTTTATTTTGTTACCTTATTTTGTTCACTAAAAAGTCTATATTTTTTTAATTTATCCTAAAATCTTTATTTTTTTTTTCTTTAAGTAATGCTAATATGCTTTTTTATTTTGTTACCTTATTTTGATCACTTAAGAATCTATTTTTTTTAATTATTGATTAAGAAGTGATTATTAATGTATTAATATATATATATTTACAAATTTTAAATACGTTTTAAAAAAATAAATTAAAAGGATATATTAGAATTATTTTTAAAAAAAAATCATTACCTCAAAAGGTCTGGTTTCGTTGTACAGTTGTAGCTGTGTGATTGGTTTCTCGTATTAATAAAATAAAAAGAAGCTTCCATCCTTGTTTCATCTTTATTTGTATTCATGAGAGAATCATGACTCAACTGTCCCATGCTATTTTATTGCTAGATGGTGGGCTTGGAAAATGGAAAATCCAGCCGACATCTCCTCGGGGGCTCGGACTCTTGCTGTTGCTTTTTCTCTTTGAAGTTTCCACCCTTTTTTCTTGTTCCGAAAATCTAACCTTTTTCAGATGTCGTTCTACGCACTTTCACCTTAAACCACCACGTTCATTTTTATTTATTTATTTTCCCTCAGCTCCTCATCTTCTCCACAAAAAAGCTTGGTTGTTCCTTTTCTTGAACTTCATTCTTTTAGAGTTTAGTCATATATATTCTAATTTAAAGAATCATTCTTTGCTTTTACGGTTTTTCTCACTTACCTTTTTAAAGAATCATTCTTTGCTTTTCTTGGGGTCTTCTTCAGGAAGAGTTTACAGAACCTCACGGCAGTACATGTGATTCATACATATATACATATATTTATATGTCTTCTAAATATAGCAGAAATTCAATGCCCAGCTGGGTTTTATGAATCTTGATCAAAGCCCTTATAGATATATCATAAATTAAACCGTGATTTCTCTTAGTTTGACTTTTAAATTGCGTACAATCCAAGTACTCTTTCATTCTTTACACATTTCTTCGCATTTCCTTTTAAAAAATTTCTCTTTGCCATTTTTCTTTCTGGAACATCGCTTCTGTTCTGCTAGATTCTGCTTCGGATTGGGAGAGATAAAAAGGGTGCCTTCGCGTTTCTTTGATTGCTGCTTTGTTGAATAGATTATGAACTTGTCATAAAAGAGAGAACGAAAGAAAGAAAGAAAGCAGGGAAGGGTGATCAGAACCATTTCTACAATCTTCATAGCTCCTTTTGAGCGGATTGGTATCTAAGTTGATCTGGGTCTTGTCCGCTTCAATCATTTCTGCAAGTTCGGGATTTGTTTAGGGTGAGTTGCCCTTCCATAAATTGATTATCCATCTCTTTTCCTTTAACCTGAAATTAGAAGTTATATGTGATGAATTTGATGCGCATGTTGAGTTGGAAGAACCTATCTTTATGTCTTTACCTCCTCTGCGAGTCTATCTTTATGCCTTTCTGTTTTCTATTCTTCACCCGAACTTCTTATTGAAGCGAAATCAATGAATCTGGATCCGTATTGGTGGAGATGAAGACTGCATGCAAATATAAAATAGATATGAAATGCTGTTGACTTGATTAGAGTGATAATCGGAAGAGCATTTGCAATCTTATTATTTCTATTATCTGCTGGATTGCTCAAACCCATTTTGACCTTTTCCTTTGTCCCATGGGGTTGACTTGATGGGGCCATGATTCTTTTCCCCTTCTATTTGGTTATCATCAAAATGGGAAAATGCAATTTCTTCTCATGAATTACTGATAATTGTTCGCATGAGTTCACACAATGAATTGCTTATAAATTTCCCATATTTGAGAAGCATGGACTTGGGATTTGTTTTGTAATGAATGTACTTTTTGATAATGTTATATGTGGCTACTTAGAAGTTACATATTTCTCATTCACTAGTCCATCTTTGTTTGTGCTGAGACTAGACAGAAATATCTGAAGTTTCGTTGCATCTTGTATTTAATTTCGCCACCTTTTTGCTTAAATCAAAATGCTTTATGAGCAGGTAAAAATTTCATTTACCATGAACAGATAAACGCTACAGATTATGGGTTGGCTTAGCAAAATTTTTAAAGGCTCAGGACACAAAGACTCAGAAGAGCATTTCCATGCAAACTATGGTAGCGATTCAAATTATTATGCACCAGCTAGTTCAGGGGTAATTACATCTACCACGACTTGCCATTCTTTTTATTGCTATCTCTGCAATAATGTACTATTGCACTGGCATGAATCATGTCTGATGCAACAAGTATCGCTGTTTTTGTACGAAACATTGTTTCCTTGACAGCAGTGATTGGTGTTCTTTTCTTTGATATGGTCCTCCCTGTAACATGTTTCGGTGGGGAATATGTAGGATATGTGGCCAGAGAGCCAGAATGATATGGATCGCGCTATTGCACTCTCTCTGTTAGAAGAAAGTCAAAAGAGACAAAATGTAATTGGTAAGTGATATGCCTTTCAAATGCTTGCAAATGCTCCTGCCATTGTGTACTTTCTATAAGTTCATGGTATTGCATCATTCGTGCAAGCTGGCGATCATTTCAAATTAGATGTTACATTTTTTTTTGCATGGTTTCTTAGAAATGGTATGCGAGTCACAGATACACCTCAGGGTATCTTTGCTAGTAGGTTTTATTTTATTCTGTGATTGGCTTGATTTAATGAATGTGGCCCTAGTTTTGTTACCCAAACATTCTGTGTTAGATGAATTTAATGAAAAATGTTGATCTTAACCTTTGATACATGTAAACAAGGACTTATTGTAAGATTGTATTTTGACCTTTTTAGTTAAAACAAGAAATTTTCTCCATGACTTTGCTCTGTTGGTACTCAGTTTAATGGCAAAGTTCATAGCAAAATTTGCATAATAGCTTCTTCGAATGATAACAAGGCATCCACTTTGTGGCCCTCTTTTGTTCCATCGGTTCCTCTGTTACGCTGCAAAAACTGTAGTCACCATAGGGAATACCTGATGCAGGACTTACGCTTGAAAATAGTAGTCACGTGAGCTATCTTACTATGATAATGGTTTCTTCCAAGGATGCAAGTCATGTACACTGTATAGGCATTGGAGGATATACAATTCATATGTAATAGAGATGTTAGCTTGAATGGTTTCCAAAGAAGTTAAGCTATATTGATTCTCTAGATTGCCTTTATAAGAGACTATTGTAGATACCGCACGTATTCTTTCAGATATGATTTAAAGTTAAATATGACTAAGTTCTTTTAAATCATCTTCCAAAGCATGGACGATGCTAGAGCATGTTTTTCTGATGAGCCATGTTAATAATAAATCACATTGCTGATGTAGGGAATATGTTCCATTTTGCAAATCTCTCTTTATTTATGTTTTCAGAAACTATATTACTAGGTATCTAGTATTTCATACACTTGATGCAGAGTCCATAGAGCCATCCAAGGTGGACTCGCACATTTTGAAACCTGCAGTGAAGGCAGGATTGGCCAGAAGTTGCTGGCATGATACGTACATAACAAAAAAAAAAGTTGCTGGCATGATATGTTAAAATATTAGGAATCTTACTTTGCTAAAAAAAAGTTAAAACTGTATGTTTTTGGGTATGTGAATCTAGGTTTTGGGTCTTTTGGAGTCATTATTAGCTCCAAATCATGCATTGATAGTGATTGATGCTCTCCAATTATTTGAAGTTCATAAAGGAAGTAACAGAAAGCCGATACTACGCCATGAGGTTGTAGGTGTTTTCATTTTTGTGCCATTCTAGCTTCTAACCTGTATTCAAATCTCTAAAGACAACCACAACCACAAACATAAATTTTACTTAATTTTTTCTTGCATTGCTCCTTCAAACACCTCGGAACATCTTATTGTTCCTATCAAGATTTTGCTAATATATAAGATCCTGCATGAAATTTGGTCTCTGATCTCTTGTCGTACACCATGCCCTTGTTTATCGGGGTTAGTGTCATGAAATTAACAAGTTGTATGTTGATGAAGAGGAGAAGCATGTAAATCTCTGTTGTCTGTTATACATAGTTATTAGGTACTCTTGAAGAATATATCTGGTACTCTGATCCTATCACAGAATGCTATATCACTAAACTGTATGTTCCGTATGTATCTTATAAAGAGTAGTTGTTAGGTAGTTTCGAAGTACACAGTACTCACATCCTATCATAGTATGCTATGTCGGTAAAAGTTAGTGCTTATTGTAAGTAGTTTTTAATGGCGTGGCATTTTATGATAGGATGACAGTATCGCATCATCCACACTCCAGGCGTACCTAATAATTTTTCATACACATGACTAAAGTGCTACTATTTGAATTAATTTGTTTCTGACATTTTCTTTAGATCGTGATTCTCAATTGAAGGATGATGAACAACTTGCTCAAGCTTTACAAGAGAGCCTGAATGCGGAGTCTCCTCCTCGACATGAAAACAGAAATGCATATCAACCTGCCCCTGTTTACTTCCCTCCGGGGTTAAGGTATATTACTTCTATTTTAAATCAATGTATCATCTCAATCTTCTGTTTTAGTTTGTTTAATTCCTCATTGTTTCCACGCAAGTGCTTTATTCAACCATGTTTGTATTGAATGTTCCTTGACAAGCAAGCATGAACTAAAGCTAATGAGTGCACATTATTATTTCTCATCTACTTTTACGGTTTTGACATTTAAACTTATAGATCTAGCTTTTGTTGGGGCTTAATAAGTATACGAGAACCATAATCAAAGAATGACTTTTTACCTTTTAGGTTTAAAATTGTTGGTTTTACTGTAGGGTTTGTGCCGGTTGCCATGCTGAGGTTGGTTATGGACAATATCTAAATTGCCTGAATGCAGTTTGGCATCCTGAATGCTTCCGGTGCCATGCTTGCAACCTACCGATATCTGATTATGAGGTAAAAAAAAAACACCCAAGTAACTTCCATAGCACTCTACTTTGTCAATGATTCTGTTATTGCTCTTTTACTGTAACTGTAGTCTGAATTTTCCGTATCTATTCTTTTTGTTGCTTACAGTTCTCTACATCTGCGAATAAACCATACCATAAATCTTGCTACAAGGAGAATCACCACCCTAAATGTGATGTTTGCAAGAAATTTGTAAGTAACTCTGTACTAGGCTATATATTTATTAATTCTGATTTTGCTTAAGTTGTTTCTGCTTCATCTTTTGTGTTGGTTGCCAAGAAGACTAGAAGGGTTTTCCTTACCTGTCAATCATCCTAGTTGAAGCTAAACGATTTAAAATTGATACAAAACAGATTATAATAATAAATGTCACAAAAATGACTTTTCAGTCCCTAGAGGAGAGGGAAAGCTGCAAATGCAGGTTGAAATTTATAGAGGTTCTCTCAATTTTTTCTACATATCCCTTGAGTAATATAACATGTCTACCTATGACAGGTGCAATCTTGGACCTTAAATTTATCGGAAAATATGCCATGCACCCGTAGGGTTTAGTACTTCTGATTTTTTAATCAAGTCTTAGAAAGCGAGCATTTGAGAACCAGTTTTTTAGCTTTTAATTTTAAAGCCCTTTTACAGTTTTTTAGATGCAAGTACATTTATACCCTCCCATAAAGAAAAAAAAAAGCTTTGAGCAACTACACGTAGCGGGATCCCCGCCTGCCTGCCCACGGCCCCACTGTGCCACTCACCAAGGGGAGATTTCCACTCGTGTGGCCTACATTTTCTGCATTATACCTCAACATGGCTTTGTTGTTGGGGTTGGGAGGGATTGCTTGGCCTGCTTTGGGGGGATGGTCACTAATCCAGTGTGGGGTGGCCTGCTTTTAAAGCTAAGGTCTCAGAACCCAAAAATGTCAAACCACAAGAGATAGAGGAGTATCACATTATTTTCCCAAATTTTATGTTTTGATTGGTATCTTAGTCAACAAACTGAACTCTGATCCATTCACCTGAATAGATCTGAGAATGGTTGCTTCTAACTCGAGCTTAGTTAACTGACCAACATTGGAGGAACCTCATATAGCAATAAAGGGGGATCTCACTGTGGTGTGTCAAGTTTGAAAGATCAAAACCAAAATATTTCAATTAAGTGATACATCCTGGTCAATGTTTTTCTTCTTTAGATAGATTACTCCTTGTAAGTTGGTGTTGGTTTTTTCAATTATATATATCTTTTCGACAGATTTCAACAAACCCTGCTGGTCTAATTGAATATAGGGCACATCCATTTTGGGTTCAAAAATACTGCCCTTATCATGAACATGATGGCACTCCTCGGTGTTGCAGCTGTGAGCGAATGGAGGTTTGTGATTGAAAAACTTTTATCTGCCAAAATGACCGTAAACCAGAAAAGTATCCTAGCAAAACTTAATGGCAAGATATGTTTGTTCATTGTATGCAGCCGCGAGACACAACATACGTTGCCCTTAACGATGGTCGGAAGCTCTGTCTGGAGTGTCTGGACTCTGTAATTATGGATTCCAATGAATGCCTACCGCTATATACTGATATACAACAGTTTTATGAGGGTTTACATATGAAAGTGGAGCAGCATGTTCCATTACTTTTGGTTGAAAGACAAGCACTAAATGAAGCTAGAGAAGGAGAAAAGAATGTAAGGGAAAATGCATTGAAACTATTTAATATCAGCTATGATATGCTTGGTATTTCTCCTGGGATGCCAGACATGACACAAAAGTCCCTGACACTCATGTCTGATGACTACTTGAGCAAATACAAGAGTCCAACCTAATTTATATTGGAAACTGTGCAAAAGTGAATAATACTGAACTTTGTTTGGATTTTGAGATGAGATGAGAAATCTATGAATAGTAGCGAATAGTTTGTGAACAGTAGTGAAATAGTTTGAGTTAAGATGATTTATGAGATTTTGGAAAATGAGAGAAAAAATTGAAGAAAAAAAAGTATAAAGTAAAAATTTTTATTAGAAGATGATTTTCTAATATAATTTTTGTTTTGGAATTTAAAAAGGTTGAATTGTTTTTGTATTTTGTTTAGAAGTTTGAGAAAGTTGTAATGATTAGGTAATTAGATGAAAATTTTGAAAATTTGAAATTTTGAAAACTTGAAATTGAAAACTGTGTGTGCTTGAGTGGTGTTTGGATATTGAGATAAATGAGATGGGTTGAGACTTGCTCAACATCCAAACAGGGCCTCTAATCTTAGTAATTACTTTTCGGTGAGTGTTCTATTTATTTTATTTTTTTTGTCTAAGTGTTCTTATCTTGGACAGCACAGAATTCTTATATACTAATTTGTCCCCTATGGTTATCAACATGTACACACGAAGTCAGTCATTCGAGTAATAAGATGTGTTTTTCTTTCAGTTGATTCAGAAGAGTGTGTGTACATGTCCAAATTGGAATTTATTTATTTTTTCTTGGCCAGGGCCATTATCACGTGCCTGAGACCAGAGGACTCTGCCTTTCTGAGGAGCAAACTATCAGCACTGTAAGGAGTTTTTTTAAGAACTCTTCACTAGAATTAAACGCGGATATACAGAGCTTTATTATGATTATTTGTTTATATTGGGCAATTTATCTTATTTTTCCATGTAAATTGCCAGGTTTTCAGGCGACCAAGGATCGGAGCAGGAAATCGAGCGACGAATATGAAAACAGAGCCCTACAAACTACGTCGTCATTGTGAGGTCACTGCAATTCTCATATTGTATGGTCTTCCAAGGTATTGAATCCTTGTTTCTACAACTTGTTCTTGAAGGAAGCTCCCAAACTCAATAGAATAAATGGATTTGGAAACACATCTATTCAAATTTCTTAGGAGTAATATGACAGGGTTCAAAATAATTCTGGATCAAATGGTTACTAAAAGAACTTTTGCCTTGATGATAGGGGGGCTCCAAAAATAGCATGATCCATGCATTTATTTCTATGTAAAATTACGTCACTGCTACTCAGGTTATCATAGAACGAGAACTACATTTTAACATGTACTACCTTCAAATAAATCATGTCAGGGGCTGGGGGAAGAAATGAGCCATTCTTCTCAAAGATGCTACAGCCCTACTACCCATTCTGATTTCCTTCTTTATTTCTAGGTTCCTAGAACCTTGTTGAATTTGTGAAAACTGACTCAATTGAAAGTAATAACTTTGTTCTGCAATCAAAGAGAATGAGTTGACAGAAAAGATGGTTAGCAGTGAACAATCCTCTCTCTCTCTCTCTCTCTCTAAGTACCCAACACCAATCTGCCCTTTTGCCACTTGAGCCAATACACAGTAGCCTCATGGAAGTTGCTTGACAAAAGCATGTTGCTTTTAAAGTTTTATTGTCTATATTTTGTGTGTTAATGCATTCATGATCATCACATGGCACATGATATTCCGTGAAAGCATATGTTATACTGTGTTTCCGTTCAAAGAGCTCAGGAAATATGTTAATTGGAATTTGGGGGTGATCTGATGACTGAATCGCCTTAACCTGTAATTGAAGTGCGCATTTTTCTTCACACAAAATAAGTAAATTTTTTCTTAAATTCGATATTGTGGAGCTGTGGTGAGAGATCAGGATTTAAAATTATGACAATTAAATAGTTAAATTGAAACAAATTGTAGTTATCTTCTGATCATATGGGACTACAAATATATCCTCAGGGTTATGTACGATGTTCATATAAAATACAGATTAGGGAAAAGAACATGTCTTCATCCTTCCCTAGTCTCACTTTCTTTCAATTTATCCCTCTTTCAGTTAAAACCAACTGATTCACGTCATAGTATATTTAGTTGGAAGTGTGACATGGAGGTTTAACATTTATTTCTATATGTGAACACATGCAAATCGCGATAAGATTATCATGAGAATTCACTCAGAGAGTTGAGGCTTTGGCCATACTGTCTTAATCTGCTATCTGCATATGTAATTTGGCTGAACCTTCTGGTGCATGACTGGACTTCTCTTTGCATGCAGGTTGCTTACTGGATCAATTTTGGCTCATGAGATGATGCATGCATGGCTGCGTCTTAAAGGTGCTTCTGTAATCCATGGCACATATTGTGTTAAAAGAGAATTGTGAAAATATAGAAAATTAATTCTTTCCTCAGGTTGTTTTTAAAGGAGTCTCCTGTGCTTACAATATCTTAAATAAATCAACTTCTTCTTAAAAGATCACATCAAGGTTTTGTAGAATGATCTCAACTATAATTATGTGGAGTTTGCTCAATCAATTAACATATTATGACTCTGAATTACCATATTATGAGTCTTTCTTCAAGATGCTGAAATATATGCTGTGTATATGACAGGTTACCCGAGTCTCAGTCAAGATGTTGAGGAAGGTATCTGTCAGGTTCTGGCTCTCATGTGGTTGGATTCCAAGCTTAAGTCTGGATCAGTCAGCAATCTTGCATCAGCCTCATCATCTTCTTCCTCTGCACCAAAGAGGGACAGGATTTCTAAATTTGAAAGAACGCTTGGGGAGTTCTTTAAACATCAGATCGAGTCGGACAGTTCACCAGTGTATGGAGACGGATTCAGAGCCGGCCAACGGGCAGTGGTAAAATACGGTCTTCAGGAGACCCTTAACCACATATGGAGGACTGGGAGTTTTCCTCATTGAAGTTTGGCTCCCCAGATTTCTTTCTTTTCATTGAGTTTAAAGGTTGGCCTTTCCATAGGAGATGCAAAGGCCAAAGCGTCTAGAATCAACTCTGTAGATTATTTTTTGGAAAAAGTTCTCATTTTTTTGTAAAGAATAAACTAATTGATTAGTTATTATCAATATTATCTTCTAGTCTTCAGGATGAGTCTTCTCCTCTCTCTCAGGTCTGATGCATGCGTTATTTAGCTGTCTTTAGGGTTATTTTCTTTTCCAGCTGAGATTTCTTAGCAATGGCTTCCAGTCAATGACTGTATTTCCACAGCAACTCCTATTCGTTCATTTATCTTTGATTCTTTGGTCAACCTGTAATGAGATCGAAATTATCCAAATCTTGAAAAAAACGACGTGACGTTTTCGAAACTTAGATCAGATCTTTACATAGATCACATAAAAATGAAAGAAAAAAAAGATGCTCTAAAACGTTTAACGTGGTCGGATTAATCACTAAGGCGGTAATTAAGTTAGTACGAACTATTTCAATTTTCATGGCCTCAAGTTCAGAAGTTTGAATAGCATAAGTTAAAACCACTTGTGATAGTAAAGCTTGATTTTTGGATTATGAGATAAATTTTGGACCAGCTGATATTTTGGTAGGCTGTGGTCATGAGCTTATCCACCGGATAATAAATTATGGCTCAAAGCGAATATTTCATAGTAGATAAGGATTTTTATAGTTGTGTCTAAGAAGTAGCTACGTTGGTCGCCCCTACCTCTCATTTTATATATAAAAAAACATGGTTGGATTAATATGCAAATAATTAGTTTTTGTGGTTAATAAATTATTTGATAGTTGCTTGGCACAGTTTACAAAATATATAGTTTTGAAATGATGCCGATCTGCATTTAATTACCATGTTTTATAATTTTGGATGGTACTTCCAATTACAAGGTTATTCAGGATTTTTTTTTTTTTTTTTGTCCTTATTGAATAAGAAATATCTTATGGGAATCCCATTAATTTGGATTCCAATGGATCCCTTTTTTTCTTATAGTTTTTTTACAAGATTTTTAATTAAGCGTTTTTAAATAATATTATAATTTTTTATATTTTTAAAAAATATTTTAAGATGTTAAAAAAATCATAAAAAATATATATTTTTTACATGATTTCTTTAACATCTTAAAATATTTTTAAAAAATATAAAAAGATCACAATAATATTTAAAAATACTTACTTAAAAATTATGTAAAAAAAAACTAAAAAAAAAATCTAATAAAACGGGATCCATCGAGATGAAAGGCAACGAAAACGAAAAGAATAGCATTTTTCATGTCTTATTTAGAGCTCCGTGTGGTCCGGATAACACATCCTCTCATTCTGACGTTGCAAAATTTGATTTGTGTAAAAAGAAAAAAAAAATTAAACTAAATTCATTTATAAATCAAATATTGTCATATCAGTAATGTGGAAGGTTGTGTTCTTAGTCTCACGCCGACTTGCAACTTCTTATCATCTTACAACATATCGTGTCTATTAAAATGAATGTTAATATATGTATTTTTAATTATAGGATATATTATGATCAGACGATAAGTATCAGCACATCATCCAAACTCCGGAAATACTTAATAATTTTTCTGTATTTAAAATGTAAAGTCAAACTTAGGTCCCGTTTGAATTTAGAAGTGTAGTTCAATTCACTTCTATTTTATCATTACATTTTTATAATTTTTTTATACAAAATACAAATTCTTATATACTTTTTTCAAATCTCAATACATATTTTTTAAATTTTAATACACCATTTTCAAATTTTAAAATAATAATAATATTAAAAAATAAACTAAACTCATCTCAACTCATCTCATCTCCAAATCTAAACGTAACCTTAAATTAGGAAGTTGGTAAAAAAAATAACTCCAAATATATGATATTTTTTTTGGAGCTTTGGCGGGTAGTAAAGCTCCTCTCAGAGCTCCATGGTTTGTTACTTGTATTCTACGACAATTCATGAATGAATTCTCCATCAAAAATTTATAAAAAAATAACAGAAATATATAGTCAAAAAATGACTCAAAGTTTGAGTACTAAATGTTTGCATGTGCTATTAAATGATCCGTCCTACAGAAATCTTCCCTTTTATTGTCTAGAAATCATCATAACCTATTCATTAATTTATAGTAATTAATGCTAACACATGTTTATACTACATGCAGATCCGTCCCAACCGAGTCAACTCTATTAGATGAGAGGCATCATTTAATTTCTTCATAATACTTTATTTTAAAAAAATCGTAATCTTATTATTATTATTATTATTTAAAAAGACATACTTTAATCACAAAATAATTACATAAAAATAATTTAGCTTGATGTGATTTATCAAATTATAAATTTATTTTTATTATAAAGTAAATCTGATAGATCATATGAAATCTATCATTTTGTAATATTATTTTTACGAAATTTCTCATAGCTTAAGCACTATTCATGCTAAAGTTCATATCGCACCGACAAAAAAATTTAAAAATCTTGTTCGGCTCGGGGGCATATCCAAATCCAAACTTTAATATATGATCCAGGAGTAAAGAATATCGTTAAGGGATAAAATCCAATTGAAATTGCCATCAAACCCAAGAGATAGAGAACAATTGACGTGTGATAACGGAGAGTAGAAGCTTTGATCTCTCAAAGGAAAAGAAGAATGGAGTGAAAGCTGGTCTTGATCTCTCAAAACCAGAGCTGCTTTGCTTAGAATAAGATAGGTAGAAAAGAAAGGCACATCTAACAGACCTATATATATATATATATAATATATATAATATATATTATATATACAGAGAGAATAATAGAATATTAAGGCAAACTTCATGTGAAAGAATTAATTAGGAGCTGTGTACCTTTCAAAATAAGCCCATTACGACACCCAAAAATACCACACATGCTGTGGTAGGAGTTGGTGATTTTGTGGAGTGTGAAGGTTTTTATGTTTGCTCAATAAGCAATATTCGTCATCTAAACGACATATAATATATAGTATGTTCTCTTTTCTTTTTACGTTTTTGAAAAATCATATTATCAAGTTAGTGTGTAAAATATATTTAGTAAAATACTTACGTAACATAACTTGATTTAGAATATAAATTTTAAAATCTAAATATTATGAATCAAAAATTGTAATTTAAATGATGCGATAGTGTGCTCTCCGCAACAACTTTTTCCAGTAAATTGATATTTTTCATTCAACAGTGGACTCTTGAAGAAGAGTTACGCATGACGACTTTTTGTAGTAACGAACTGTGATGAGATGATATAAAAGTTGAAAAATTATTGTTATAATATTATATTTATTTTAAAATCACCGTAAAAATTCATTTTTAAAACTTAATGTTAAAACTCTGCGACAATATAAAAATCGCCAAAATTAAAAATTTATTGCGGCAATTTCATTTCCAATGATATATTGTAAAAGATCATTTTTTTGTAAGATCGTCTTCAATATCATGAACATATACTTGAAAAAAGTTTTTTTTTTTTTTTTAAATAAAGAAATAACATAGGTCCTTTGGAGTTGTGAATGAATGATCATAGCGTAACCTAAAATAAACCTCTTAACCAGTGTTTTAAATATCATTTCGTATTAGTCGGTACAGTCGAAATATGCCGTACCGGCCAGTTGACCAGTACAAAAAAAGCAATATTTCGTTTCGTCTTAGATTTCGGCCGTTACGGCTTGTTTCGGCCTGTACCAGATTTCGGATTTCGAACAACTTTTTCTTTTTAGTGATTTTTTTATATAGATTGTATTTTTTTTCCTTTTTTTATAGATATAAAAGGTATTTTTTGTTTGTATGAATCTTAAAATAATTAGTAATTTTATCTTTTTATAGTTTATGTGTGTGCATATATAATATTTATTTTTATATTGATTATTGGAAACGGTATATGAAACGGTATCGATATCAAAATATTTCGTTCCAGTGCCTTGACCAGTACGCCCACTGGTACAATATTCAAAACATTACTCTTAACCTTAAAATCTTAAGGCTCTAAATCAGTATCAAGCATAGAAATCGTGTAAAAAATTATTGATACAAAGAAATATTTGTTGAAAGTATAATGTTTCCAATTCATTTGGAATGATTTATTCTTTTCTCTTAAAAGAAAAAATAAAAATAAAAAAAAATATTTTATGGGAAAAATGTTTGAGGACCACTTTAAGTGGTTGTTTCATATATTGAGAGTCTCTCAACTCATCTCATATATTACTAATGATTTTTTCAAACTCCTATATAAAATATAATAAATAATTCAATTTTTTAAAAATTATTTTTTTAGTTGCTATCTTTATTTTTTTTCAAAGAAAGTATCCGGAGTGTATACACTCCAAAACTGTAAATACCTACATTCCTTCAGATATTTATTTAAGAATAAAAAATAAAAATAGAAAAAATAAATAAATGTCATATTGATGTGAAACATCAATCAATATAAAGTTATATCATAATAATATTAATACAGTTTAAGGTGTGCAAGTCCGCCATATTGTCTTTGAAAAAAATTGAAATCCCATTATTAAAAAATGAATTTTTTCATGTGAATCTAAAGTGTGTCAACGTTTATTTTTTCTTTAAAAAAAATACTTGAAGTTTAGAGAATATTAAAACCACATTTAACTATATAAATAAGATGAGATGAAATAATATAAAAAAAATCGATAAAATACAATAAAAAAAACCATTAAACGCAAACTAATCGTAGATTAGCTAGATCATCAAACAATTTTTGTGTTCTTAACTCTTCTTGATAAATATTTAATTTGCTACCTAAAAGAAAGTTAGCTAGCAAGAAACTAGTTGAAGTAGCAATATCGCTAATCATGCCAAGAAATAAAACAAGGTTGCTTAAAAAAACCATGAATCATGCCTTCAACGGTTGAAAAGGATATATGAGGGAAAAAAAAAAACGTTTTATGCAACCTTTTTTGTTTCTGCATGCATGATAGCGCGAGCCTTGCAACCTTTTTATTCATAAATTACGTTATTTAATAGAAAATATTAAATATATAACTTGTTGTGAGACTCATTATAACTATAACAAATTAAATCATTAATATATTTTTATGGTAGCTGATGGGAAAGGCTTTCATTCCCAGCTGTTTTTCTTTCGCCGCAGTACATCAAATATCATTTGTGGCGATTTTTTTTGCTGCAAAAAGTAAAAACTTGCCGCAAAAACTCATTCAACATATTGTGTGAATTTTTCTCGTCGGTAAAAATAATAAAAATTATAATCGAAAATATATTTATATTTTTAAAGTAAATATACAAAATTTATAGAGTCTAATATTCTAAATATCAATGTTTTGAATACTATATTGATAGGCGTACCGACAAAGCACTAAAATAAAATATTTCGATATAGATTGTTTCGAAATAGTTTATACATAAATAAATTATATATATAAATACATATATAAATTATATTTCACAATAATAGTTTATATAAATAAATTATATATAATAATTAATTTAGTCTAAATTAAGATAAAAAAAAATAGTAAAAAAATGAAAAAATAAAGAGTTGAATGACCGAAACACTAATATCGGCCGCTGGTACTGGTCAATATTTCAATAGAAATATTGTGTACCGACCAAGATGTTCAATATTTCAACCAGTACAAAACGCAATCTTCACCTGTATCGAACAGTCAATTGGTACAACACATTTTGGGTCGATACGGTACGAAACTCAAACTATGGTAAATATTATTAGCCAATATATAAAAGAAAATATTTTAGTTATAAAAAAATTATATAAAAAATAATAATCTATAAATTAATATAGCTTGATGTGATACATTAAATTAAAAAGTTATTTTTATTATAAATAGATATAATGGATATTATAAAATCACATTAATTTACGAATATTTTTTATAATTTTTTTTATATCCATAACCGTTCACATATATAAAACTTTGAATATATTCTTTTATTTATTTAGTGTTTAATTTATCTTTAAAACTGAAGTAGTGGGGACAGAATCAGAAGAAGGGTTTATGGCAACGGAGAAAACGTGTGCCGACCGCGTAGTCGGGATATACTTATAAATACAAAACCTGATTTAGGAACCTGACACCTAACGGGGAAATGGGCCCCAAAGTTGGTCTCACAACGATTGTACATAATTCCTCCCTTTTTTTCTCGGCAATTCTTCCCTCTTTAAATGCATGCCACGTTTGTTTCATCCATATTATTATTCGTTCAAATCATCCGGCTCCACTTCTTTTTCGCTTCTCCATTTCTTCCCTTTTTTGTCCTGCCATCGTGACTGGTATGGGAGTGGTGGTGGTGTTTCGGGTCTTTTAGATTTTGATCGCTTGTTTGCAAGTTTGAATATGTCAGATGCCCTAACGCCAATATGCATCAAGCCGCCGTTCCTTCCATTTATCAATTGTGGCGTCGTTCAACATTTTTGATAAACGGAGTGATGCATGCACTTAACGCGCGGGATCCGAGTTGAGTGTGAGTTCCAACGCGCCTTGCCTAATGGTAGTTCTTGCTCGTCGATGGCAGTTCGGAGTGAATTTGGGATATCGACACCGTTCTGACTTGCTATTGTTCAATCTTAATGTGGCGTGTGAACGCACATGCCATCATAGATAACTTTATTTTGGAATTGTTGTTTATTATTTTTGTGACACTTGATTGTGTTGTTGTTTCGTTTGTACAGAAAAAATATATAAAGAGAAATAGTCTCCTAAATTTGTCTGTGGAGATATAATTTAATAAGAAATATTATAACTATGAAATCAATTTATTTTAAAAAATAAATATTAAGATTTAAATTTTATAAACTAAATCTTACAATTTAAGTGACATGAATATTATGTCCACTCTACATCATCCTAAGAACAAAATAACTCTTTATGTAAAATGATGTTATTTTTATACTTATTTTACAAAAAATTTTCTTGTTTACTTATAAATTTACAATATCAAAAAAAATGTATGTCTATTATTTTTCATGTTAAGGACGTATTTCGCTCTTATCCTGTAACTGTTCACTTGCAAGAAATTGAAGAGATCCGGCGATCTTCGTTTGAGAAAGCTCTGATGCCTAAGTCAGTAATCTGGCTAATTATTTTAAAGGTAACTTAGAGGATCCAGCGAGAAGTCCCATTTTCATAGAGGGTTATTTGGTTTATATAGGCATCGTGTTGGTGCTTATCCTTTGATATGATTTTCGTTTAAAGGTTATCTTCCCGTGACTGACGTGATTATGTATCTGCATGAAATCTTGTAGAATGTGCTAAAGACTGAATATTAGTTTATGTATGTGATTCTGCAGGATTCTATCATTATTCGTCTTTCTGGATAAGTTATTGAGTCCATGGTATTAACGTTCTTCTATTTAGACTTTCATCCTGGTGGGGCTTCTGGTGGGGCTTCCAGACCTCTTAATTTAAATAGGCCAAACATTTCAATTCAAAATGCTCATGAGAAATGTAAATCTCAACAAATATTACGCAAAGTAAAATTTAAAATCATTGAAAACGAAAAGAGAAGATAAAGATCTACTATATACCAACAAATTAGTTTGTAGGTCGTTAATTCATTGTCATTCAATGTGGCCCCATCGATCTAAACATTTTGGGATGATGTGGGCGATGAGACCAACAATATTGCGACGTGTAACATGTAGCTGGGGGCATTGCAACAGCGATAGGTCAAGGATTTTCTTTTTAAGGGAGGATTTGGAAAAGAAGAACAGAAAATAAAATAAATGGAAACAAAAACAGGCCAAAAGATAAATAAAATAAAATAAAAATTTCAGAAGAGTTTTCATAATATGAAAAATGATATTTACAATTTCAAAATATATTAAATTATAATTGTAAAATTTACATAAAAAATTAATTTTTTTTAATAACAAAACAAACTAGATTTTTTTTTTTAAATTATGCCTAAATTTTATACAAAAACTGTATAAAGCTCTTGAAAGTAAAATGCTAGTGAAATGCTTCTACCGACACTTTCTTTTGTCAAACTTATTTATTCATATATATATATATATTATATACACGAAAATATTAAAAAAGGTTTTCTTGGCAATTGTACGATCTTTTGATTGACCAATAAATGTCGTATAAGGAGGCCACGATGAATAGATAACATGTCATTCGTTGTCTTTGTTTTGCTAAAAAAGTACAATTTATGGTATTTTCAAAGAAAGCAGAAATAATTATATTTATATAAAAAAATATTAAGAAACAATTTGAGAGACGTGGGTCAATAAGTCAGAATCTGGAAACAGTGTTGATGAGATTGCATAATATTTTATATATTTAGAAATAAACCAGTTGGCATTGCATTATTTAGTGACATGGAAATGATAAGAAGCCAATTGGCAATGAATAGGTTAAAAAGAGAGAAAAATATCTCCATGAAAGCCAAATAAGTTTATTATTTTAATCTTATTTAATCCAACATTATATTACTTTAAGATGTTTGAAAAAGTCTTGTTAAACTAATGTTTAAGAGATATGGAAATCATTTAAGGAAAAAGATTAAGATTCTTTAGAGTTAGTTTGAAATCTAATATTAATAGTCGGCGGTTCTTAAATACCATTAAAAAATGATTTACAAGTATGTTTATTGATATAATTAATATTTTTTTATTATAAAAACCATCCACATCAATTCACGTAATGTATTAGTTTTTTAATTTTTTTTTGTAATTGTAACATATCTCACAATAATTAAAACATTTAGTCACAATAATTAAAATATCCCACGGAGGTTTAAATTCGAAATAGGTCTAGTCGATGGAGTGAGCGGTGTCGCCCACCGTCTATCAGAGGCGGCGGGCTGCAGCCAAGGCAGAATGTCTTAAAATTCATTTTTATTTTATTTTTTATTGCATTTTTTATTATTTTATTGTATTTTTTATTGTGTTTTTTTATCATATTTTTTACTATATTTTTTATTGTGTTTTATTTTATTTTAGTGCATTTATCATTAAAAAGCAGTCAAACCTTTTGACGCTGGGGGCAGCCCAACCGACTCCAGCGTCTCTCTTAATTTATATGTAAATGTAATAGAGTAGTTCTACGTCCACACCTGATGGGGATCCCACCCAGTGTATTTCCTTTTTTTTTTTTTTTTTTTTTGCTTTTCTTTCATGCATTTTTTTTTTATTTTTTAAATATATTTTTTTAATCCACAATATCATTAAAAAATACTTACTTTTGATCGGAAAGATTTCATTTCATTTTAAGAATTCGAAGCTACACTTGTGATTTGATATACAAAAAAAATCTATAAAATACGTCAAACTATCCATTGGTTTGGAGCACCTCCGCACAAGCGGGCGGATATTGTCTAACTTCCATACTCCCTCAACTGACAAAACTCTTACGAATAATTCAATCATGATTTGTCTAAGAATGTTAACTCTATAAATAGAGATAAAATAAGTCTTCACCCTCCTAAAGAGGAAATCGAAAAATCAAAAAAACAAAAAACAAAACTAATCGAGATCACTGAGCGAGAATTGTAGCTTTAACATTTTTCAATGTAATATCACTACTCAAATTAAGTGAATTTTATTTATCATCCTCCACACAAAACACTATACATTTTTTTATTTTACTAAATGTTTGGTATAGAAATAATGAATAGAATAATTCAATTAGTTTAAGAAGAATAAACTTAAAAACATTTTAAAAAAATATTTGGTGTGTGGAGAATGATAAATAGTAAAACCCATAAAAATATATATATCTATCGAATAATGATATACACCACACAATTATCTTATTTTTATTTCTTTAAATATGATTCTATATATTTATTATTATTAGATTATAAAAAAATATCTAATAAATTAAAGATTATTTAAAAGTATTATATTAATATATTATATCTAATTATTTAATAAAATAAAAATATGATAATAATATAATGTACATATAAAATTTTCTCTATCCAAATAAAGAATTGAATTTTTTTCAAATGTCACCAACGATTCAAATGGTATTTTCTAACTACAGTAACTATTCTACTAGTTAAGAGCAGGCAGTCATGGGTAATCTTTGATCACGACGGTGTTACGTCTATCGAGGATCGATAATTGAAATGAGTACCCATTAGTGTTAATTTTTTTTTTAACTTTTTAAAATATTTTTATATACATTTAAAAAGTATACCATAAAAATAAAATTTGTTACATGTCAGCATGGATAGCCACCAACTATGACACATGATTTATTATAAACTTAACCATTTAAAAATATAAATTGGTTGTTATGTATGTGAGAGTTTGTTATACTTGTCACTTTATTGTTGAGTATGTGAATTAATTAGCACAACAAACCACCATGTAAGTTACCTATAAAAGAGGTTTTGAGGATAATTTGTAATATATAAAAAAAGAAATGAAGTGAATGATACTGAACTCTTGAAGAACAAAATTTTTTATAATCTTTTAATCATTTGCTATTCTTCTTTAGTTTTATAATACGTTATTAACATGAAATTCTACTAATATTAAAATTAGTGGTCTTCTACTTCAAGTAAGTTTTTCAATATATTATTTGCAGTCCTCGCTGAATATTACTTGATAAAATTTTGTTTATATTCTCATGATTATGTGAATATATTTCTTAGATATATATTTATTTTTGTGATTCATATATGTAGAAAATGTCAAATATTATAAAATTGAAATTTGTTACTATTTGACATTTTTAAAAGAAGTTATTTATCTAGGATTTTTGATGAGATCCATTTGAATATGATGAACTTGGGATATACAATAATAATAATAAAAAAATCACGTTTTCCTGTAGGACCGTGCTGTGTATCTCACGGTGAAAAATCTTCTTATTGTGTGAAATAATTTAAGGAAGAAATATACCAAAAGATGTAATCCTTTCAAAAAATCATTATGACTTATTACACTTGAAGTTACAAGATTTTAAGAGTGGTAATGAATATAACTCTACACTCTTTAAAACCAGCTTAATATTAAAATTATGTGGTGAAAAGGTCATTGATGATGGTATTTTTAAAAGAATACATATATTATTTTTCATGTCTCGAATGTGTTCCTGCAGCAACAATATCGAGAGCGAAAGTTCAATAAATATTCTGAATTTTTATTTTATTTTCTAGTGATTGGGCTAAATAATGAATTTTTTTATTAATAAATCACCAGTTACGTCCTATTAGTTTCACATCATTTCCTGAAGTGAATGATACTGGATTTACACTATTCCCATAAGTGAATGGTGCATCCTTTCAAATGAACCAAAGCCGTAAACATGGTAGAAAAATTATAGAAGTGTGAGTTCCAGAAGTAACAATACTAAAGAGGATAATAATATAAATATACTGTATCACCATAAGTGATCCGATTCAAAGAAGGGTAAAGGCCCTTAGAATAATTATTTATAGAAAGATGAAAATGTTTATCATAGATGTGGTATGATTGAATATTGGTCACGTACTTATTGTATGGTCAAGCACTTGATTTACATATACTAAGCTTTTATATATTATAGTAAAACTTTTAAATATTTTTATCATATTTTAAAATAATAAAAAGTCGGTGCCTGAAGTACGACAAGAAATGATTTGGAAAAATAAAATCTTATTTGAATTTGATTCTCTTACAAATGAATGTAAACCAGAAGTTTAGAGGATTATATATTTGTAAAGTGTTGCAAATCAATTATCGGATGTATTTACTAACACTGAAAGTGTGATAAAATCAAATATTATTATTGTTAATGCTTAAACAAGAATTGAAATTTCTGAAGGACAAGTTGTTAAAACAGCAATAGATGAGTCTAAAATACATCTGAAGTGTTGAAGACCTATTAGTGCAAAAGAGAAAAACAAAAAGAAAAGAAATCGATACTTTTGAAGAGTACAAACCTCCTGAAGAGGAAACTCTTGAAGAGTGTAAACCTTCTGAAGAGTATAAACCTCCTGAAGAGAAAATTCTTGAATAATATAATCTTCCTGAAGAGAAAACTCTTGAAGAGGTTTTTCGTGAAATGTTTTCTCCTGAAGAGGAACAGGTACTTGAAAATAATAAAATCTCAATACATTTAATGAGTACTGGAGAGATTCTTGATAGAAATAAAACTGTTGTCCACAATATATTTGCATCTAAGATGACTCTTGATATTACCAGAAATAATTAAAAAAGCGAGTAAAAAATCGTCGAAGAATGTCGACGTAGAAATGATTGGCCAAAATGGAAAATAACTATTGAAGCTGAATTAAACTCGCTAGCAAAGCGAGAGGTATTTGAACCTGTTGTCCAAACACCAAAGGGTGTAATACCTGTTGGATATAAGTGAGTATTTGTAGAATGAAATTGTACAGTATAAAACACGATTTTTCGCACAAGATTTTCTGCAGAAATTCGAGATTAGTTATGAGGAAACATATTTCTTCGTTATGAATGCAATCACATTCAAATTTTTAATCAGCTTAATTATTACAAAAAGATTAGATATGCGGTTGATGGATGTGGTCACTGCATATTATATCATTACATACATATATATAATTCTTGAAGGATATACAATGCTTAAAGCATCTAATCCAAGTACATCTAGGAGTATGTATTTTATCAAGTTTCAAATATTTTTATATGGGTTAAAGCAATCCAGACGCATATGGTATAATTGACTCGGCGAGTATCTATTGAAAAAAGGATTTGAGAATAATCCTATATGGTCATGTGTTTTTATCAGAATTTAGATTTTCCATTATTGTAGTTTATGTTGATGATTTATCTTGTTAGAACTATTGAAGAGATCACAATAACTGCTATATATTCAAAGAATGCATTTAAAAATGGAAAGATCTTGTTATTCAAATATTAGGCAACTTACAAAAACTTGAGACTATTAGTCTCATCTCTTAGATGTATTTACTCTTCATAAATCAACATGTCATTCTTATTTAAAGAATTAGGCAATCGAAATGAAGAGGCAAGTAAGGATTTTAAATTCTTATTTTGTTGTTTTAAGTCTACAACTTTGTTGTTAGACTCTTAAACAAGTTGTTGTAGTACATCGATCTTTTCATTGAGCTTTTCAATCTTGCGAGTTTTGGATTGCAATCGGACAGAAAATGAGACAATAGATGATGAGTATCGAATTTCGAGACTCATAAGTTCATATATAGTATCATGATCTGACTTATTAGTCAGATCATTTTCATGCTGGATCATAGCACCTACGATAGATGCAGAAGTTGTTTGGGACCGAGGAATGCTGAAAGGAAACTGATAAGCTATTGCAAATATGTAGAATGAGAATGCAGAAAAAGATTTGATGTGAATTATATAAAACTGAATACTGTTCTTATAGAGATGAAAATTAGAACAAGATAAACTATCATCTCTTCAAATCTCACTTAGTCAAAATTACAAGATATGCTAGATGCATATTTTCAAAAGCCAGCGAGATTAATTGCAGTTATTCCTATTTTTCTCGTAAACGTTGAACTTCTGCTGTCAGCTGTTGTTATTGACTTTATATTTGAGCTCTGTCTCGTTCCAACTTTTATATTCGAGATTTCAGATCACGAGAATACCAGTTTGTAAATTTCTTCAACTCTTTATTTTCTTGTTTTAACTTTTTATTCTTCCTATCCTTAGTTGCAAGTTTTTGATGCAATTTAGATATTTGATTATTAAGATGATCAATCTCACTTGCTCTCGTCAATAGCCACCGAGACATGGTTGTAATAGAGGTAGCATATTGAATACTGGTAGTTCTTGATGATGCAACAATTTCAAGATCAGTTTTACCAAAAAGATGTATCTCTGCTCCTATCATAGTATTGACAGTTTCAGGAGTAAAGATGAGTGGTTGAGATGTAAAAAGTTCTTAATTCAAATCTATAACATTAGCAAAAGAATTTCTTTCAGCCACAGTATCGTTTTAGATGAACAAACAATTTGATCAATGAGAAATATGAGATCTTGTGTGAGTATTCAATGGGTGAAAATGATCATTTTTATACAACAATCCAAAACTTTTAAATCTCCGTAAAGATCTCATTTGTCAACAATATCAAGTGGATTTGAATTTCTACCGAACCGATAGAACTAGATCTCAAGCTTTTGCAGCTTTTGTCAAACATGAGTAGTTTTCAATACTCTTTGCGCTATGCATGAACATATTCTCCCTAATAAAGTCGAAAGGGAGAGAAATTTTAGATAAGAATATTAACATGTTTTCTCTAATACATTATTTAGATGGAAATCATGTTTAAATTCTTAACCCTATTATATATGTTGAAATCATGTTTTTTTATTACTTGAAAACTGACGCATATTCTCATGAGAAGTTTAATATTACTGCAGATCTTAGATTTCTACTAAGTCTATCAAGTAAACACTATCTGCCACATTTTCAAATCACTCAGAGATTATTACAATTCATGAAGCAAATCGAGAGTGTATTTGGCTGAGATCAGTGATTCAACATATCCAAAAAAAATGTGGTCTTCCATGATCAATGATAGCCCAACAATTTTATATGAAGATAATACTACTTGTATCACTCAAATCAGAGGAGGATATATCAAAGATACGATCAAGTGAAAATCTGGCAGATTTATTTACGATAACATTATCAACTGCGACATTCAAAAAAATTGTGCAAAATATTGGAATGCGAAAACTTAAAAATTTATCGTCATGCACTTTTCAGGGGGAGTGAATGTTTTGAAGACTTGTGCTGATTGTACTCTTTTTTCTTCACTAAGGTTTTGTCCCATTAGATTTTCCTATACAAGATTTTAATGAGGTAATCTTAAAACATTTGGTAGTATATAAGAATGCTATACTCTTTTTCTTTCTCCATTGATCTTTCTTCCCACTGGATTTTTCCTTGGTAAGGTTTTAACGAGACTGATTTTTTATAAATGGTTATTCAAGAGGAAGTGTTGTATAATAGTAGATGACCACCAACTACCACACATGGTTTGTTGTAAACTTAACCATTCAAAAATGTGAATTGATTATTGTACATGTGAGAGTTTGTTGTGCTTGTCACTTAATTGTTGAGCATATAAATTGATTAGCACAATAAACCATCATATAAGTTACCTATAAAAGAGGTCTTGAAGATCATTTATAAGATATAAAAAAAGAAGTAAACTGAATGATATTAAACTCTTAAAGATCAAAATTTTTTACAATCTTTCAATTATTTGCTATTATCCTTTAGTTTCATAACAAAAACACAATATTAACCAAACAAACAAATACAAATGCTAAGGAAAAAACACTGATAACTGATAAGTACCATATCATCTCCTTACCTTTATGATTTGAAATGTGAGAAAAATATATCCATTCAAAAATTGATGCACACATTTATTGACGTAATAAATAACGGCAACGTCAACCTATAGCGACATATCTCTTATTAAAATCCACCCTCACTCTTATTAAAATCTCATCCTCCCGACCGAACTTTCATAGAACTTTCATAGTAAGAAAGATTCACTTATAAATATTATTTAATTTATACCTTTATATTTTCTCTATTTTGATATTTGTAGTTCTAATGTTGTAGTTCTTTGTAACTCTTTTATTATTAATATGTGTAATGTTTGCTAAAAATAAAACAATCATTTTCCTTCGATCAATCAAGTTGGTGAAAGAGCAAAACAGCTGGCTTCAAGTTTCTTTCCAGCCACAACCCATTACTAAGCATTCAATATCTGGCTTAAAATAGAAAATATTTTTCTTAACTATAGAAAAAATGATTGAAAGTGTAATATATACTAAAAACTAAGGACTAAAAAAATAAATAAATAAAAACTAAGACCGTGTTGATGTTATTGATTGGACGGTAAAAAACTTCATAAATCTTTTCAAATCTGTCAAAGGATTGACCCTTTAAGCTTTTGTTTTTTTTTCATCAAGTACAGTTGATCTTTGACTATGGTATACACTGATTTACAAACTAGCTAATGATAAACTGCAGGCAAACTAATGGCCATTAATGCCACATGAATACTTGGCAGAGGATGCAGATCAAGAACATGAAAAGCTCTAACTCAAACGCTAATTATTTTCATGAAAAGAATGAAAGAACTTGACATAATTCTCTTCTTATTCATTCAAGTATATTAAACCAGGTAAAATAAGCTCTTTTGCTGTACAGACTTCGATACAATTATCATATATACTTGCATCCGTGGTTACAAAATATATGAATCCCATTTCTGGGCAGATGTTCTTCTTCTTCCCTATTATTTTAGACAATTGGAAAGATTGGGACTTTAACATATATGAATTAATCCCAATACTTTTTGGGGTATTTTGTGATCATCTCCTAATCGGTTCGATACCTGTATAATCTGCAAGAACAAACTGATCATCTCTTTCCAAAGACGAACAGTTCATCTCCTTAATTACAAGCGCCGGAGAGAGCATAATCCATGGCAGAGAGTGAAGTTCTCAGACTTAAGAATCCAATGTAAATGGAGTCTGCAACAGATCGTAGGGAGCCCAAAGTGCATCCAACGGGCATGGCCGATTTGCGTCCAGACGAGCCCAAGGCTTACCTTTCCCACTCCAATGCAAAAGACTGACAGAACCCGGGTGCAGATTCCGGCAAAGTCCCCGGAAGTTGTCGCCGCCGAGTCCGTGTTGGTTCCATTTGTGATCAACCGAAGCTATGTTTCCAGCAAACACAAGCAGAAATGGAGGAAGAGATCCCAGTTCGTAGATTCTCATCCTCTTCTGCAACTCCATCCACTCCTCGATCCTTGTCGTGTAATCTCCATCTCTCCAACGATCAAGATCGATCACCATCACCCCGGTGTTGAAGTAACACGGTTTCCGGTTGGCGAAAGTCAGGGACAAAGAAGGATTGGACCAAAACGTCGGCGTGAAATAGAACGTGAAATTTGCGTTGCAGTACTCCGGCGCGGCGAGGACCGAGCTTTCCCCCAACGGCGTGGCGGCGAGTTTGGCAATGTCGTCGACCAGAATCAGGTCGGAGTCGAGGTAAACAACTTTCCGGACACATGACGGCAAAATTCTAGCCAAGTAGCTGCGAGCGTAGTTGAGGGGACAATCCAAGGCGGAGCGGATGGAGGTGGAGATGAGGCCGGAGACATGAGAATCGTCGAAGATGTAGACTTTGAATTTGAGGTAAGGGAATGACTTGGAGATGGCGACGCGCAGGAGGGAGCTAGTGTTAATGGAGGCGGAGGCGACGAAATGGAAGAAGATGTTTTCTGGGCATGAGGAGTGTTGGAGAACGGAGAGAATGGCAGCCATGGATCCACGGATGTATTGGGTGTCCAGAGTCATTGCGACATGTACTGCTCTATCGGAGCAGACGATGTTGTCGTTGCCATTGCTGCTTCTGTCATGATCTTCATCTTCTTCGTCGAGGTTGTCGTTGGTTATCGAAGGACAGTCGGGAGAGTTGTAGAATTGCGGGGCTTCTTTGAACTGCTGTGAGAGAATGGTAGTAGTAGTGTTGACAATGGTGGCAGTGTCTGCTATGTTGAAGGAAAGTAGACGAGCAAGGAGAAGGAAGAGAAAAGCAAGCTTCAGTTCTGGTTTGGACATGGCGGATGTGTTTAGAGAGAGAAAGAAAGAGATACTAAAAAGGACCTAAAAGGAAGAGGCTTTTGGATTGGGGATCAAGGTGAGTGAGGCTGTAAAAGTTTGAAACGCGGCTTTGGTTATAAAAGGAAGGAAAGTATAGCTGGAGAAATGATGGGAGGTATGCAGGCTGCAGCACATTCCAAGAGAAAGAGGAGGGAGGAGGAGTCAAGATATTCCAAATCCAATGCAAGAGTTCAGCTTTTTGAGTTCATATTGTTTGGTGATGATGCGGTTTTGTAGCTGTTCAGAGAGACCCAAATGAATAATTCTGCTGACACGTACACAAATTAATTATATAAAATAATTTTATAAATTGACTATTAAATTAATTTTATAATAAACTCAAACGAACTACATTAAAACATTTCAATTCTGCATTTTTAGGATTTTGCATAGTTATTAATAGTATTTTTTTTTAAATTTTAAAGAAATATTATTCACTTTTTAAATATTATTTTATTATTAATTTTTCTCCTATGGATTATAATCAACTTTGTGAAATTTATATTAAGATCATTTTTATTTATGAAATTTTTATTAAATTGATAATATAAAGTGGGTGTTAATTGTAAAATATATTTAAGAAATAATTTTAAAAGAATTAAAAAATAATAATTTTTTTTTTATTTGATTTAAATTATATGCATAATCCAATATGAGAGTTTTTCTTGATATGTAAAATCAATCTACAAAATATGTGATTTTGAAAATACATATAGAAAAATCAATATTAGAGTTAACAGTACTTTTGTATAATTATAAAAGAAAATGATGGCATTATTTTATGTCTAGAGTATTTCTCATGAGAAAATGAAGACCGAAGAGAAAAGGGAAGGTTCTTGTACCTTTCTGGTGACGGATTCCCTCAGGTCCTACATCTCTTTCTCACGTTCTTGTCATTTTTTTATATTTATTATTGAAATAAAGAAAAAAGAAAGGAAAAGAAAAATTGGGACTTGAGACAAGCAGGAAAAGATGGGGGTTTATTTAAGGTCCAGAAAAATGTTTTTTTTTTTAGAAAAGAGAATGAAAAAAAGAGTCTAGTTTGGGGTAGTTCTACCAACAAAACTTCAGTGCTCAGTCACTGTAAATTAAGCTAGCCTTTGCCTTTCATGGACCATCACAAGCTCTAAACTATAGTCCTTGGTCACTAAATATTAATTGGCCTGTTTGACTATATTTCATCAGCTTCAAGCAGTATTTATCGCCTAAACAATACTCTCCAATGAGGGGGATCTTCTCATTCAACTAATCGAGATATATTTGTAGAAAACTCTTTATCAAGATCACGTGCACTCTCAAAATTAATCGAGATATTGTTCCAGACGTCTAGTACCAATAAATAAATACATAAAATACTCTCTGGAGTGATTATACGCAAACTTGGTTAACCTTTAAAATATATTATTTATTATCCTTTTAACTAGTATCATTTCATTATCGTATAATCCAATTATTTGATGTCATATTAGAACACTCTTATTGGATTAGCTAAAAATTATCTTTTAAAAAGTATACTTTTACACAAATATCAAAAAATAAGTATCATATTTGATCAAATATGATAATGAAGTGTGTAGGAAAATGTTCAAAAAGTATTTTTTGTGAATAATAAAACTAAAAGTTTATCTAAAAAGCTAAAACAATTGCTAAATTTGACAATTATTTTAACTTTTTGACAATTGTTTTAGTTTTACTATTCACAAAAAATATTTTTTGAACCTTTTTCCACACACTTCATTGCCATATTTGATCAAATATAATATTTATTTTTTGTTATTTGTATCAAAGTATATTTTTTTAAAAATGACTTTTAGCCGATTCAAAAATGCTCTTGAATAATAATGATGAATAATGGGATGATAAATAATATTATTAGTTAAATTTATTGTTGCCATTCAGTTCTTGGATGGATGGGTGCAACAGATGTCATGTGGACAATGTGTTCAAATGGGCACGGTTGTTGATGCTTAGTAGTCATAACAATCATAGTATGTTGAAGTATCGCTCTCCTGGAAAAACCATTTCTGCAGCGATCAAAGTCTTTCAAATTAGAGCAGCAGCAGCATTTAGAATAAAGCATGCAAAACCAAAGAAAGAAAAGGAAATCATGCTTTATAACCAAGTTTGCTCTCTACAACAGCTAAATCCCACCTTCCACATAGGTGAAAAAAATCTCATGTTACGTTCCATTTGTGTTGAATTTGGTGTGGAAGGTAACGTTTCTAGAGAATTACCCCTTCTAGCAAGCCAACTAGAAATGTATACTTATTTAATTCATTTGTAGCTATCAGGCTAACTGGCTCATTATCAGAAACATATAATTATATATGTTGAGATGTTTATATATATATATATATATATAGAGAGAGAGAGAGAGAGAGAGAGAGAGAGAGAGTACACATACTATACATCACACTATTGTTTTATTTTTATCTTATTATATAAGATGTGACATATTTATTATTATTGGATGATAAAAAATATTCTAATAAATGATTATTTAATAAAGATAAATATAAGGTGAGATAGTGTTTGATGTATAGAATTTTATATACATATATATTAATAGCCAATGGATTTAGAAAAGATAAGAATATCATCAATATAGACAATGGTGAAGTGAGTGAATGAATTGAAGATATCATTCGTGATATTTTAGAATTCACTTGGAGCATTTTTTAGGTCGAAATGCATTACATTCCACTCATAGTGACCAAACGGAGTGGTGAAAGCAGTCTTGTAACGGTCGGATTCCTTAATTTGAATCTGCCAAAATCCAAACTTAAGATCAAATTTAAAAAAAAATGATTGCATCACTTAACCTATGAACCAAATCGTTTTTGTTAGGAATAGGATATCTAATTCATTCTAAAACTTTGTTCAAGAGTTTGTAATTAATAACCAATCGGGATGTCTCTCTCTCAATTTCAACATTTTTTTGAAATAGAAGGCAGCACACGATTAAGGTGACTTACTATGCCTGATAATAACTTTAGAGAGAAGATCAGAAATTTTAGTTTTGCAAAATTCCAAAGTTTCACTATTCATTTGAATAGGTCTGGCTTTGGTTGGAATATTTTTCTCAGAGAAATCTTTAATGTAAGGAAGAGAAACCTCATGTTTCTTCCTATGCCAAAAAGTATTGGAAAGTTCAGAATAAACATCAAAAATTAATTTTTTATGAAAATCATCGATTTTTGATTGAAACAAAAGATCAGACAAATGCTCAAAATTTTTTTTGAATTTAACTTCTTGTTGTAAGAAGTTCAAGTGTTTTGTTTTTACTAAAATCAAAGAATTTAAATCTTTTGAAGTATCAATTTGAAATTTTTGAAGCCAATTTAAACTTAACTTTATATCCAAAGGGATCGGTAATAATCCCATCTTTTTCAAAAGAAAAAGATAAATGGTCGAAATAAAAGACATGCATATATATACATATATATATATATACATATATATATATATATATAGAACATGAAGTGCCACTAATTGTTTTTTGCCTGGGATTCTTTTTCCAACGTTTGCAAAATCGATCTTTTCTTTTTCTCTTTACGGGGGAACATGATTAATGAAACTCTTCTATTGCTGGGCCCAAAAGCAAGTGATTATTGATGGTGGTACTGCATAGTACCTTTGGGTTTGTTGATACAATAATTTTACTAATCACTCTTACATGATTATATATCTAATTTTATTTATCTTTTTCTTTCTAATTTAAAAAAATTCTACTCATAATCTCCATACGCTTCACAACACTTCTATTTTTTTTTTTTTCTATTGCCAAATTTTTGGTATACAGATGATGAGTAGAACAATTCTATTAGTTTAAAAAGAATAAAACTAAAGCAAATTTAAAATAATAAAATGAACTGTGTGGTGTGTGGAAATGATGAGAAGCAAAATTCTTTATTTTTCTCTTACTAAATATGTGATGTAAGAATGATAAATAGAATAACTCAATTAGTTTAACAAAGAATAAAAAAAAAAAAAACAGTAATAATATTGTATGATATAGGCAGCTGAATAGAAGGGACTCTTGTTCATAATTCTCTCTCATTAGCCTTATAGTTTACATGATATCGTATGGAAACTCAAACACAAAAAAATCACAGAATTTGAGGGCCTCACGCAGGAGAAATATTAAGGATATGAGTTTTCCTCCAAATTTGATTGGAGGCAATTTAAAAACTTGACATGTGTCCGTCCATTGAGCATATGACAAGCACTTGTTTTTTTTTTTTTAAATGAAGGGCACATGCCAAATTTTTAAGTTAAGACTTTTAATTTAATAATAATAAAAAAAGAGTTAACTTTTATAGAGGTTGGGCACTTGCCATATCTATAAACGGTTTGGAGAAATTGTCCTCCAACTCAATTTGGAGGAAAACTTTGTCCTATAGATACATAAATGAAGTTTACAGTATTTTATTGATGATTGTATAAATCTATCAAATCGTATTAAATACTCAATAAATGTTATAAAGTCATTATTTATATATATATATTTATTTTTTTCTAAACAAGCTTAATATATTATAATTGATGGATATAGATATACATGATCAGTCAGCTGGATAGGGGAGACCTCGACAAACACCATTTCTCAACTAGTGTAGCATTATACAAAAAGAAAAAGAAATTGACATTGGAATAAATAAATATTTCCTACCCTTCCCTACTAAGAGGGAGCTGCACAAAATGATGGTTTTTATACAATCTAAGATTGGGGTTAGAGTTTCGTGACTGTAGACCATGGTGATTGTAGTGATTGCACATTTTGTCTTGAAATATCTATTGGAAGGTACACTGCCCTGTCTTCATGACCCCGTGGCCAAATAGGACAACCCTTATAATAAAAAACAGATAAAAAATCTGAACTCTGTCACGTTATACATCATTATAAAACTCCACACTCTCACAAATATGTGGTTTTCATGCCCGAGACAAAAGTAAAAAAAAAAAGGGGGGGGGGGGGGGGGGGGGGGGGGGGGGGGGGGGGGGGGGGGGGGGGGGGGGGGGGGGGGGGGGGGGGGGGGGAGCGGCCTACAAGTTGTGGCGAATAAAGAAGGCCAAGGAATCAAAGAGGAGGTGGTGATCTCAGGGACAACGGTTCAAATATCTTACTAAAATTTTTAGATATAAGGATATCCTAACAAAATCTAGAAAAACTAGTAAAGAAAACACTAAGGTAGATGCAAAAATGGATGTACTACAGTTTTGACCAACTATAGTAGATTTTGAAATCTGTGATGACGCGTAGGACCCACACGTCTATCTCTTTATAACCGCAACAATTAGATTTGAAAGATTTGATAGTGGCGAATCCGTGGATCTAGTGCATGAGGTAAAAAAAAGCTCCCAAAACGGGTGGCACGTGAAACTTATTCGCAATATCGATTGTCACAAAACCTTACTTTCCAAACGATTGGCGGCCACCTTCTCATACCACGCATATCTCTCAAATGTTACCAGAAAACTAAAGATCTATGTTTATATGTCTTATCTTTCTCAAACCTGAAATTCTTAAATTCTTACAATAATCTTGATCTGTCCATAAACTCAAGATACAAACCACTTACTGATGTGGCGAATAAAAATGAGGTAGTAAATAAAAAAATTTATTACTATAGCATAATGCACATACGTACATATATATATATATATATATATATTTAATGGAGATGTTAAAGCATGCATTTACGCAGGAGATAATAATAGTTTTAAGCTGTCCTTAATTAATTGATTTGTTCAACCATATGATCCCCAATCTATACCTCTCATTAAATTATTTGTGTTAGGTTCATCTACCCATTCAAATTTAAGATAAGTGAGACTTTATTATGGGTTAACACATTAATTCAAGACACTCTCAAGGGACCAATATATTCTCAAAACTCTATCATTTAGTGACAGTAGTTCTGTCCCCAAAAAGATGAGTTCATAGCTTTGTCAATGCATGATCGGCAACACTCACAACAAGAGATTAAAGACCCGTTTGGTTTCACAAATGGTTTCATCTATCTTATTTCATTTCATCTCTTCTCATCTTGATATCTATATACCATTTAAATTCAAACACTTTTCAAATTTTTAGAATTGTCATCTAATCATTACCTAATTATTAGAAGTACTTTTTCAAACTTTCAAACTTCTAAACGTTTTCATCTCATATGTATAACCAAATAAGACCTAAATTTTTTTCATATTTTGAATCACCATTCATAACTTGGTGTGAAGATGATCATTGTTACCACAACTAGGTAGGTTTCAAAAGTATAGTACTACCAAGATACATATGATTTAAATAATTAAATTCATTCATTTCCTATATATTAATATAATCTTTTGCGATAAGTGCAGTAATTGAAGATAATGTTATAACAGAAGTCTTGGATTCGAATCTTAACACTATAATACTTACCAAGCTTAATTTCACTATAAGAAAATTGCTTATTTGTAGCCAATTAATTTCAATGAAATAACTATTTATAGCTAAAATGAGTCGCAAATAATTTTTTCATCGCGCAAATTATTGGTCAGAAAAGCCCTTTTTCTTGTAGTGTTCTCGACAACTTAATCAAAGTGATTTAACAAGTAGTAGTTTGTAATTAATTTTAGGGTCACTTTCTTGTAAAAATCGGTGCAATATTATTTACATGCGTATATATTAGGTCGAAACATATCGGTTGAGGTTCTTGCCCGATCCCAGATCATACCTAGCTAGTTAATTAGCGTCACTCAAAGAGCCTAATAATTTGTGTAGAGAGTAATGAATCATACTTGAAAATGTCAAATTATTGTTGCGCTTAAAAGAGTAGCAATTATTGCAAGTACTAATTATATATAGATAAATATAATAAATGTATGGAAGTGCTATTTAAAAGCCTTTACACCACATGTCACATAATTTAATTTATAAGATTCGAATTTTAAAATCTATCTTCCAATTCAAATTATGCCACATAAATGATATGGTGTGTGGTGTAAAGACTTTTAAGTAGATTTATTCATGTGTATATGCATATACATATATATATATATATAAACTATGGTCCATGCATAATTTATGACATGAATGGATTGAATTAATACTGATCAGTGACTCATGTACTTCTCCACCCACAGTTTTTACTACCACCGTTAATGGATTCAAAAGGATTCCCATCTCTTGAGTTGTTGACTGTACTTAACTTGGGAGTTTATACTTAAAAAAGAGATTAATACATCAAATGAAGTTCCTTGATATTTATTGTGTCCAAAAACTTCACTTGCCCAATTATAGATATTGCGGAGCTAATCAATTAGTTAGAAGATCTCCATCCAAATTGGAATACCTGGCTATTACCTTCAGACCTTTGAGAATTCCCACGAGGACCAAGATACTCATGCATGCTTTCACGCAAGCTGGTACTGCATGTGTGTAGAGTTGAGCAAAAATTTAAAAATTCGACTCCATTCGACTAAGACAAAACGGAGTTGGATAAGTCAGATTTTTTTAGTTATTTTTCAGTTTGAGTTGGGGTGTCGCTAACTCCGATATTAATGTACATCCAACATTTAAAGCCCCAAATCTGACTTCGCTCCAATAAGTTAAAGTTGGAATCAGAATCTAAATTAAAACTCCAACAAAATCAGAGTCAGAATCGGATTTAGAAAAATCCGACTCTGACAAATATGACTGCTTAGCTCGAGTATAATATATATAAACTCGAGTACTCAAGAATTTGGTTCATTTGTTAAATGAATTTGTTGTGTTTGGAAAATCGAAGATATCGTCTCAACACTCAAACCAACTATATTTTCTATAAGAGTTTCTTGGGGTTTGGTCCGACCAAACCCCCCCTTTGCGGCTCCCGCCGTTGCCAGCGGTGGTGGGTGACACCACCCACCATAGCTAGCGACGACGGGGGTTGGGTGAGACCGAATTTTCCTTAAAAATTCATCTTCATTTTATTTTTTATTGTATTTTTTATTATGTTTTCTTCATTTTATTATTTTATTGTGTTTTTTATTGTGTTTTTAAATTTTTTTTTTGTATTTTTTATTATATTTTTTAACATTTTTTATTGTATTTTTATACAAATTATAAGAGATTAGGGAGTGGGCTGCAAAATACTGGGGTGCAGCCCGACCGCACCCCAGCGTCACCCTTTCTATAAATAGCTAAAATTCATCTTAATCCACTTCATACATTCAAATACATATGTCAATTTATTTATATTTAAATACATTTTAATAAGATCTACAAAATGTTAATATATATTTATATATTGATTCAAATTCTTTAAGATTACTTCAACATCCAAACTCAGCTTAAAATTTGAACAAAAGGTTTGACTTGTTTATTGACCAAACACAACTTTTTATAAAATCAGTTGATTAAACTTATAAAGAAATCAGGGTTATAAATAAAATTGGAGATACAATTCATCTTCTCTAAAAATAAAATTATGAGCTCCAAGTTGTTTAAAAACAAATGATCGGTCAAAACTTGAACCTGGTTTATTATTGGAAAAATATCTCTGTGAGAATTACCGACATTTAATATTAATGTAATATTGTCCAATATATCCCAGAAATGTGTGTCATGCATGTTGAATTAGGTCAATAAAAGGGGGCTTGTATGAGTTGCACATGGGAGTAGAGGTACGTCGGTGCATGCTTTTTTCAATCAAATTGTTCAATCAAAGGAACAACGAGTACTGCATGCGTGGGGTCCAAGGTTAATTAATATTCAATTCGGAATCAAACCTTTTAACTCCTTTTTCTTTCTATTTTATTGACTTACGGCAAGTCTTCTTTTTTTTTTTAATTCTTTGAATTTAGGTTTTTTTTTTTTATAAATCTTATTTTTTATATACCTATGTGAAAGTCTTCTACTGTAAGTGGCATTTTAAAATATCAATTATTTATGTGTACGTAGCAAAACTCATCTTTTTTTTTTAGTTAAAAAAAAATCTATATTTTCTTTAATTATATCTATTTTAAATTAAATTGAAAATTAATTTAAAAACCAAATCATTCTGCAGCGGGACTAAAAAATATATCTCATAAATTTAAGATGAAAAATAATATTTTTATATCTAAAAATATTCAATAATGATTGAAACCAACCCCATTTATTTTGTTTCTTCTCCTTTTGTTTTTTTTTTTTTTTCTCTTGATCAATGTATTAATTCTCTTCCCCTATTACTTTTTTTTTTTTTTAAATTATGTGTGGCTATGTATAATTTGTATGCATTATACGATATGTTATTAACTTGGACCCCTAGTGTTCATTCACATCGACATCATGACTACTTTTCAATATTCGTTTTTTTTTTCCCAACAAAGTTGGGGAGGGAATGATAATCGGGTGGGTATCCATATTGGTATATCATGCGTGACGAGCTGCAATCAATCAATTACTACAGTCGATAAACCTAAAATATCAGTATTGGTAGTACATGCATCGATCAACATCAAAATTTAGATTAATTCATGATATACCTGATTAAGAAAGCTCAATTAGTGATCATCAGAAGAGGTTTATAATATAATTGTCTATATATAATAGAACCCCAAGAACAGGTCAATCATATATAAAATTAAATCACTAATTTCCATTAACTTTAATGTGAAAAAATTAAATTAATTAATCTATGTAATTTTATATCCTAATTAACACTCATCCTGATCAATTTAATTACGGCATAGGTCGACAAAGACCTGATCTAAAGACCCTATCAAGGATATATCAATATCGTTGTAAGAGCATTCTCAAAGAACTATGAATTTTGCATAATTTGTATATAAAATAGAATTAACCATGATCCCTAAAAAAACGTCTTCATCCCAAATATTCAATCCAATATATTGTTTTGATGATCAATATCTCTCTCCCTCATCTTTCTTTTTTTGCTGTTATTTGTCAAAAACATATCTAAAATAGATAAAATATTGTTTTGACTAACAATTTAGGAAGAATTTTTACATGGAATATTCATTTAATAGGAGGATTGCATGTACTTAAGCATGATGATATGAGGACAAATGATGAATCGAATATCCATGTGCTTGGAAGCTGAGTTTTGGGAGGGAAAGGGCCATGGCTCATGGCTGGGACAGCCATCTTTAAACTGGTGGATCAGAAGACTAGTACATGATCTGAAAAGACCGTATATGGAGGTTGGAACAAATGGACAAGCTTTGAAAGTATTTAAAACGACGTTTGACTGTGCAAAGATTGCTACCAATTTTTATTAATTTCTTCAACTGGGTCCTACGTACTTATTGAATGAAACAATTGAAGTGCTGGACTTTGATTCGTCAAAATATTGCGATTAGACATCATAAAACCTCTTGCTAATTTGTACCAATATATGCTAGCCGTACGTTGAAGTACCTAGAGGTCATTCTACATTACATTATTTTGGGGAGTTCTATAATTACGGCAGGTTTCGAAATAAAAAAATTTTAAATATTCTCAAATATTTTTTATTATTGTTTATTATTTTATTATTATTATTTATCTACTTTTATTATTATTTATTATTATTTAATATTTTATTATTATTTTTTATCTATTTTTTATTATTATTCACAAATACTCTCAAAGGTAACCTTAATCAA
The DNA here is from genome assembly GCA_036559045.1 of Platycarya longipes. Lineage (NCBI taxonomy): Eukaryota > Viridiplantae > Streptophyta > Magnoliopsida > Fagales > Juglandaceae > Platycarya > Platycarya longipes. The sequence continues at coordinate 43,565,927 of CM071802.1, forward strand.
TCTTTAGTATTTCTTTTGATATTTGATCTCCATTATTTTTGTTAATTTTGAGATAAGAGTACCTTTTAAGTACAGCTCAAATTAGAGATATTTGTAACGCTTTTAGTGAAGGACACTGCTACTTATCCCGTTGTCATCTATTCTGATATCATCCCATTTTAAGTTTTTTTTTTTTTTTTTTGGTTTTTTTATATGATTTTTAAATAAATATTTTAAAAATAATATTATAATTTTTTATATTTTTAAAAAATATTTTAAGATGTTCAAAAAGTCATGTAAAAAAATATTAAAAAAATATTTTTTTATATATTTTTTTTAACATCTTAAAATATTTTTTAAAAATATAAAAAAAAATTACAACATTATTTAGAAGCACTTACTTAAAAATCATGTAAAAAAAAAAAAATTTAAAATTGAAAACGGGATGCGATAAAGATGAATGGCTACGAAAAAAATAGCATTTTCTTTTAGTAAATTATCCATAAAGAACTCAATCGCAATGGCTTTGTGGTCAGGTGACATTAATATATCCCTCAATCCATCATAAGAAATGATTTAGAATTAATCAAGTCTTCCCATATAAATATATATATATATATATATTTATATATAAACCCTTTGCAATAACACAGGGTTGGGATAAGCCTAGAACTAAAGGCACTACATCTACAACACGATACACACAGGAGTAAGGTATCAGGACATCAAGAAATGGTATTGGTAGGAAGGGATGAAGAAAGACATTTCTAAGTTGGTTTCATAATTCTGAAACTCGATCCAGACCGGTTCATCCAAGAAAGAGTACTTACAATAAAGTCTCTATTTTTTTCTTTTAAAATACATTATCAAAACCTGTTTTTTCTATTTTACTTACTCACTTTTATAATATATTATTCATTAACTAATCTATTTTTTCTCTATATCATTTCAATATTATACTTTTTAATCTTTTTTTTATTCATATCAATTTTTTTTTAATTATCAATGCCGATATCCTTAAATCTTTTGATATTTATAATATCTTTGCATACACAATGTTATATAATTATATTTTTTTTTTTCCTATTTTATAAATGAACACAAGAAAGCTACACCGCATGTTAAAAAAAAATGTAATAAAACGGAGAAAACTGACACAAGAAGACATGAAAACTACATCAAATAGAAACTGCACACAACAGGGAAAAAAAAAAACAAAATGACTAAAATGTGGGAAAGGACTGATGCAAGGAAAGGGAAAGTAATAAAATATTTTTACAGGATAAACAGTATCTCATTACATGTAGCGTAATTACTATTCATTCTTTCAAAATAATTTTATTTTACCGGTTTCATTGGAGCTAATTTTTGGGCTGTTTTCTCTATATTTTAAAGAAATAAGCGAAATAACTAGTCTATTGGGATTGCTCTAAGAACTTCCGATCTTTTCGGTTTTTGCTCGGTTTTACATATGTGGCTCGATTTTGAGTATTTGTGTTGGGTTAGTTGATTTTTTGAACACAAATTTGAAAAAAAAAAATATTCAAAGAATGCACTTATTAAAATGTATTTATCTTTGATATATATATACATATATAAAAAGTGTACTCTTATACTTATACCATATTATATATTAATGTAACTTAGTGTATACAGATAAATAATAACATATTAATAACTTAATATTAATACTCATGCTTCAGAGTAAGTTTATATAAAGGAGGCATAAATAATAAGATTAAAGTTTCATGTTAGATTAATTTTATAATATGAATAATATAAGAATTAAAATAAATCGGCTCGATTGGGTCCAAATCGAATTTCCAAACATGAAGACAATCAATTTTCAATGTCTAGAAAACAAAACTGACCAAATTGATTGTGAATCAGATCGATCTCGTTGATGTTTTTATTTAACTTTTCTTACATCCCTATGCAAAACCACATAATTAACAACACAAGAAGAAAAACCCAACCGGAGAGATCTCCTGAGATATTTTCTACGAAACCCCAAAAAACATGTTTAACGAGATCTCTGTGTTGAGATCATGAATCTCTACGACAAAACCCTCAAACCTTTATGCATAAACCCATGCTTTGTATTGAGAATTAATCTTAAAAAAAAAAAAAAACTAGAGAACAAGAAGGACGAAATATAGAGAAGAGAAAATAGACTAATAGCTAGTGGTCCAGTCTAGCCAAAATAATGGACTGAAATTTTCTATCCATGACCCCCCTCGGACCAAACCGGACTGATCACACTCCTAGGCATGAGGGAAGAGGAATGGAGAGAGCGATGAGAAGCTGAATATAGATGGGAAAAGCATTCGAGGGCCTTTCCCTTCTATAGTAAGTGCGGATGGGCATGTAAAATATAGTTGGGTACAATCCGACTCCCTATTCCCCCATTTTAAATTCCAAGGCATCGGCTCACCCGTCTTTGGGTCGGGAAGATTGGGTGGATGGACTGGCTGGCCAGATTGCAGGGACCCAATGCTCAACCCTACTACAAATTGGAAGGATCTCTAGAACCTTTGCTCATTCCAGAGTGGAAACATGATGAAATGGAGATGAACTTCCTGAATCCTAGTAGGATTGCCACCGACAGGAAGTGGACAGAATTCCATATAGGTGATCATTAATCGATTTACTAGGATTGCTCATTTCCTTGCCATCAAGAACATAAAGTCTTAAGCAAAATACTAGCACAACCATATGTGGTATACTGTCAGGCATCATGGAGTTATGCCAAGAGCAATTGTTAGACCTTGATGCTCAATTTACCTCCACATCCGAGAAGTGATCGCAACAGGCGTGGGGACTACGTCGAGCATTTGTAGTCGCCGAGAGACTTCCTAGGATCCAAACATCCTTTGCCAGGTCTTTTATTACAAAATGACTAAGCTATGTTCATAACGACATGAACATCAAAAGCAATATCATCTATACGAACATGTGCAATGTTTGACGAGTGAAGGAAAAAGAGTATAAGTTGTCAATTCACTTATCTTCAATTATCATAATAAATGCATGCATATGGTTTCCATCATGATAATATATAAGTGCATTTAGTATCAATAAAAACCCAACATGAGAGCCATACCAAAAATAAAAGAAAAAAATAACTTTGACAACATAATCATGGTCAACCAAACTAGATTATAAAAATGTAATATACATACGGAATGAAAAGAATGAAGCTTTTCTTTACTTCTTCAAAGGCCTTCGGCCGAAGCTCTGTTCAAAAACATTTTTTTTGTCTCTACAAGCGGCTCTCAGATTACAAAGCTCTGAAAACCTAGAATTCAATAACCTTTACATACCCAACCAACTTAATATTTTTGGGCTATGTGAAAGGAAACCCTAAATCTAAGGTTGGTGCATTACATGCCATTTTCCCTATAATCACCCCATATACAATTACAAACCAGTATGAATAAAACAACAAACACATCGAGAAAGATTTAAGTATCAAAAAATACTAAAAATACTAAAGCTACCTACTTTTTACAGACATTCCTTTCCAGGAACTATTTGCTGAAATAGAAAATACTAAGCATCCGACCAAGTAATGAGAGTTTCATTTCACTGGACCCTGTGCACTGCCCCTCAGTTTCCCCATCACTGCTGAAGAGGGTCTGGTCTGAGCAGTCAAGTGAAGCTCCACATGCTAAATTATACGACTGACAAGCTGAATGGCAGACCCGAAGCCTGTTGTCGCCATCCTTGTCGCACTTCTGGATTGAGATCTGGTGATTCAGGCCAATCTTGTTTAGTCAAACAGATACCAAAACCAATTTTGCATTCAAATGGCCCAAAAACTAGTATATTAATGCCAATTCCAAATTGCACATTGCATATTACAGAAGCATCTACAGAGCCAGATGTGTTGATGGTTCCTGTGGGCAGAGCTAAACATAAACGTGACAGGATCCTTTATGTTGAAATCTAAGATATATTCTCTAAAGAAGGGGAAAAAATCGGAACTATTCAACTAATTCTGTTTCATCAAGAAGACAATGAAATGCTGATAAGCATGTGAGTGGAGGATTTGCAATCAAAGGCTATGACAATTACCTTCATATATTTGTAAGAATAGCTCCTCTCTGGTTTATTTAATGGGTTGTTTGTGTTTAGTGAAAGTATTTGTGTTTGCTTGAGCTGTGAAGTTCTTTGATTTACCAACCAATTTAGAGTCTAATAGATCTACACGGAAAAGCAGTTCAATCTTAATTGTGATCTCTTGAGTCGTTTTCCCGAGTAACAGATCTTGTCATGTGTATATGCTATAAACTGTTTTCATACCAATAAAAACCTCTGGCTATATGCATACACACGCACACACAGGCAGAAAGAAAAATGTGAGGCACAGTTTGAAACGCTTAGTGAAAAACGAATTGCATTAAGACAGGCAACTTACCCAACATGCAAGGCGCTTAGCTGCTGCATCACAGTAGCTACTGCCAAAGAAATTAAATAACTTCCTGGCACCACCTGGGAACAAACGGTGGTAGTTGGGCATGACAACTACTTCTTCTAGTTGCTGCAGTATGCTTGGTTCACTGGGTGCACAGTGTTGCCCACCTAGATCACTTTCCAGCACATTTTTGCAAACTAGAAGACTAGAGGTGAGCATGGAGCTGTTCTGGCATGTGTAGCCCGCATAGTCTGAACAACGGAATTCACATACTCCATTATCACAGACTCCTCCATGAAGACTACATTGTTCATTGCAAACGGCTGCATATCATACAAAAGAAAAAAGCTAACAGATTAAAACACTAACCACAATAATATGTCAAACTAATTTCATCATGCGTATGCAAGGATCAAACAAGGACAAATATCTTGTGAAGATGTTCATTGAAAGGCAGGTCTAACCCCCTTCCTCTCTCAGCATGTGTTGAAGGCCAATTCAAAGCTCATACACATGAACACATTAGTACAAAGCTGGCAGGGATTTTTTTAACACTTGTACTCCTCTTCCTGCACTTCATCCTCAATCGTTTATTCATATGAAAATTGCAGCAATTGCACTTTTTTTTTTATAGGTAATAAGAAGTTTTACTCCATGTAAATAGGTATAACCAAGTACACAGGACACAAGTATACGAGAGTACCTAGATACAAACTAAAGAAAGACAAACCTACAGCAAAACAATAGAAGAATCCCCATCTCTTACACTTGGCAAGTGCAGCAATTGCACTTGGCTGACTATGCCTATTCTAACAATATAGCTTCCAGATCAAAAGACACACCAAGAGCTTAGATATGTCTAAATTATGAACTTAAAAAAGGGCTTTTTCACTAATGTGAACTAATCATTCTTCGCATTGAAGCCATTCTCCTAAAAGAACAATATCAACAATCAATTGGGCAAAGTGGGTCTCACTTCATCTGCAATGCAGGAAAACATGACCACAAGAGTAACACATTTTTTATTTTTTTGGTCTCACAAGTTATCAATATGTATATCATCACCCTTGTATTTCCCTTCCCCCATAAACACAGCACAGTTTCAGACTACTTTTTTTTTTATCGGTAAGGAAATTCAATCATGATGAGCATGAAAGCAACCAAAAAGTAGGTTTTCTGTAGTTTCATCATAAATAAACAAAGAACCAGCCAACTAAGACATAGGAAAAAAGAAAAAGGAAAAAGGATATTCCTTTTACCTGTGGAGCAATCAACACCAGTATAGTCATTTTCACATTCACAAATCCCATTAGATAGGCATTGGCCATGTCCATTACAATTGCCGGGGCAGGAGCCTGCAAAAAATATCAATTTAGAACTGACAACAAATCAGAAGAAATATCAGAAAATTGCAATTCCAGAAGCAAACTTGTATTTTGTGCATCAACTACAAAATAGGAAAAGAGGGAAACAAAAGCTCACGTTTACTACAGTCATGACCATGAAATCCTAGAAAGCAATGGCACCTTCCATCAACACAGTCTCCATTGAACTGACAAGAATTGGGACAATGACCTGATCCAAGAACCGGGCCTGTACTACAGAGCTCATGGTATTCAGGGCATATTAATTCACCTACAGACAAACATCGGGCATATCAATTCACCCACAAATAAGCATTCAAATCTATACAAAGAAAAAGGTGTGAACAAATAAATTTTACAATATAAACCATCAGTGCACAAAATGGGATAACTACCATTAAAGCCGGGGAACTGAATTGGTCCGCCACCTTCAGGACATACTTTCCACATACCATTAACAGCAACCTGAAAAGCATAGTAATGAGTTGCATTGGGCTAATATTGAAGCAAAACAAGGGGATGAGCTTAAACTTTAAAAAATGTTATCCATTGCCCTCTTTTTATTTTTTTTATTTTTTGATAGGTATGGGTGTATGACAAGGTGAGGTGTAGATTTAACACAGAATGATATACGCTATCCATTGCCCTCCTACTGTAGGGCAACAGGCATAGCTCTTATTTTATATTTAACCTATTTTTAACAAGTCAGCATAGCTGGGGCCTGCCACCATGATGCCAAAAATTTTATGGATTTTTATTGAATTATTGTTTAAAACATCAACGAACGGTTAGTTGTCACCCTTCATTAACTCTGGACACCCATGCTTACGCCCAGCTCTACAGTCTTTACATGGATGCCATTTTTCATAAGACATCACATTGTAAATGTATAAATGATCAAGGGCAACTTCAATTTTGTAGTCACAGACGTGAGCTAGCAGATAAATACATATATATGTATGTATTTATGTATGCATGTATGTTGGGTCTGTTAGGAATCACCATAAGTGAGTTCTACGCAAAGCTACCTAATTTTTCTTGGTGGGCGGTGGGGATGATAAACATGCTCTCAAACCACAGGTAGGTTATTTAAGACAATCAGTCAACATTATATATTGCTGCCAGTGAAAGTACATATCAATCACAAATCCACCTGCTTAGGCTTGGATACACGGTGTACTAGTATGGATCAGATCAAGGTCACTAGAGTTAAGGACCCAATTAAACATATTTTAGAGAATGGACTAGCTGCATTAAACCAGGGACAAAAGAATGCTACACAACATGTAATCACCATCAGGCACCTGTTCTTGTTGGTTATTTTTCTTTTTTTGGTAAGTTATTCTTGTTTGTGATTCTCTACTATTTCTTATACCAAACATTGCAACATGTAGTTTGAATCAAAGGAAGGTACCTTTTATATTTAATTTGACTTTTAAAAAAGCAATTGGGAGAAAACGGGGAAAGAAGGCTTAAACAGAGGACTCCACCAGAATGAGCCATAGGCTTTTTGCTTCTTTTGATATAAAAAAGCAAAATAGTGCTCAATAGCTCCCACTTAAAATTATTCAGAACTAGATGCTCATGCTCTTTCTCCTACTCTAATTTCTTTCTCCTTTTTTGCTCTTTTTTTTTTTAAACTTTGTTTCTAATTATTTAGACCTAGTTTGCGAGCAACTCATGAATATGAACCAAAAGGTATTGAAGCTCTAGTCCAAGGTTTAACACCTCATGGATGCAAACAACCCTTTGGGGCCACACCCCCAGGTGAAAAGCCAGCGATTTAAACAATTTTGTGTAGGGAAACTTTCAAGGGTGTGATGCACAGGATCAAGGTTTACTCTGCAGGTGTGGGTCCGAAGGGCCCTTTCTGCCTTGGAGAGGTTCCCCGACATTAAAAAAAAAAAATAAGTATTGAAGCTCCAAGTCATACCTCTAGAGAATTATTAATGCACCTGTGTTGATAACAACCATTTCCTTGGGTTATAGAACCGCGTATAAAGCCCGTACGTACTAATGATGAGGACATACACCTATATTTCAAAAAGAGAAACATAATGAGCAATATTGAATTTTTTTTTTCTTTTTAACTACGTCCCATAGAACACCAGACATGCCATACAGCTATTTGAGAAAGTGCCAAACAAATCTGACCTAGAGTTACTGCCTCGCACTTCACCCAACATTCTGTCTGGTGCTCGAGCACTGTTCGTGTCTGTACATGATCCATCAGAATAAGCTACAAAGTATGTACAATAATCAGCCAATGAGGACTGCCCTCCTGCAAATGGCAATAACTTAGCAAACTGAACCTCACATTCGGGGCCAAGATCAAATAATCGGAAGCTTGATACTGAAGTACATAAAATGGTGATATCCATATTAATCAGCAAATGCCAGAGAAAGGTATGAACTTAATTTATTTGAGTATTGGAGCAGAGATCGATATACTATTAAATTATACCAAACAGAGGATTTGACACAGGCACAAGACAATCCAAATTATGACCATCGTCTGATCAAGGGATTGTCACATTCTATGCTGTCTCTGTGTTAACCACTAAAGTTGTAGTAGCTGCCAAATATTTACACTGGAATGAGTTAACAGAGACCATTATGATACTTTTAGTTGACAACTGATATCATTTTGTTTGAAATTAATTATATAGTTGCTTTTGGTCATCTGCAGTCTTTATTTTCTTTTGTTGGCTAGTACAGTTGGTTATTGCATGCTTAAATCAAACCCTTGACAGTGGTTAAAGAGCATCTATTATCACTAGATATGAAGATTAATAACAAATAAAGAACAAACCTTTGTTAGCCAGTGGAAAATAACGTGCCCACTGAGGGAGGTCTCCACTGTAACTTACAATCGGGCAGTAACCCTCGGCCTCCCTGTTATAGGTACAGCCAGACGACTGGGTCGTGTTACAATGGTATGCCCCCTTCCAGAGATTGCAAGGCAAGGTAACAAATTCAGTTCCTTGGTTATAACCCCAGTCCAGACGGTCTGCGATAGTATAATTAGCCTGGTACCACCCACTATCTTCTAGTAAAGCAAGCGTCATTTTCGAAACTACTGATCTTGTATCAACTGAACCAGTCATAATTTCATTCATCAGAAGCCTTTTTTCCCAATGAGATCCTGCAAGAAAGTTAGACTTACATTGAGCATTATGCTGATGAATTCCAACACAAATATAGATCGACTGTAGTCTCTCATAAAGTAATAGCTGCTACACCCCTAATTATTCATCAAATTATTATATTCTCAAGGCCATATTCAAATAATCAACCAAACGTCAGCCTCCAGAAATATAAATAACTTAGACACCATTAAAAATTTCAATTTAACAAATCAAAAAAAGGATTCGCTTCTGCAAGGTTCTGGAACAAAATCGAAACGATAATAATCAAAATAGGAACCTGACGTGCCACGTCCTCCTCCATCTTCTAGCTCTAACCCAGTAAAGTTATCAGAGAAAGCCTGCCAGAGAAACATTTACAGCCACAAAATGCAAAGTAAGCTCTCGTCAGATAATGCAGATTTACACAAAACAGAGGCACTCCAAACCGGATGCAGTGAGTATATGGAATTTATACCTCCCAGTGGGAACACGTATGCAGCCTAATATAATTACAGTAGAATAAATTACATCAAAACAAATGCAGTGGCAACTCTCTTTCCCTTTGTCGCTCTGTCTCTCTCCCCTCAAGCCCAAACTAAGATTTTCTCCCCCTCCTCCCCCCCCCCTACTCTCTCCCCTCAAGCCATCGCCGAGCTCTCTCTCCCCTCAAACTCTCTCTTTCTCACCCCAGTCATTCTCCCTTTCTGTTCTTTGGTTCTTAAAACTCCACTTGTGCTAAAACTAAGTTACGGGGCTGTTCTCATATCTCAGACTCACAGTTCTCCAGGCATCATTGCTCCTAACATACTGGGTTTTTGTCTCCTGAAATCAATCAGGTGGTTCCTTTGCAACTGGTTCTTTTGAAAAACCCACCTAAAACAGCAGGTTCCCCACAACTGATTCACAGTCTAAGAGGATGGGAATGGGAAAGCCATGTGCACATATCCGAGCTCACCACATGGCACTTCCCTCCAATTCCTAAGAAACAAATTAAATAAGGGACAAAAGAAAATGAAAACATGCAGAACAGACCTGTTAAAGGGGAAAAAATAAAAACTCTGTTACAGGCTTGAGGGGGAGAGTCTGTTGCCGGGCTTAAGATGAGAAAGAGAGAGAGAGAGAGAGTAACTGATGGGGAAAAATGGAGATCTCAGTTTTTTTTTGGGGGGGGGGGGGGGGGGGAGAGAGAGTATGAGAGAGCAACTAGGGGGGAGAGAGCGCTTGGCATGGGAGTATTATTTCCTCGAATCGGTTCTACCATGAATAGATTAAGAGCGCTTACATGTCAGCTTTTGATTGGAGGGTGTAAAAGCAAACTTCTCACTACATCCGGTTTGAAGGTTTTCTAAAAAACAAATCCTTTTACAGCATCAAGGTTAAACATAGACAATCACCCCATAATGATATCGGGAGTGCATGATAACACGTGGAAGCACCACACGTGTCACTATCCGACCAAGCTTTTCATCCATAACTTGCTTCGTGACCTGCAAATAGAGACAACAGGTAACAATAAGGTACTAAAATGTGTGCCTCTGATCTCCAATTCATGAAATTATCCTTTTTACAGCATGATAAAGGAAATAAACTAGTAAGCACTCAATTTCAGACAAGCACATAACCAAGTCATGTGCCTTTCAAATCAGTTCATATCTTATTGTTTCTGAAAGTACTTCCTAGTCAAATGCAAGAAACTTATATCTAATAGAAAATTAGAGCTATTAGCATTTCATATCAAAATCTAATCTCAAAATTTAGGTCAAACTTCATTATACATATTCCACAAAGCTGCATTTCTGTGGCAGCTGAAAAACTCTTCCGAGCTTTCTTATGGGGAGGCTTGAGGGAGGGAAAAAAAAATTCACTTGGTTAACTGGAATACCGTTTGCTCTCCAGTAACGAATGGGGGTTTGGGAGTATGCAATTTGAAAATATTTAATAAAACCTTATTGGGGAAATGTTTATGGAGATACCACTTGGAAGGAGAGTCATTGTGGAAAGAAGTCATTAATGTTAGGCATGGTAGTGCTTGGGGGGGATGGTGCTCTAAAGAAGTGAGGGGGAGATATGGCGTGGGTTTATGGAAGCATATACGGAGGGGTTGGCCTTGTTTTGAGAAACATGTCCGGTTTGTTGTTGGTGAGGGTGCTAGAGTCAGCTTTTGGCGGGATGTGTGGTGCGGTGAGCATGCATTGGAAAGGGTTTTCCCAACTCTATAATGTATTGCAGGTAACAAGGAGGCTTCAATGGCAAATTTGCGGATTGCTTCAGATGACTCTGATTAGTGGAACGTTTTGTTTAATAGAGATTTTCATGATTGGGAACTAACCACTATATCAGCCTTTTTCAATTTGTTATATTATTCCATGGAAAGGCCTTCAAAACAAAGAGACAGGTTGAAGTGGTGGTACAATGATCAGAAAAAATGGACTGTTAAGGCCTACTACAAGATCCTAATCATGAATCAGAAGGATAATGCCCATTTTCCTTGGAAGAGTATTTGGAGATCTAAAGTGCCTTCTAAAGTAGCTTTCTTTGTGTAGACTGCTGCTCTTGGAAAGATCCTAACCACGAACAACTTGAGGAGGAGGGGATGTGTAGTGATGGATTGGTGTTATATGTGTAAGAAGAACAGTGAATCAGTGGACCATCTTTTGCATTGTGAGGTGACTCGAGAGTTGTGGGATGAGATTTTCCGTAGGATGGATGTTCCTTGGGTCATGCCAGCAAGGGTCATTGATCTGTCGGGTTGTTGGAAGAAGTTACAAGGTTGTCCTCAAGTAGCAGTAGCGTGGAAAATGATTCCGTTGTCTTATGTGGTGCATTTGGTTGGAACGGAATAATCGTTGCTTTGAAGACAAGGAGCAGACTATGGCGGAGTTACAAGATTTTTTTCTTCACCTTATTGTTGTGGTTTTCAGCCATCGTGCTTAATGGGAACAATATTCAGAACTTCTTGTCTCTCTTTTCTGGTCATAGAATGTAACTAGGCATTTCTATTGTATACTTCCTGTATACACAGGCTATGCCTATTTCATTCCTCTTAATAAATTTATCTTTTACTCATAAAAAAAAAATTAAAAAAATTAAAAAAAAAATTATAGTAATTTACCATATGAAGGAAAAAATGTGTGATGGAGTAAGGACCTACAAAATCAAGTTATATTAGGAAATATCTCCTCAAGTCTTAACAAACCCATTGCATTGAGTTTACTGACACAGCAAATGAAGATACAATTTTTTTAAAAAATCTTCCAAACAATTGAAGACATCAAATCCCTAGACATAGGTGATAATTGCTGCAATTTGCTCTTAAATGTCTGGTTAATCTTCCAGTCATTGTCTTAAGATAGGATCTAAAATAATATGGAGTACTGTTTACCTGACTACGCCGCCTTTTCCTCTCATCTCGAAAATGAGAAAAGGCATGGGGATCAAAACCGAGAACATGCATGACCTGGAAAAATGTAAAATTTGCTGATTAGCATACAAAAATACTTATGCATACACACACAACCACACATATATCCTCTCTTTTTTCATAAGCATACCACCCCCCCCCCCCAACCCCCCACACAACAACTGACCTTATGCATTAGAGCATATGAAATAAGACAACATGCACGTACACATAACAACTAACTGACCTCATGTATGAGAGTAGCTGAAAGTAAGGTCTCTGCTTCAGCTGTCAAATGGCGTGGAGCAACATTCACATGCCCTACAAAAGACCATTGATATTGATTTCAGATTTCTACCGCTTGCAAGGATACAAAAATGCTCCAGGCCAAAACATGTGCCACGAATAACTACCAGCAATTGCGCGGCCCCATTGATCACGTTCACATGCCACTGCCCACGCAAGAGTGTTGCCAGTGGTAGGTCTTGTTGTAACCAAAAGAACCAAGTCAGCATCAGCTACACCATCTGGAGAAATTAGTTGAAGGATCAGTGTATTAGCAATTTAAACAGAAGAACCAGTGGCACTAGGATGTTGTAAGCTCCAAGGCACTCATTTGTTGTCAAGGTACCTTCAACATATTCACGTGGGAGCTGTACCCCTCCATCTTGTCCACATGCAGAATATCCACTTAACCTCAGGTTTCCTTTCACAGGTTCAACAGACAGGGCTCTCCTGAACCAGTCCGCTGTTTGACCCAAAGCCTGCATTAAGTTGCTTCCAAGGAATAAGTTTCCCTCCTTAATGAGAAACTCTCTGAAAGAGTAATCTAAATTACAATGTTAACAGGGATAAAGCAGTAACAAATGACAGAAAGCAATACAAAAAAGCAAAACAAAAATTTATCCAAATCCTCACAAATTTGCAAAATAAGAGAGAACATGCAGAAAACAAAGCCAAACCTTGTGAAGGCGAGCCCTTTTTTCCTCCCCAGAGATATCATCCAACGTGCAGTTATACCAGCAGTCACCAAAAATTGGAGGATCACCATAAGGATTGCAAGAAGGAGAGTCAGGAAGAGAGGTCACAGGAGGCTCACCAACCTGGTCAAAGAAACAAGACGATGAAACACTAATACAGAAAGCAAGCCAACATAAGGATGACAGGCATGTGCCATGTATACAGCATGCTGATATAACGTTAACACCTACCTTTACAATGTCCCCAACCTGTCGACAATCTCTTTCAGGCGAGTGACCAACAGCATCATAATTTAGATATATTCTTATGGGTTGCTTAGCATCCTTTATTTCCTCCAAGAAGTTGGAGACACCAAGCAATGCCCTACCTTTATGGTAAAGCGGTTTTGAGATATCAGACTCTTTATAAAGTTGCGGGGTAACAGAATACACCTTGTGCCCAGTTCGCCTTCTCTGTTCAATTATCTGGTCATGGATGCAAGAGTGTGCAACAATGTTACCATCACCTTCCTGTGCTGGACCTTTCCATTGCAGTTGATGGCCTAGGGATTTTCCGCTTGTAGCTCCCAACAGTACCAATATCAATATAATCTGAGGCAGAAATTGCAAAATGTTCATTTTGGGTTATCTGACACAATTGGTAAATATGGGTAAAATCAAAAGACCCGAATTGGGTTCATATATTAAGAATGGAAAAGATATAAACATATCATAAATAAATCGATTTATTTGCTAAAATAGAGAAGCAAATCCAAGAAAACCAGGCCCACGGGAGCAACCACCACACTGAAGGAGAAATTAGTGAATCCAATGAGCAGTTTTTCTTTCTCCTTCTTTCTAGTTTTACTTTCTTGTAGGGTTGTAAACAGGGGAAAAAAATATCTTTCATCCCTATTAAAAGTGAGTTCTGCGATCGACGAAAGATAAACAGTAAGTAGCTCAGCTAAATTTCCATGAGGCATATACTATAATGCGAGAGAAACTAATGCGATTCTATCACAAATTTGCCTCCCCAAGCACCAACGAATAGTTTCCATAAATATCCTAAAAAAATAAAGAAATAAAAAAATGGAAGAAAAGCATTAAACCATCTATGCTTGAGAAATTATTGAAGCATAAATTTACAAAGCAAGTTAATTTCCTAAAGAACTTGTCCTTCACAAATTACACCGTCACCCCCCACTCATTTGTTCCCGAGAAAACACAGAACAAAGTATAGATAACTCACAGCCACCTGTGGGTTAGTTTACAGTGTCACTTCCAAAACCCCAACTCTTATGTCCTCTTTTTCCATACATTCTTAGCCAAGAGACGAAGCATCGAACAATTTGTGAGCAAACGAAACCATACAATCTCCCATTATTAGAGCACCAAAAAAACAGAATGAACATGCAAAACTAAAGTAAGGCCTCACCTCGAAAATAACGACGGCGAACCGAAGCTTAGTAAGAAATCTGGGTACTTTACACGGATTACGACGAGCCATTAGCTCCATGAAATAAAATAGAGAAAGTTCCAACCAAGAGCTCCGATTCCATCAAATCTCAGGCCACATTCCGATCGGCTTAAAAAAACAGAAAAATCGCTGGCTCGCCTGCATTTCCCATGCTCTTTGCCCACACAGAAAAGAGAGGGAGGAAGACCCTTTTTGCGCCGTCTGGGTATAAGTATACTGATCTGAAAGCACCAAAAGAGATGATACGGAGAGTGAAAGAGAGCGGGTCCTTCTGGTCCCAAAGTGCTTATTCCGGAGAATTTGTTCCAAATCGAGTAGCTGACAATGGCTGGAGGAGTAAAATGGAAAATGCCGAAGAGATTGTCAGTGATTTGTACGTGTTTGCTGCTTCTGAAATTGGAGTAGATGAGCAAGGGGCCTGTCTGAGGGAGTGAAGGAGACAAGAAGAAGTAGATTGGGTGGGGTGGGTAGCCACCATAATTTTTATTTATTTATTTATTACTTTTTCGTTTCTTTAATTTTTTTAATATATTCTATATATATATATATATATATCAAGAAATATTATTTATAATTAAAAATGCTAAATATATTTATAAGATATTTACTTTTTTATATATCAGTCATTGATAAGTTGAATATTATGAAATTAAAAATTAAAAATTTAAATTAACAAAATTAAAAAAATAAATCTTTTAAATATATGTAGCATTATTCTTTACAGTTTAAAAATATCCAATTCAAATATTCTTAAAAAAAATTAACGTTTTTAGTTATTAATTTTTTCTTTATTTAAAAAAAAAAGGAAGCATACAGAAATTACGAATTCTAAAAGTTGTATAAACTATTTTCTATATATATAATTATTGAAAAAATAAAATTTCTTGAATTAGAAGTGGTTGAAAATGATTAAATGACCATTGAGTTGCTTGAACTAGGAGTGTTGAAAATAAAGTAGCATTTCTCAATTAGAAATTAGACCCCCTAACATTCGATCTTTATATTATGTTTTAGACACTTTTAGGACTTTTCAAAAATTAGGGTTGGATGCCTACATAAAAAGGGATGAATGAATATTTTTCTTAAAAATCTTAAACTTTTGAAAAATAAAATTAGAGATAAGTTTCTTATAAATGGGTGAAAGTTTTAAGAAACTATTATTAGATTAAGAAAACTCTGAGATATATACTTGTTTAGATTTTTAAAGCTTTTTTATTTTTTAAAGCTTCCTTTTATTACACGAATTTAATGGGTAAATCAAAAATATTGTAAGATTATATTTCAAAAAATGTAGGGATGGAAAGTGACAAAAAATCTCAAACTTTTTGAAGACATATTATAATCCAAACAAGTTCGATATAAGATGTGAGGTCTTATTCATTGAATATGATAACATAGACTATACTCTATAGCGTAGATATAATGGGTCCAATTTTAACGATAAATATCTTAGAAATTAAAACTATATTCAGATTTATTGTTTTTACTATAAGAAAATTGAACATTAATGACCAAACACTTACGATCAAAATGACTGTTTTTGTTAGAAATAATTTTTACGATATTCTTTTTTATTTTTTGAGACGAAATTTAACGTCGTAAAAAAACTATTTTCTTGTAGTAAATTTTAATTTTTTCATAATTTTAACTGGCATAAATAGCTTTGCATAATATTAATGCCCTTAAACATTATTCCTTTTTTTTGGTCATTAGGCATCTATAATCTCATTAGAAAATACTTTTAATTTATGGTACATAATTTTAATTTTGTTTCCATGTACTCTTATTTGTTTAATGCTTTGTCACTCCCTTCTTCCTATATAAAGTAGTTATGAAAAAACCTTCCCACAAGTGATTTCATTAAGAGCGAAATTTTGGAGGTTAATCTTTAATTGTCACGTAGGATCACGTAAGGGGCACATATTAGATTGGCTGAGGCGCGCCGCTTGGGATCGAAGTCTGAATCGACCCCACGGTCCCACCTCTCCCCTCATTACCCCCTTCTCTCTAGTCACTCACTCTCTCTCTCTCTCTCTCCCCCTATACGAAATCTCTCTATCCGAATGCTTCGTCAACTCCAACTTTAGGCTACATTGCCTTTATTTCCCTATTTTCTGTCATTTTCCACTAGCTGGTAATAGCTCCAGTTCTCTCTCTCTCTCTCTCTCAAGCTAAATTAAACCCAGAAAGCAAAGTTTAGGGATTCAAAGAAGAAAATGTTTGAATTTGGCAGATTTTAAAGGGAAAGAAACCAAGTAAGCATGGGGAAAATGAGATGAAGTTTGGGGGAGACGAGTTGATCTCTGCTAACAAAAAACTCATGTTTGCAACCGAAAAAAAATCAATAGATAAATAATCACACACTGAACCGTTTACAGGGAGCTTCCCATCTATTAATTTAATAACTTTTTCACTTTTTGAACACAAAGAAGAGGAAGAGAATAGTGCATATGGCTATGGACATGGTTTCCATCTGGGGCTATTTTTCTTCGAGAACAGGAGAAGAGAATAATGGAATTTGTTACAGAATTACTTGTAAGAAAACAAATTTATCGAGTAATTCTCGAGAGAGATGATTTTAAGAAGTCGATTTTAGTTTAAATTTTTTTTTTTCTCATTTTTAACCTTCTTTTCAATTCTTATACTAAAAACAAATCAATAGAATTTATTAGATTCATGAAAATAAGGTTGAAAATGAAAAAAAAAATTAAACTAAAAACAAGATTAAAATTGAAGATGAAGAAAAAAATATTGAAAACAAAATTAAAAATGAAGAAAAAAAAAACCTCATTTTCAATATTGTTTTCAATTCTTATACCTAAAATAAACTGATAGAATTTATTAATTCGTGAAAATAAGGTTAAAAATGAGAAAAAAAAATTAAATTAAAGTCGACTTCCTAAAATTGATGGTCCCTAAAATTATTCATTCAGTAGGTTCTATTTTCCACCCATATTAATTATTTATTCTCTAATATCCATTTGTTCTGTAGTTTGTGATTTCTTATTTCAAAATTTGATCTTTGGATATTTGATTAGCAGTTAGTAGACTATTTCTATGGGTCTCTTAGTTTTGACAGATGAGTTTTCCTAGAAAACCCCAGATTTTGATTTTTTTTCACTGAGATTTCAAATTTGTTCGTTTTGTTAAGGATTTGGGATTAATGGCCCTGTTTGTATTCGAAGATGAGTTTAACTCATTTCAATTCATCTTTATTTCATCATTATATTTTTATAATTTTTTATATAAAACACAAATTCATATACACCTTTTTTAAATTCCAATACACTTTTTTTAAATTGTAACATATATTTTTCAAATCTTAAAATAATAATAATATTAAAAAATAAACTAAACTCATCTCAATTCATCTCAACTCATCTTATCTTCGAATCCAAACGGAGCCTAGCCTTTGAATTTTGAGTGGTTGAACGAAGGGGAGAGGCGATTTTCGAGTTTGAGTTCTGAATAGAAAGAGAATAGAAAGAGAGAGAGCGATATGCACATGCCCAAAAATCCAAAGACATGTTTCGATCCCCTGCTATGCGTTACAACTCAATACTTAAAAATCTGAGTACGTGGCATTGTACGGTTGGTCTCTAATAATTATCCCTTACAAGTGACACCGCTCAAAAATGCTCTAATACTTATATGCAGGGGTGATCATCGACACAGGTATAATCCGGCTCGATTTAAAATTTTATTTATTTTTTAATATTTTTTAAAAAAATATTTAAGAAAATTTCAAATCCGAATTTCAGATTTAAGAATCTGGAACTCGGATAAACATCCTTACTTATATGTTGTGAAGAAAAATTACTTATACAATCTTAACGTCTAAGAATCTCATATACTTGTTTTGATAAAAATAAATAAATATAAAATTTACATAAAAATATTTAAGTAATAAACTTTATTATTTTTTGAAAAAGGTGTACGTACCTTACAAACAAGCGTGCAATAACATTACTCTATTCCAAATTGAAATGAATTCTATTGGATAATAATTATCGGTTTTTTTTTTTTTTAAGAAATAGTTTTATTTGTTAAACTTCAAAGTATATAAAGTAATATGACCAATCAGTCAACTACTGGATAGCGATTATTGGTTATCTATTTATAATATATGATATTATATTATATTGGAGGATAAGGATTCGATTGATTTTTCTTCTATGCCTTATAAAATAATGTCTCACAATAATTTATTGTGTTTAGTTTAACGAACCTACAAGGTCAAAGAACACTCGCTGTTCAGAAGTAGGGCCGGCACGGCCCAGCAGCCTTTACCCTTTGGTCGGACAAATTGGAATTCTTTAACGAAAAAAAATTGGCAGCAGCCCGATCGTCGCGACAGTTTCTCACATGAGAGATTGCAATTGCCGGATTACTGTCCATCACGTCTCTTTTTTAATATTATTATAAAATATTATTTTAATATTAATATTATTTTAAAATTTTAAAAAATATTTTAAAATTTGAAAAAGTTCAATTTTTTTTTTTATATTTTATATAAAGATTTGAAAAAAATAATGATAATTTTTATATGTGTTTTAAATTTTTTATTTTATTTCTATAAACAAACAAGGCCTAAAAATGAATAGATTTTCAACACTTTTTTAAGATAAAATTGATCTCTTTACAAAGACTTATGTAAAACTTATCTATTTAAACATTTTTACAAATCATTTCATCTCTTTATAGATCAATATAAGTCTTTGTATGCACCCAAAAAAAAAAAAAAAAAATCAATGCTCTCTTTAATTTCAGGCTTGAAAATAACAAAGGCTGTAGTGTTGGCATATTCTTTCAAAACTACGATTAGTTTTGATAAAACATACAAAGTTACCAACTTTTTTATAAGAGAAATGATAGATGCAGTCATGGAGTTGCAAGCGGCGTGCAGTCGCTTTGAAAAAAAGTGAATGTATATGGGACCCACGTGAAAAAGTTAACTTTTTTTCTAAAGCGACTGCATGCCGTTTGCAACTCCACGACTGTATGTAGCATTACCCTTTTTATAATGTCTACGAAAATCTTAGAAGTTAAAACAAGGAAACAAAACTCCTATAAATTATTTAAGCATTTAGATGTTAAATTGGGTTGAATTTATAAGTTTAATATTTTTATGATTAATAGTGAGTTGAAATTGTAAAATGAATTTTGTGAAATCCACATAAATGAGTTTAAAATGCATTTGAATGTTAAGATGAGTTTATATATATTTATAAAATGTTGAAAACGGTTATGAGTCTTATTTATAAAAGGTTTTGAATTGAAATGAGTTTAATTATTTGAAAGTTGGATGTTAGACTAAGTTTAAAATTAGGCTAAACTAAATTGATTTCATTTGAGTCTAACTACTAAATGGGACCTTAAAATTCGATAAATTTAATAAATAATACTAATATGTCTCCTCATTTTAACCACTCATGTATTTGATTTTTAAAATTTTTTTATTTACTGATTAAGGAATGGATTGTTAGAATATTGTTATTTTTTAAAATTATTTAAAAATGTCTGAAATTTAAAACATATCTATATACACAATTTGCATTAAGAACACACCAAAATGTGCAAATTGAGCGATCATAATATCAGTATCCAAATTCAATTGTGGTCATCGAGATAAAAAGAAACAAAATTGACATGGCACAATATCGCCATAATAATTTAGAATTTTAGAGTACAAAATATAAAAATTAATTAAAAGGTAAGTACAGGGGTTGGATTAGGGGTGTTCAAACGGACCGGTTTTTTTTTCCGGTCCGGTTTAAAAACCGGAAAACCGGATTCCGGATCCGGATCCCGGCCCAGTTTAATTTAAATCCGGAACCCATATTTATATTATCCGGTTTATTTTATTTAATATGGGTTCCGGATATGGGTTAAAACCGGTACCGGATCTAACATCCGGTACAGGATCTAACATCCGGTACCCGGATTTAACCAAAATTAAACGATATCGATCTCTCGCGCTTTCTCTCTGTCTCTGAGTCTCTCCCTCCCTCAATCTGAAACCCTAGCGTCCCTGTAATCGCCGTTGCCGATGTCATGCCGTCGCCGATCTTATCGTTAAATCACCATCGCCGATCTAGTCTTTAAATCTTTGTCACCGATCTCGTCTTTAAATCGTCGTCGCCGTTCTCATCTTTAAATCGCCGTGAGCTTCTAGGGTAATCTCTCTGTCTCTCTCTTTCTCCCCCTGTGACTATGTTTCTTTGGCATGATTTCTCGCTTTCGGTCTTATCTTCATCGTGCGTTTATGGTTTTGGCAAATATTAGCCATGAATATAAATTTACTTATGTTTTCCTTTGCATTTGGTGACATATTCATCTGATTTGTTCATGTTGGTCTCTGTTTTGTTGTTGGATTATTGGTTTGTTTTCTCTATTTTATAGTAATAATGTTTATGTATTTGGGTAGAGAGAACAAGACGTATATGCTACTTGGTCTATGGTTTTGGCAAATATTAGTCATGAATATTTTGCATTCAAAGTTCCTAAAAGTTTATTTTAAATAATGAAAAAAACGTATATCACATAATTTTCCTAAAAGTTTGCTGTCTTCTGATCATCAGCAATGAATTTATTATTTTTCCTTCTTTCTTAACACTCTCACAGCACATACATATATGTGTGTGTGTGTGTATTATATTATATATATTAAACTTGTTGGGCTGATTTTATATTCAAATTTCAAAAAAGTAAGTTAATTAAAGCTTGCACGTATCGTATATATAAGTCTTGTTAGAATAATCTTTATGTAATATTGTCAATTACAAGAAGTTTCTTGGCGACTTTGGTGGCCTTTTCCTTTAGCTGATTAAGAAACCCTTTTTGTAATTGAGAAATTTACTGATAGCTACTTGGATATCTTTTTTCTTTTCTTTTTTTCCCCTACTTGGATATATAGACTAGTAGTACTGCATGCTTGACCTGGGATCTTGGTTTTATAAAGGGGGCCAGGAAAAATACAAAGGAAAAATATGTATATGGATCCAAGTTGTACTGGTAAATAAAACAAATTACGACCGTCAATTTTCAGTATTGTGTTTAATTTGTTCTTCCACAGCCAAGGAAAAGGTAGGAGGTAGTACTGCCACCAACTTCCCACCCTTTTTTTATATTTTTGTCAAAAAATAAAAGCCCGATACCTGCCATGGCATTGCTGCTGCCAAACTTTTAGTCTTTTACCAATCTCATAATATAGTTTTGGTATTTATATTTTTTTAGGAATTGATCAATTGCCTACACCTCATAATATTATTGGTGTTTTAATTTTTTTTATATATTAAACTAATTGAGTTTTTCTCCTCACGACCATTTATACACCACATACTATTTAAAAAATAATAATAATTATTATATGGCCGTACGCGTGAACGTACAGATCATGATGAGTAAAATTATTCTTTATTTTTTATTTTTTTTATTTTTCTAAACTAGTAGTTTTGGATCATATTTTCAAAACCCATGACCTTCGATTATGGCATGCATGTAAAATTAGAAGGGACATTAATGGTTTAAACGGATTGATCATGACCTTCGATTTTACGAGAGCTTATATATGGAAAATATTTTATTTTGTATGTGAAAAGTCTCTCCAAACGAGGTGTTAATGCTAGCATGATCAGTGCCTATCTTCATCTGATTTTTCTCTGCAATCTTTTTTGTGCAGACTGGTCAGAAAAATATAAGAAATTAATAATATCTCATAACTAATTAATTTCCTTCCAATAATTAATGTTTTGTTGATGAGAGGGGACATATAATCTGTCTCTGTTGATTGAGGAAAATGGGGATTTGGTTTCTTCTGCAAATGATATCTCTATATAAATTAAATTATTTGTTAGAATTTATTGATAAAGTTATAATTAAAAATATAAATAATTTATTTTATCTAAAAGAAAACCAGATAATTAACTATTAAATAAATCATTTTTCATTATATATCTATATTAATAACTCGTGTTAAAATAAAAATGACTTGATGAGATATATTAATTTGCACTGATTTCTGGCACATCAGTTTAGATAGTAATAATCCAAATTACTTTTATTTCCTGAAACCAACTTGAACTCCTTCCAATTTCGCTGAACGTATCCACCACATGAACTGAAATGGAACTGCCCATGGTTCTTTCAAAGTACCTGCATTACAAAAAAAAAAGGAAGGTTAGTGTGCATCAAAGTATCTACTCTTTTTTTTTTTTTCTGTAGGTTAGTGTGGTACTTGAGTTATTTCTTCAACTTGAGTTGTGTTTTGTGAACTTTCATTAGTGGCATTTCAAAGTACACGTGTGATGGCTTGTCATATGTAAGGTGAACATCATGTAAAATGTTCTATTTGTATTTAGTATATATACTCTTTGCTCTTTTCGATCCCTTATTTCTGTACTAATTTTCTGCAGAAAGCACTGCATTAAGTTCCTCATTATGTTTTTTTTATGTATTCTATTTGTGTGGCTGCTTTAACATGTTAAGGGTGTTCTTATTAATAACAGATGGAAAAAGATTCTGTGAGTTGTAATGTCGCTACAACTCAATGGTTTGGTAGTGATTCTTCTACTCCAGTGGATGTAGAGGAACGTGGGAGTCGTCCAACCTTTTCATCCACACATACACAAAATCCTACTAGTTCCATCCCACCTATACCAAAAAAATCCAAAAAAGCACATAGTAACAGATCAATAGTTTGGGATAACTTTACCAAAGTTGAACCTATTGATCCCGATGACCCAAAAGCCAAGTGCAATTGGTGTGGTAAGGAATACAAGTGCCACTACAAGAATGGCACTTCCTCTATGAGGACCCATCTTTTTAACTGCTCAAAATCTCCCTTTTTTGCTTCAAAAAATGCCTCTAGTAGTAAAAGAGATGTAGAGGGAAATGTGTGTAGCCCACAAGTTCTATTGAACTTCGATGCTGAATAACTTAGGGTGTCAACCGCTAAGTTCTTTATTAGGTGTGAATTGCCTTTTAGACTTGTGGAGAATGAAGAGTTTATTGATTACGTGGCTGCTTTAGAGTATCGGTTTACCTTACCATCCCGAATCACTCTAAAAAGGGATTGTATTAAACTGTATAATGAAGAGAAGATACAGTTGAAAAATTTGTTGTATGGTCAAAGAATATGTCTTACCACCGATACTTGGACGTCGGTGCAAAACTTGAACTACATGTGCATTACTGCACATTTCATTGATTGCCATTGGAGATTACATAAGAAAATACTCAAGTTTTGTCAAATTCCTAATCATAAGGGAGATACTATTGGGAGGGTGTTAGAGTCGGCATTGTATGGATTTGGTGTTGATAAAATCTTGACCATTACAGTTGACAATGCTTGTTCAAATGATGTTGCTGTTGATTACATAAAGAGGAGAATGAAAGACAATAGTCGTACGGTTTTGGGTGGTGAACATCTTCACATGCGGTGTGCTGCCCATATATTGAATATGGTTGTAAAGGAAGGCTTGGAGGAAAATTCTAATTTAGTAACAAGAATTAGAGATGCTATCAAGTATGTGAAATCTTCGCCATCAAGATTTGCCAAGTTCAAGGCTTGTGTGGCAAAGGAAAATATTAGCGGGAGAATGGTTTGTTTGGATGTTTCTACTAGATGGAACTCCACGTATTTGATGTTGAGTACCGCTGAACAACACAAACAAGTTTTTGAACAACTTGTGTATATAGATGAAAATTTTAAGAACCCCCCACTACTGATGATTGGAAGATTGCACGAGTTTTTATTGATGTTCTGAAAGTTTTTTATGATGTTACATTGAACATATCTGGTTCTCTGTATGTGACGAGTAATATTTACTTTGAGCAACTTTGTATAATTGAAGATTCATTAAATGAAATGATATTGAGTACTGATAATATCATCAGTTCTATGGGCACAAGTATGAGACTCAAATATGACAAGTATTGGGGTAATACAGATAAATTCAACCTGATAATATACATTGGTTTTTTGCTTGATCCAAGATCTAAAAAGATGGGAATGAAATGTTGGTTAACAAAGTGCAAAGGGCCTACGGAGGTGGAGGCGATAGAGAAAAAGGTTAAACTCCTTTTAGAGCGCTTGATCGAGCAGTATAACACATTTCGTGTTACTAGTGGAGGGGGTTCTAATGTGGCTCAAGGGAGGCTACACACTACTAGCAGGGGGAGTTATGATGTGCCGACACTACCTACGAATAAACTCCAGATGATTTTCAACCAATACCTTGAGGAGCAAGGTGGTATGGAGTTTAAATCAAAGCTCGAGAGGTATTTATCTGAGGCATGTGTAAAAGACTCACTTGGTTTTGATATTCTGGATTAGTGGAGAGTTAATGCCGCCAATTATCCTATTCTTGCTGAGTTAGCACGTGATGTGTTAGCCACCCCTATTTCCACTGTTGCCTCAGAGTCCGCATTTAGTACTGGAGGACGCGTATTGGATCCCTTTAGGAGTTCGTTGTCTCCAGAAACTGTCGAAGCCCTCATTTGCACACAAAATTGGTTGAGGACTAAACCTTTAGACCTTGAGGAGTTACAAAAATACGTACAGATGATGGATCTTGAAGGTAAGTTTGAAACTTGAAATATAATTTTTTAATATGTATTGAACTTAATTTATTATCTATCTAACTTAATGTTTAATATTTTTTTAGATGATGATATAGATGAAATTTCAACCGAGGTTGCTGTGAGTCTTCCTTCCCATTCATGATAATCTAGAGTAAGTATTTTATTCTCATTTTAATATATATATTTAAATACTTTTATTAATAGTAGTCAAGTAATTTGGATTACCACTTTAATTATATTCTTGAAGAATTTTGTTTGAATTTAAAATTGAGATAAGAAGGTGGGCTTTTGTGAACTCTGAATTAATTGGTCTCCTAGATTGTAATTTTCTCGTTACAATATCATGCGAATGATCTACTATATATATTGGGTCTTTTATACATGATGGCTAAGAGTACGTAATTCGATTTGGCTGTAGAGGCTTAGATTTTTACTAAAAAATGAGTTGAAGAATAGCGATGTTGGGTCCTTGGGCAGGATTGTGCTCCCTAAGGTAAGGTCTCCTATATATATATATATATATGGTAAATTCTCTTTATCAATCTGGAAATGGAGGCTTAGAATTTTACTTAAAGAAGCCTGTTTGGTTTTTATGTTGTTTGTGTTTGGTTCTTTGTATTTGTAGGAAAATTTGAGAAAAGGAAAATTGTGTTACTGCAATCGGTCCAAGTGGAAATGTACAAACCGAGATGCTACTGCAAAAAGTTTCGGGAACTTTGAATGTGAACGTTTTGGGTTAATTCATTACTCATTCAGTTGTTGATTTTTATTTTATAGCTTATGTTCTTGACCTTTTTGAGATTTCTTGAAAAATCAATACTCTATGTTTTATTTCAAATTCTATTCTCAGAATGAATTACAGGTATTGTCGTTTTGGGCTATTATTGTTCTGTCTTGCATCACATAATTTCCTCTTCTTTTTATTTCCTTGTGTTTAATTGTTGTTCTATTTTCCATTGAATTATAATGATCAAGTATGATTTAATTTTTTACAGATCTAATTATGTACAAAGAATGTTAGAACTATTTTATTATTTAGTTTGCACTTATTATATTGCTTTTGTGAGTAATGTATTTTTTTAAATATTATGAATGTCTAATTGATTTTCTATTATTGGGTTCATTCAAATCACCAACCGTTCAAACCACCAAAAATCGTTCGAATGGAAGTTATTAAATTTAATCTGATGCTGTAAATTTCTTAATTTTTAAAAACATTAGTTCCATTCTCAATTTTTTCAAAAAAAAAAATATAATAATTTTCTTGCTTTAAGATTTTAAATTTTTTAATTTTTGCAAATTGAACCTTTTCACATACTAATGCTATATTAAGACCAAACTTTTTAACTGTTAACTGTCATGCATAAATCCTATTTATGGAAATTAAGGGCAGACTTTTAATCACAAACAAACAGAGATTAAACTTCACAAATAGAAATACAGGGATCAAAGCACAGAAGATTTCAGGTCTCGTTTGGTTATACAAATTATCTTATCTTATTTAGTAGTTATAAATTTTTCAAATTTTTATATAAAATATAATAAATACTTCAATTTTTTATAATTTTTTAAAATAAATTACATTAAAAATTATATCTTGATTATTTTTTATTTAAATTTTTATTTTTATTTTATCTGTATAATTAAACGAGGCCTGAACTAAATATGTAATACAAACCTTTCAACAAAAACAAGTGGAAGCCCTTCAGAAAAATTTTTAAAAAAAAATAAGAAATACAAC
Source organism: Platycarya longipes (assembly GCA_036559045.1). Taxonomy (NCBI): domain Eukaryota; kingdom Viridiplantae; phylum Streptophyta; class Magnoliopsida; order Fagales; family Juglandaceae; genus Platycarya; species Platycarya longipes. Next base: position 43,592,976 of record CM071802.1, read on the forward strand.
TGAAAGACAAAAATCCAGGAATAATTGATGGGGACTTGACTTGAGAGTAAGTGGAGGTAGTTAGGTTTGGTATCCTTCCAATCTACATCCTGATTCCGAATCTTTAATAGTTTCTGCCTGCTTTGTCTGCTCTTGCGGAATTCGTATAGGTTTTATTGCATTATTAATAACTGCAAACCATTCTCTCTAAATCTGGTTGGTTACCAATTTTTATAAGCGTACAGCTCATCTACTTTACCAAATGAATATATGCACTAATTTTTTTTTTATAAGTTCGATAAACCTAACAACTTGGATATTTTACAATAAAAAAAATGTCTCGTGATGAAATAAAATTAAAAATTAAATAAAATATTTTAGAATATTATTTTTAAATATAATTATTATTTTAGAATTTGAAAAAAATTAAATTATTTATTATACTTTATATAAAAATTTTAAAAAAAATTTAATAAATAAAATAAAATATTTCTTATATCCAAACGGAAATGTCCATAACCCTTCTATTTCTGACTTTTAATAAAGTCAAAGAAATCTTTTTCTCAAGGTTTTATCTTCATATGATTACATTGTTGGCATATGCGTTTTCAAATATCTTGTTTTGACTAGGGGAGGGGGGGAAAAACGATTCCAAGGGCAATTTTTTATAGACCATTGTAAAACTCAACCAAACATATGTTTTTTTTAAGGAATTTTAAAGTTTCAATTTCAAAGAGCTAAAGTGGAATAGAGATTAAAGTGAATGCTAATGCTATAGTATCTATCGTGTGAATTTTTTGGACAATACTAAATACTCAATAACTACTATAAGATATGTTTTATATATCTATCTTGCTTATTCTCTGGAGAGTTCAGACTGAATGATCTATGGAGTTCCAAATTTATTTTCGTTCTGTTCATTACACGTTCAAGTTTCTTGTTCAATCTACAAAATTAATATAATTTACATTCGATTATCAATTATTGGTTCAGACATCTTTACATGTATTTTTAAAGAACACGTTCGAACATATAACCCATTCGAACATATTAATGACCATTCGAATGCCTTTCTAGAATGAAATTTAGTCATCTCCGGATTAAAAAAACGGAGAGGCGTTCGAACTAGTCGAACGGTTAAGTATAATTTCATCTCAAAATATAATTTTTGAGAGGAAATTGATATTCTCATCTCAAAATACATTCAGAGATATTGATATTGTGACAACTTTGTGACCTTTTTTTCCCATTTCAAAATGCATTTTGAAACAAAAATCCTGGTTTTTGGGATGAAAATATTCATTTTCAAAGACCTAATCTCTAGTAGTGCTCTTCCATCTTTAGGTTTTAAAATTTTAATTACTAAAAAATCAAAATCTGTAGTTAAGTTTTTTTTTCCCTATCTTTATAGCAATATATATATATATATATATATATTCTAGGAATGAGCAATGTGCACATTTTTTTCGTTTAATGAAGCGGTTGTAAATGATATGTTTTTATAAAGAAATAAGTTTCGATCAATAATGTAATAATGTAATGTATAGAGGGAAAAAAATAAAAGTTCTAACAAATATTTAATGGATAATAAAAGGAAAATATCTTAATAACGAAAAAATTATATAAAAATAAATTATAAATTGATATAAAGTGATAAAAGATAATTACATAATAATTATTATAATCTTATTTATAAAATATTACTATTTGAATTTAATATTTTGTAATGAATTTAAATTGAGAAATAAATCATATTTATTCAAATAATTATATTCACAAATATAATTGGTAAATAGATTTAAACTTAATTATTTTATATTTTTTATATATATAAAGAATGAATAGAAATTTTAAATCATATATATAGATTTATTTATAATATAAATTATAATTTCTATAATTTATCTAAGTTTATATATATGATTTAAATTTAAAATGTATTTAAAATTATATCTAAATTATATATATAAATTTAATTTATATATAATTTAAAATTGATCTAACTTTAAATTCATAATAATTTAGATATAATTTAAAATCTTATATCTAACTAATCTCATCAAAATTTAAAATCACATCTAAATTATAATTATATTTTAGATATGATTTAAATTTGATATAATTATATCAATTATATCTAGTGTTTTAAATATCTAGTATTAAGTCTTTTTATTATAATGAGTAGCTATCTAATGGTCACTTAACATATTTTTTTATATTTTTGTTAAATTTATTTGTATTTTTTGTTAAATTTAAAGGCCACTTAATAGTTACATTACTAATTAAAAACATGGAGTTCTCAACAATGGTGGATGCGGACTGAAGATTTGAAACTCTGACTAAAGGTTCAAAGCTCAAACTCAATTGGGACATGGCTCAGTTGAAAATGGCAGACAAGGAAGGAACAACGTCGGCGGAAGCTGGAGGACCGAGGAAGAACTGGAGAATGAACATCATAGTGTCGCACGAAAGAAATGAGATTGAATTGGGAAAATGAGGATTGGCTATGGATTTTCATAGGAAATTTTAACGACGTCGTTCCTATTTAACTAGAGTTTCGATTTCTGACTCCGAACTTTGACTTCGGAATCAGAGTTGTTTCGACTTCAATTCTGAACTCAGACTTCCAACTTTAATCGGAGTTGAAATCAGAGTAGAAATCGGATGTAGTCAAAATTTTTGAAAATTTGAACAGTCCTGTTTAATGCCAGTGATTGATATCTAATTTAACAAATCTTATTTTATTCATAATATTTTAAGAAGATTATTTTTCTTTCTTATCTGTTTAGTGTGAATAAACCTAACTAATGACTAATGAGAAAGTGTCCTAACAAGATATTTAGTAGTAGTATTCATCCTAATCTCACTTACGTAATTGCAAGACTTTCGTGATCACAATCTTGGATTTCATCTTTACACACAAGTTTTTTATTCTCTCCAACCTTTGCTTAGTCACTGCTTGATCCAATGATGATATATCTTATTGTTACTAATTGCTCTTTATCCATTTAAAATCTATATACAACAGAGAATGATATTTACGTTTACGTTTATGTAATATATCAGTTCACGTCTATAAATATATTCTAAATTTTAAAATTTTAAAATTGAATTTAAATTTATATATTTTCTAGGAAAATAAAATATTTTTTACTATAAAATTACTATTATTTAGATATAATAAGTGGTTGTTAAATTTAACAATCACTTAAAGAAAAAATGAGAAAATTCATTAAGTGACCGTTAGATGACCACTTATTATAATAGAATAAATATAAATTATTTATAAGGCAAAAAAAGTGTTCTCTCTTTCATACTTGGGCGTGACTAAGGTTGAACAAGAAGCGTCGGAACCAACGGGTATCGGTTAAAATCAGTAGAGAACTTGTCGGCCAACGATTCAAATTAATAGAAATCCATGTTGGTCGATCCAGTTCCAGTTTGAACCATATTTAAACTGGTTAACCGACCGATATGATATATATTATTTTATTCTTATATTATAAAACGAAATTGTGAAAACAGGCCTAAACCTTAAAAACGAAATTGCCTGTATTTCCTTTGATTGTTATTCGACATTGTGCAATACAAAAAAAAAAAAAAAAAGTATAATTCAACTAAATAGTACAAATACATCTTCATTGTATGATCATGATTTAAGTTATTTGGTTAATACAGTCGATCACTAATTAATTAATGAGGAGAAATGGAAAGAAATTTATCAGCCAATTTCTGACCAAGGCGAATTTGAGACTTGGTATCCAAGTGAATCTGGTCTTGTATAAAGGTTGATCCCATAGCATCAACACTATACACATTTTTCAGTCTTATTGCCATCTCAGCATTTCTCACAGCATCCAGGTGGTTACCTTCTCCCGATGCAATTACAACCTGCACACAAGAGGTCCAAACATATTTAATTAAAGAGTAATACTAGAGTAAATCTACGTTTAGAATACTCACTCTCACAGAGTACTGCTCATATAAAATAGTTTTATTAGAGCAGTTTTGGATATAAAAAATTTTCTTAATCAAATTAGAGCAGTTTTGGATATAAAAATAGTTTTATCTTATTTTATTTTATTATTATTATTTTTTGAAATTTTTTATAAAAATATAATAAAACATTTAATTTTTTAAAATTTTAAAATAATAATATATATTAAGAAATAATATTTTATTCGACTTTCAACTTTTATTTAAAACTATTTCATCTCATATCATTATCTAAATAAAATCATATTTTTAATAATATAAAGTGATGGATATATAACAACGAATAGTCATATTAGCAAGCATATTTGAAAGACACAGTACCCCTGCATATGTTGTTGGCATGACAAAAATTGATTTTAAAAATGATGTTCTAAGGCCTCTACACTATACAATATTCACATGACATAATTTGACTTTGAAGATAAATTTTACAATTTAAATATTATAAATTAAATATTATTATTTAAATTATATGAAACAGTCATGTATAGTTTAGAAAAATAAAATTACACAATTCATTTTAAAAAAAGTTTAAAATCCTGAACTTCAAACCTTTACCTTCTATATTGGAAAGGAGTCCTTCACACCAACTTGTAAATAGAAAAAAAAAAATTAACATGAATGCCAATTACTAGGAAAACATGCCCAATAAACCCTTTTAAATTCCAAAATATTCAGAAGATCAGGTAATTAATATTAGTGAATATTTAAAAAATAAAAAATGAATGAAACAGGAAAACAAACAAATAAATAAATAAAAATTGTACCATAATGATGGGGAGGTCGGGAATGTTTAGATCAAGTCGAAGATCAGTGAAAAACTTCTCGGTGCTTGCCTTATAAAGCTGATATTCTTGATCTCCACAATCACTCTCACCTTGATACCAAAGCAACCCTTCAATTTTTCCACCAATTTGAATCGCAGTTCTTGCCCTATTTACCAACAGATTGTAAAGTGAAGTTCCCTTTTGCCACTGAGCTATCTTGGTTCCTCCAAGTGCACATGGAACCAAGCCAATGGTTCCAAAACTGGGGTTTTTGGCCAAGATTTGATGGGCAAAAGGCATGCCTGGTCCAATGCCACAAGGCTTCATACGATCAAGTTGGCGGTGGAGTGGCTCTTGGGCAACTTTCCATGTCTTGTCTAAATCGAGTGCGAGGATGTTTGGGTTTGGAGTGCTTTCCGGAGGCACTTTGCCATCCCAAATGAGGCTGTTTGTTTTTGTGTCATTTATTACACCTCCTCGTCCAGACATGTTGCTCTGTCCTGCTAAGAGAAACACAGATGGTGATCCTTGGAGTTGAGACATTGCAGACATGACACAAATGCCCGTGAGTACGAGGAAGAAGGCCGACAATAGATTCATCGACCCTTTTCTCATCATTTTTTTTTTTTTTTGTAAGAATTAGAAGCCTGATCAGATCTAGAGATTCTCTTTTTCGAGATGTTTTTGTGTGCAGTGGTGATGAAAAAGCATGCATGATGCATGTTGCCTTTTATAGTGTTCGTAATATGAGTTTTGGTGAAACAAATTAGATGGAAAAATTTGTTTTCATCCCTCAACGTAGAGCTTAAACAATAAAACAAACAGGTTCCGAACAAGAATCATGTCTTCGAAACCCAGGTTGGATTAACAAAAAAAAAAAAAACAAGTACTTTTAGATGCTCATTGTTTAACCTGTGAAATGAGGTTTTAAGATCGTACCCTTCTTTCTAGTTCTGTCTTGTCTCCAAAAATCTAGAATACACCACAAACTCTTGTTGAGATCGAAAAAAATGTCCCCCAATCATCACATAATATTTTTTTTGTTTAACCGTTACAGGAAATCATGTCTTTTTACATAACAAACATTTGTTTTTTTGTTTTTTCTGCAAAAATTTGTTTTAGCCACCAAATCAACATTAATTTGTATGTCAATATAAGTTTTTTCTTTTTTTTTTTGAAAGGGGATTACCCGCATGACATTTCATTTCATTAAAGGAGGAATACAAGGAGGGCTATCCTCCATGGTTACAGTAACTTCAAAAATGGATAGCCGATAGGGCATCTCTTGCAAGCAAGTGGGTTACAATGTTACCATTTTTTCAAACATGAGAAACTAAATACTTTGCAAACTGATTTAAACGAGTCCTAGTTTCATTAATAAACAAACTAGCACTCGCCCAAGCTTCTCGATCTTCTTGTAGGGTTGTTGTAATACATATATAATAGATGATACATCTCCCGAACCCACTTCCCCACTTGACTCATCCTCATCTTCTCAGTGCACTCCAATTCTTGGCCCAACTTCTGATCCACTTGCATCCACTTCTATAATTCCTGAACCCACCCAAGCTCTAGGCCCACCTATTGTCTCCTCTAGGGCAGTCTTCTTCCAATTCATCCGAATCTCTTCCCTCAATTGAGCCGACTCCTACCTTTGTCCACTCTATGCAAACCAGAACCAAATTAAACCAACATTATTCCAAAATTCGAACTGACAGCACCATCTCATGACCTCTACCCCACGCCCATGTCACTTCAGTTTTGTTTTGACAAACCCACCTTTGTTTTTTATGCTTTCAAATTTTCCAAATGGAGTAAGCCTATTTCTCTCGATTTATATAGGTCACATTATGTAAACTTTCAAGTTTCATGGGTTTAATGACAGTAAGCCTATTTCTCTTTAAAAAAAATGTACGTACTTTTTCAGTGCACCAGAGTTTGCATTTTCAGTATGAATTTCCCAGTCTTGATTTGAGATAATATATAGTTTTTATTGTTGATTCTCATTGAATTATGAAAATGTAAATTTAAAACTTATGTAAAAGTACATAATTTTGTATTTGACTATTCCACTTAAAACCTAATTTTACATTGAATTATCTATCTATTAGTTAAAATAATAATAAAATATTATTAATTTAATAATAATATTTTTTTAAAAGTATGTTTACTACTTTTTTTTTCTAAATTAAGAGCTATATAGAAATATGGTTTCTTTCTCTTTCATTAATCGTGAATATCAACTATTTCTAGGGAAAGTTAAAATCCAGTCAATTACATCAACCACAAATTATTCACAAACCTAATAGATCAACCCACAAATTATTCACAATTACATCTTAGGGATTTGGGTTGACTTCTCTGAATTATTTTATTATTTAAATAATAGATGAATTAGTAATTTATTTTGCTTGATTAATAGGAAGCATAAAGCCAAAAGGAAGATCCATTTGCTCAAGATTTCTAGTTCCGATCTCTCTCTCCCTCTCTCACATTTTTTTAATGTTAAATCTGATACTCTAAAGGTTATTGGAGATGGATGCACTTAAGTTTAAGGATAGAAATGAAGGTTATTGGGGGTGAATTTTGAAATTGCAGACTATAGGCCTGCAGAACCAAATGGAGACCATGAATAATTCAGAGAAGTCAACCCCAATCCCTGAGATGTTTGTGAATACCAATAAACTTTGTTTGAAGGAGGGTTTGGATCTTGGACTTGTTGTCTTTTCTTGACATTGACAAGTGTGCTCTCTATCTGTGTTCTTAAATTTGTGTTGCCTTCAGTCTCTTAGAACTGGATCTTATAATTTCTCTTTGAGCACATTCTCACTGATTTTCCTTCGAATTTTTAGCTCTGATCGTGTCCTTACAAGTCGTTACGTAGTTTCTTAATCGACTCATTTCCACAGTTCGATTTTTGTTTGAAAAAGTCATTAATCAAAGTTGGAGTCTAGAAAACGTTGACGAGCTCGCGAGGGAGAGAAGGGAATAAGGGTTCGAGATCCCCTGCGATGCGTCACAGATTTTTTTTAATAACCCTTACGTGGCATGTTATGATTCGTCTTCGATAATAAAGAGTTATAGGTATATCCGGTCAAAAGCGTTCCTCATAAATAAGTTCAGGAAAATATTATAGTCCTTAATTCACACAGAGAGCCCCGTAGGATTTCACTTCTAAACGGTGTAGTTCGATCAGAAGTGGTTCAATATATTTTATGGTTTCAGACGACTATTAAGTATATTATGTTTTAATTTAAAATTAATAATAATAATATTATTATTAAATAATGAGATTTTATTGAAAGATCTAATATGCAAAACAAATGGTAAAATTATTTTTACTAATAATATTTATAAATAATATAAAAATTTGAAAGAGATTTTTTTTTTTTTTTGTAAATTGAGCATGTTTCTTTATAACTTAAATACTTATTTTTGTTTTAAGTAATATATACCTATTTTAATACTTAATTTTAAAGATAAATAAGACCATGATCAACATCAAAATATGCATCATTTTGATGCTTTTATTCCAGTTTCATTGTTGTTTGAAAATTTTGTACATTTTGAGTAAAATCTTTTTGAGTAAAATTTTTATATTATTTATTCTACCAAAATTTTTTAAATTTTTATATTACTTATTCTACCAAAATTTTTTATTTAATATTGATTTTATTTTAGGCAAAGTATTTTCCATCTTTTATACTAACCAATCTTTTTTTTTTTGTGTGGGGGCTACTCAATTTGGGGGTCTTAGACAGTGACCTTAGTTGCCTACTCCTTTCAACCGGCCTTGATTTCAACGAGGAACAAAGAGAGGGGCTCGTAGGATTTCACTTCTAAACGGGAGTAGTTCGACCAGAGGTGGTTCAATATATTTTGTAGTCTAAGGCGACTATTAAATATATTATACTTTAATTTAATAATAATAATAATAATAATAATAAATAATGAAATCTTATTGAAAGATATGAGATGCAAAACAAATGGTAAATTTATTTTTACTAATAATATCTATAAATAATATAAAATTTTGAAAAACAATTTAATTTTTTAGTAAATTGAGCATATTTCTTTATAACTCAAATACTTACTTTTGTTTTAAGTAATATATACCTATTTTAATACTTAATTTTCAAAATATGCATCATTTTGCTAATTTTATTTCAGTTTCACTGTTGTTTGAAAATTTTGTACATTTTGAGTAAAGTCTTTTTAAGTAAAACTTTTATATTTCTTGTTTTTTTTTACCAAATTCTCTCATTTAATATTGATCTTATTTTAGAAAAAATATTTTCCATCTTTTATACTAACCAATAATTTTTATAATTTTTTTTTCTATGTGGGGGGTCCACTCAATTTGGGAGGCCTTAAGCAGTGGCATTAGTTGCCTAATCTTGAGCCGGCCCTAAGTTCAGTAAAGGAAGAGAGAGAGTATTCAAAGTTAAAAAGAAAATATTTTTTTATTCAATTTGGTTTTGCTACAGAAAAAATCAAATTTGACCCAAAATATTAATTTATTGTAGTTACAAGTCATTTTCTTATACATTTATATAATCTAATGCAACATATTTTTTAGCTCTATAGCGCTGATGTGGGAGTACTGATTCTCCGAGATGAGAGAGGCATCGTGTTAATGGCAGCCAGTATCAAAGAGATCGAAGTCAATGACCCAGCTGAGATTGAACTAGTTGTCACAATGCAAGGCCTTCAGCTATGCATCCCGCTGAGCGTTGGCAACGTAATCTTCGAGAGTGACTCCCTGCTCATGGTTAACTAGATGAACGAGACGGAGGAATCATGGTCTTGGCTTGGCAATATTGTTAAGGAGACTCAATCCCTCCTCACTAGATTTAGGAACTGCGCTATCATGCGCCACGTTGGCTGCCTAGGAAACTCGAAAGCCCACAAGGTAGCTCACTACGCTTGGCATGTACAAGATATTACAACGTGGATAGGTTCCTACCCTAATTTTGTGCCTGAAGTTGTGTGGGGCTCGTGTTATGTATTTCCTTTTAAATTAGGATAAGTTCCTATCCTAATTTTGTGCAAGTTGTATGGGTGGTACAAAATTAGGATTATTTCTATCCCTTTTAAATACATCAAATTAATTATATCTGACATTTTTTCTTCTAATATTATCATTTTAATGAAAGTTACGTTTATTACAAAAAAAAAAAAAAAATGAAAAAAAAAAGACTGAGCAAGTCTCGACCATGCAGAACTCACATATTATATTTAAAGTTCTGACATATCAGCACTCAATCATCTTAATAGTATAGTCATGTTAGTAAAGATGAGATATATAAGAAATGTGTGAAGAGTAGCTAGTGAGATAATTTATAAATGTAATGAAATAGTTTGGGCTAAAACTTTTATGGAATTTTGAAAAAAGAAAAAAACAAGTTAAATAAAAAAAGGGTTGGAATATTAGAATATTATTTTTGCTTTAAAATTTGGAAAAAAAAAGTGAATTATATTTTGTATTTTATTTAAAATTTTGAAAAAGTTGAAAAATATTTATGTTTGAGTAGTGTTTAAACGTTAAATTGAGTTAAAATGATACGAGATTGTCTCAAAGGATTGTAAAACCGGGCCTAAACCTAAAAAATGAAATTGAATATAAGTCTGGTTTGTTTTAATAGATGAGATAAGATAAAATAAAATAAAAGTTAATAAATATATATATTATTATAATATATTTTTTTAATATTAGTTTTATTTTGAGATTTAAAAAAATTGTTTTGAAATTTAAAAAAATGAATTGTTTATTTTGTTTTATATGAAAATTTGAAAAAGTATAATAATAAATTTGAGATGAGATAAGATAGTTTAGGGGCCGATTTGGAATCATAGACGAGACGAGCTCGTCTCAACTCATCTCAAGCTCATTATTATAATTTTTTAAATTCTCATATAAAACACAAATCTCAATACAGTTTTTTTAAATTTTAATACATTGTTTTCAAATCTCAATTCAATTTTTTTAAATTTTAAAATAATAATAATATTAAAAAATAAATTAAACTCATTTTAACTCATCTCATCTTTCAATCCAAATCAAAAAAATAAGCAAACGTCCAAGCATATTTCCCTTGGTTTTTATTACATATTGGGCAATACATAAAAAAAAAAAAAAGGTAAAATCGACTAACTAGTACAGATACATCTTAGGACATCATGATTTAAGTTATTTGGTAAATATAATCGATCACTAATTAATTAATTAGGAAAAGTGGAAAGAAATTTATCAGCCAATTTCTGACCAAGGCGAACTTGAGACTTGGTATCCAAGTGAAGCTGGTCTTGTATAAAGGTTGATCCCTTAGCATCAACAGTATACACATTTTCCAGTGTTATTGTCATCTCAGCATTTCTCACAGCATCCAGGTGGTTTCCTTCTCCTGATGCAATTACAACCTGCATACAAGAGGTCCAAACATATTTAATCAAATTAGCGTCATTTAGATACAGAAATAATTTTATCTCATCTATTTTATAGAAAATTTCAAAAACATAGAACATGGCTACTTGAATGTTTTTATATTGACAAATCTTAGGAAATTGGCTATTTATTATTATAATTTTTTTGAATTATCATACAAAATATAATAAAATACTATTTAATTTTTTCAAATTCCAAAATAATAATATATAAAAAAATTTATTCAACTTTCATTTTTCCATCTAAAATATCTTATCTCATAGTACTATCTAAAATGAGTCATTTTTTTAATAATAATTAGAGATAGATATATAACTATAAACTAGGGGAGAGATTTGGTCGATCTGGACCGAAAAAACTGACCGGATCAACTATTTGGACCAGACAGGCTATTTTGGACCGGACCAGACCAAGATTGGATTAGGTCGATCTCAGTCCAAATAATATAGGTCGACCAAAAGACATTCAGTTCGATCCCGATCCATGGATTTTTCAAACTGGACCAAACCGAATGAATAATACAATATATATTTTTATTATTATATATATTATTTATATAATTATAGTTGTATATAATTACCTATATAATGTATATTATTCATATATATTATTTAGTATCAAAGTATTATTAGATTTTTTAATGTATAAATATTAACTATAATATATAGTATTAATATATATTAATATATTATAAGAGTTATAATATAAAGATAGTACATCTATAAAAAGTTATAGTATAAAGACAGAATAGACTGATCAAACTGGCTGACTGGATCGAAAAGGACCAATTTCGTCCGGTCCTATGAAGTACTTGGATCAAATAGATTCTGTCAAGTCCTTAAAACTTTCTTCGGACCAACCAGACCGAACTCCCCCTCTACTATAAACAGTCATGCTAGCAAGCATATTTGAAAGACACCCTTGCATATGTTGCTGACATGGCAAAATTTGATTTTAAAAATGATATTCTAACGCCTTTACATTATACAATATCTACACATAATAATTTGATTTTGAAAATATATTTTAAAATTTAGATATTATAAAGTACATATTACTATTTAAATGATTGAACTGTCCTGTATAGTTTAGAAACCTTAAAATAAAATTACACAAATGATTTTGAAAAAAGTTTAAAAACTTGAACTTCAAATTTTTTCCCTCTGTATTGTTAAGGAGTTCTTTACACCAAGTTGTAAATAGAGAAAATATATATTAATTTGAATGCCAACTAGGAAATTAACATGCCCAATAAACGCTTTTAAATTTCAAAATTTTCAAAAGATCAGTTAATTAATATTAGTGAAAATTAAAAAAAAAATGAATGAAACAGGAGAATAAATAAATTTTGTACCATAATGATGGGGAGGTCAGGAATTTTGAGATCAACTCGAAGATCAGTGAAAAACTTCTCGGTTCTTGCCTTATATAGCTTATAATCTTGTTCCCCACAATCACTCTCACCTTGATACCAAAGCAACCCTCGAATTTTTCCACCAATTTGAATCGCAGTTCTTGTCCTATTTACCAACATATCGTAAAGTGTAGTTCCCTTTTGCCACTGATCTATCTCGGTTCCTCCTATTGCACATGGGACTAAACCAATTGCACCAAAACTGGGATTTTTGGACAAGATTTGATGGGCAAAAGGCATGCCTGGTCCAATTCCACAGGACTTGAAAAGATCAACTTGGCGGTGGAGTGGCTCTTGGGCAACCTTCCATGTCTTGTCTAAATCGAGTACGACGATGTTGGGGTTGGGACTGCTTTCTGGAGGCACTTTGCCATCCCAAATGAGGCCGTTTGTTTTCGTGTCATTTATTACACCTCCTCGTCCAGCCATGTTGCTCTGTCCGGCCAAGAGAAACACAGATATTGTTGCTTGCTGGTGCTGGGATATTGCAGAAATGATACCAGCTACGATTGCGTGGAAGAAGGAAAAGAAAGACATCGACCCTTAATTTGCCTATTTTCTTTTCGTGTTTATGAATTAAAAGCCTCAGATCTAGATCAGATTGTCTTTTTCGAGATGTTTTTGTGTGTACGATGATTGTTGCTTTTATAGTGTTTGTCTTATGATATGAGTTTTGGGGCAACAAATTAGATGGCATAATTTGTTTTAATCCCTCAACGTCTCTCTTAAACAATAAAACAAACAGGTTCCGAACAAGAATCATGTCTTCGAAACCCAGGTTGTATTAACAAAAAATACAATACAAACCACAAAATGATCTTGCTGAGATCGAAGAAACTGTACCCCAATCATCACATAATGTTTAGCACAGATATATACTTACTGTTTAACCGTTACAAAAAATCATGTCTTTTATAGCTAGCGGTACATGTATAACAGACATTAGGTTTTCTGCAAAAAATTGGTTTAGCCACCAAATCAACATTAAAATAATGTATCAATATACGTTAATCTAATATCATTAATCAAATGTGAGAAATTATAAGTATATCAGAAATTATATATACAGTCAGAGAATGTGTAAACATTACATAAGCTTTTGAAAATATATATATATATATATGGGATCATATAGAAACTAATAATTTAATGGTAGATCGGACTCTTTTTTAAAAAGTTAATTTGCACAGCGCTAGTTACATAATCTACAATTCTATCTAGCATTAACATTCAAACGTATAAAAATAAACTAAGGTTCAATACGTTTAAGCTGAAACAAGAACAAGATTGCATCCTTATAAAGTTATAATGTTCTTTATGTTCAATAATGGTTAGTTAGGAGTTCATATATATGGTAGAATAATAATATTGTTGCGTACGTTTGCATGTAAACATGGCAATTGCTTGAATGTGAATACAGTGCATGAATGTGAATTATGAAAGGTGACATATAGACGTTGATCAATCCTATTTATGTAGTTTGAATGTCGTATATATTGTGGGCTATTTGGACATTAATTGATGATCTGCAATATTTGAACGTATTTAATGAGCATTTGAATGGGATTAATGTGAATGTTTTTTCTTTTAACGAACAATAAATTAGGCATAGAAATATAGTCTAAATAAATCCTGCCATGATTATAAGTAAAAAATATACGTACGCACTAATTTTGGGGTTGTTGCCATGGATTTTTTTTCTGCGGCATATTATCGTGATAAAAAGTCTTTTTTGTTACAAAAATTACTTGAAGAAATAACATCGACTTTATTTTTCACGATTTTGTCATGGTCAAAAATATTTCCATCTTCTATACTAACCAATCTTTTTTTTTTTTTTTGTGGGGCTACTCAATTTGGGGGTCTTAGACAGTGACCGTAGTTGCCTACTCCTTTGAACCGGCCTTGATTTCAACGAGGAACAGAGAGAGTATTAAGAGTTAAAAGAAAATATTTTTTATAGTCCCTAGTTCAACAAAGAGAGGGGCTCGTAGGATTTCACTTCTAAACGGGAGTAGTTCGATCAGAGGTGGTTGAATATATTTTGTGGTCTAAGGCGACTATTAAATATATTATATTTTAATTTAAAAATAATAATAATAATAATAATAATAAATAATGAAATCTTATTAAAAGATATGAGATGCAAAACAAATGATAAATTTATTTTTACTAATAATATCTATAAATAATATAAAATTTTGAAAAACAATTTAATTTTTTAGAAAATTAAGCATATTTCTTTATAACTCAAATACTTACTTTTGTTTTAAGTAATATATGCCTATTTTAATACTTAATTTTCAAAATATGCATCATTTTGCTACTTTTATTTCAGTTTCACTGTTGTTTGAAAATTTTGTACATTTTGAGTAAAGTCTTTTCAAGTAAAACTTTTATATTACTTGTTTTTTTTTACCAAATTCTCTCATTTAATATTGATTTTATTTTAGAAAAAATATTTTCCATCTTTTATACTAACCAATAATTTTTATATTTTTTTTTCTATGTGGGGGGTCCACTCAATTTGGAAGGCCTTAAGCAGTGGCATTAGTTGCCTACTCTTGAGCCGGCCCTAAGTTCAGTAAAGGAAGAGAGAGAGTATTCAAAGTTAAAAAGAAAATATTTTTTTATTAAATTTGGTTTAGCTACAGAAAAAATCAAATTTGACCCAAAATATTAATTTATTGTAGTTACAAGTCATTTTCTTATACATTTATATAATCTAATGCAACATATTTTTTAGCTCTATAGCGCTGATGTGGGAGTACTGATTCTCAGAGATGAGAGAGGCATCGTGTTAATGGCAGCCAGCATCAAAGAGATCGAAGTCAATGACCCAGCTGAGATTGAACTAGTTGTCACAATGCAAGGCCTTCAGCTATGCATCCCGCTGAGCGTTGGCAACGTAATCTTCGAGAGTGACTCCCTGCTCATGGTTAACTAGATGAACGAGACGGAGGAATCATGGTCTTGGCTTGGCAATATTGTTAAGGAGACTCAATCCCTCCTCACTAGATTTAGGAACTACGCTATCATGCGCCACGTTGGCTGCCTAGGAAACTCGAAAGCCCACAAGGTAGCTCACTACGCTTGGCATGTACAAGATATTACAACGTGGATAGGTTCTGTTGGAAAATAGGCAAGGAAACAAACAACAAAAATATGAAATAAACCGCAGCGGATGCAATAATGAGAAATAAAACAGTAAACACAAAAAGAACACACAGATTTAAGTAGTTCAGCTCAAAATGAGCTTACATCCACTGTGGGGTTGGTTTCAAAGCTTCACTAGATCAAATGGAGGTTACAGAGAGAGTATCAAGAGATACTTACAACAGAGAACACTCACCTCACGTGTATACACTCAATCCTCACAAGTTTCACTCAGAATAGTGGAGAAATGGAGAAGAAAATGATCTAGGAGAAGCTGAGCTCGTCGGCGCCAAAAACAGGGGTCTGAGTCGTTTGCGTCGTCCGCTTCGCGAAATGCCTTCGCGATATTTATATTATGCAATCTCGCTCGAGCAAGATTTAAACTCGCTCGAGCGAGGACTTCTAGGTCAGATTCGCTCAACTAGAAATCGGACACCTAGCGCCACGTGGCATCTCGCTCGAGCTGGAGGTCGAGCGAGGATCGAGCGAAGTCACTGCCTGAACCTCGCTCGAGCTGGAAGTCGAGCGAGGGTCGAGCGAAGTCTCGGGTTGGAGCAATTCTGGAAGTCTCGAAGTCTTGCTCGAGCGAGGGTCGAGCGAGACAGGTCTGGGCATGTATTCCTAAGCCATACTCAACAAATCTCCACCTTGGCTTGAATACCTAACAGCCCTATAAAATCTAGATCAACCCAAGAATGTAAAATGTAGCAACTGAGAAAATCAACCCCATCTGAGTTCCCTAAGGAACCTGGAAACCCCGAACCCCTATCAAGTCCAAACAAAGTTTGAACTTGAATACTGTAACTGGCTTGGTCATTACATCTGCTGGATTCTCTGAAGTAGCAATCTTCTGAATACTGACTGTACCATCTGACACTACTCCTCTGATAAAGTGATACCTGACGTCAATGTGCTTTGTCCTCTCATGATACATTTGATTTTTGGTCAAATGTATAGCACTCTGGCTGTCACAAAATAGTGTCATCTCTGTCTGCTAAAGACCCAGGTCACTGATTAGCCCCTTCACCCAAATGGCCTCTTTAACAGTCTCAGTTGCTGCCATGTATTCTGCCTCTGTAGTTGATAAAGCAACAGTTGATTGAAGTGTTGCTTTCCAACTAATAGCAGAATCACACAAAGTGAAAATGTAGCATGTCAATTATCTTCTCTTATCTAAATCCCCAGCATAGTCAGAATCAACAAAACCAATCACAACAGAACTGAGATCTACATCTCTATCAAATATCAAGCCCACATGCGAGGTTCCCTTCAAGTACCTCAAAATCCATTTCACGGCCTGCCAGTGAGTTCTACCAGGCTTAGCCATATATCTGCTAACCACACTCACTGCCTGTGAAATATCTGGACGGGTACACACCATAGCATACATAATGCTACCTACAACATTAGAGTAAGGAACATTTACCATGGACTGTTCCTCCTCATCTGTCTGGGGGGATAGGGAAGCTGAAAGTTTAAAATACGACGCCAACGGCGTGCTGACAGGCTTGGAGTCAGACATTCCAAACCTGTCTAGAACCTTCTCTATATACTTTCTCTGGGACAAGTATAACTTCCCAGCTTTTCTATCCCTGTAAATATCCATCCCCAGTATTTTCTTAGCATCACCTAAATCTTTCATCTCAAACTCATCCTTAAGTTGAGTTTTCAACAAATCAACATCAATTATGCTTTTAGCAGTTATAAGCATGTCATCAACATAAAGCAATAAGTGAATGAAAGACTTATCAGGCAATTGTTTATGATATACACAACAGTCATAATTACTTCTCAAATAATCATGATCACTCATAAACAAATCAAAACGTTTATACCATTGCCTAGGTGACTGCTTCAACCCATACAAAGACCTCTTCAGTCTGCACACACGGTCTTCTTTACCTTCAACTGTGAACCCCTCTGGCTGACGCATATAAATAGTTTCTTCAAGCTCACTATGTAAAAACGCTGTCTTCACATCAAGCTGCTGAAGCTCCAGATCATACAAAGCCGTGATGGCTAGTAAAACTCGGATTGAACTGTGCTTTACTACTGGAGAGAACACTTCAGTAAAGTCGATCCCCTCTCTCTGACTGTAACCTTTAGCAACTAGACGAGCTTTGTATCTTGCATCAGACTGGATTCCCTCTTTTCTCTTGAAAACCCATTTGCAGCCCACAACTCTGGTCTTCGCTGGTAACTTAACCAAATCCCAGGTTTGGTTCTTGTGAAGAGACTCAATCTCTTCAGTCATCGCTGTACACCACTGTGCAGACTCAGTACTCTTCACAGCCTCTGAGTAACTGGAAGGCTCCTGCCCCACAATTTCTTTCGCTGTAGCGAGTGCATAACTGATCATATCTGCATGAGCATATCTCTGAGGTGGTCTAATCTGCCTCCTCTGTCTACCAGCAGCTATACTGTATTGCTCCTCAGCTGGTGTCTCAATCTCTGACTCAAAACCATGCTCATCAGTCATAGCATGATCCTGAGTTACTGGTGGTGTCTCAAGTGAAGCCTGTAGCTCCACTTTCTTCCCTGTAGACATGGGAATTTGTTTTGTCGGATTAAGCATGGATTTCTCATCAAACACAACATCCCTGCTTATCACAAACTTGGGTGACTTGGGATCAGTACACCACAATCTATATCCCTTCACCCCAGAAGCATATCCCATAAAAATACACTTCTTTGCCCTAGGTTCTAGCTTACCATCATTTACATGAAAATAAGCAGGACAACCAAATATCTTCAGACTCAAATAATCAGTAGGTTCATCAGACCATACCTGATTAGGTGTTTTCAACTCAATAGCTGTGGCTGGAGAGCGGTTCACCAGAAAACAGGCTGTATTGACTGCTTCCGCCCAAAAGTCCTTAGATAGGCCGGCATTGGAGAGCATACTGCGTGCTCGTTCTAGGAGGGTCCGGTTCATGCGTTCAGCCACTCCATTTTGCTGTGGAGTGTGCCTAACTGTACGGTGTCTGGCAATTCCTTCGTTCTTACAAAACTCATCGAAGTCATTGCCACAAAATTCCATCCCGTTGTCAGTCCGAAGCCGTTTCACCTTCTTGCCGGTCTGATTCTCTATCAGAACTTTCCACTGCTTGAAGTTCTTGAAGACTTCACTTTTCCATTTCAAAAAACAAACCCACACTTTCCGTGAGTAATCATCAATGAATGTAAGCAAGTAATTAGCTCCACCTTTTGATGGAACTGAAGACGGACCCCAAAGGTCGGAATGAATGTAGTCTACTGTACCTTTTGTTTTGTGGACCCCAGTTGCAAACTAAACCCTGCTCTGCTTCCCGAATACACAATGCTCGCACAGGTCTAGCTTGCCCAAATTATGATTCCCTAACAACCCTTGCTTGCTGAGGATAGACATCCCCTTCTCACTCATATGGCCCAATCTCATGTGCCATAGACGAGTAACATCTGACTCTGACTGATCAGATACTGAAACTGCAGCTTCACCGCTGACAGTACTGCCCTGGAGGAAATAGAGACCATCTTTCAGGTCTCCCTTCATGATGATCATGGAGCCTTTGCTGACTTTCAAAGCTCCACCTTGTCCCGTGTACTTTAAGCCCAAAGAATCAAGGGCCCCCATGGAGATAAGATTCTTTTTCAAGTTTGGAATGTGCCGGACGTTGGTCAATGTCCTAACCATCCCATCGAACACCTTGATCTTCACAGAACCCATTCCCGCAATCTTGCAAGCTGTGTCGTTCCCCAACAGAATAGAACCACTGTTGACTGATTCATAAGACATGAACCAGTCCCTTCTGGGACACATATGGAACGTGCAAGCTGAGTCCATCACCCACTTATCACTGAACCGACTATTTGAATCACTGATTGCAAGAACTACATCAGAGCCGTCAGATTCATCAGCAGGACTGACGGCATTAGAGGAACTCGTAGATTCCTCATTCTTCTTCAGCTTCGTACACTCACTCTTATAGTGTCCAAACTTCTGACAGTAATAACATTTTACATTCTTCTTGTTGGACTTGGACTTTGATTTCCCCCGGGACTTGCCTCTGCCCTTCTCTAAACCCTGCTGACTGGATCTTCCTCTGTCGGAGGTATCTTTGACAAACAACCCACTGGCCTGTGCTTCACCACCCTTATCATACTTACTCCTCAATTCCTTCTAGTTCAAAGCTGACTTCACATCTGCTAAGGAGATAGTATCTCTACCATACAGCATAGAATTTACAAAATTCTCAAAAGAGGCAGGTAATGAACACAGCACAATTAGAGCTTGATCTTCTTCATCAAGCTTGATGTCAACATTTCTAAGATCCATTACAATCTTATTAAACTCATCTAGGTGTTCAGTAACTGGCGAACCCTCAGTCATTTTGAGTGTATACAACCGTTGTTTTAAATACAACCAGTTTGTGAGAGACTTCTTAATGTACAAGCTCTCAAGCTTGTTCCAGAGACCCTCAGCGGTCTCCTCCTCCGCCACCTCTCTCAACACTCCATCAGACAATGATAATAGAATAGTACTATGTACCTTTTCTTCATCGTCCTTAGACGGTACAGGAGAATCTGCCGCCCTTTCCTCTAGAACTCTGAATAACCCCTGCTGGCGCAACAATGTCCTCATCTTCAGGCGCCACAAGCTGAAACTGTTCTGACCGTCAAATTTCTCAACTTCAAATCTTGCTGTAGCCATCCCTTCAAATATTCACAAAGCCTGAAAATGCTCTGATACCAGTTTGTTGGGAAATAGGCAAGGAAACAAACAACAAAGATATGAAATAAATCGCAGCGGATGCAACAATGAGAAATAAAACAGTAAACACAGAAAGAACACACAGATTTAAGTGGTTCAGCTCAAAATGAGCTTACATCCACTGTGGGGTTGGTTTCAAAGCTTCACTAGATCAAATGGAGGTTACAGAGAGAGTATCAAGAGATACTTACAACAGAGAACACTCACCTCACGTGTATACACTCAATCCTCACAAGTTTCACTCAGAATAGTGGAGAAATGGAGAAGAAAATGATCTAGGAGAAGCTGAGCTCGTCGGCGCCAAAAACAGGGGTCTGAGTCATCTGCGTCGTCCGCTTCGCGAAATGCCTTCGCGATATTTATATTATGCAATCTCGCTCGAGCGAGATTTAAACTCGCTCGAGCGAGGACTTCTAGGTCAGATTCGCTCAACTAGAAATCGGACACCTGGCGCCACGTGGCATCTCGCCCGAGCGGGAGGTCGAGCGAGGATCGAGCGAAGTCACTGCCTGAACCTCGCTCGAGCTGGAGGTCGAGCGAGGGTCGAGCGAAGTCTCGGTTTGGAGCAATTCTAGAAGTCTCGAAGTCTCGCTCGAGCGAGGGTCGAGCGAGACAGGTCTGGGCATGTATTCCTAAGCCATACTCAACAGGTTCCTACCCTAATTTTGTGCCTGAAGTTGTGTGGGGCTCGTGTTATGTAATTCCTTTTAAATTAGGATAAGTTCCTACCCTAATTTTGTGCAAGTTGTATGGGTGGTACAAAATTAGGATTATTTCTATCCCTTTTAAATACATCAAATTAATTATATGTGACATTTTTTCTTCTAATATTATCATTTTAATGAAAGATACGTTTATTACCAAAAAAAAAAAGTGAAAAAAAAAGACTGAGTAAGTCTCGACCATGCCAGAACTCACATATTATATTTAAAGTTCTGACATATCAGCACTCAATCATCTTAATAGTATAGTCATGTTAGTGAAGATGAGATATATAAGAAATGTGTGAAGAGAAGTGAGATAATTTATAAATGTAATGAAATAGTGTGGACTAAAACTTTTATGGAATTTTAAAAAAAGAAAAAAAAAGTTTAATAAAAAAAGGGTTAGAATATTATAATATTATTTTTGCTTTAAAATTTGAAAAAAAAAGTGAATTATATTTTGTATTGTTGAGTATGGCTTATGAATACATGTCCAGACCTGTCTCGCTTGACTCTCGCTCGAGCGAGACTACGAGACTTCCAGACTTTCCAACCCGAGACTTCGCTCGACCCTCGCTCAACCTCCAGCTCGAGTGAGGATCAGGCAGTGACTTCGCTCGACTCTCGCTTGACCTCCCGCTCGAACGAGATGCCACGTGTTGCCAGGTGTCCGTTTTCTAGTTGAGCGAATCTGACCTAGAAGTACTCGCTCGAGCGAGTTTAAATCTCGCTCGAGCGAGATTGCATAATATAAATATCGCGAAGGCATTTCGCGCAGCGGACGATGAAGACGACGCAGACCCTTGTTTTAGCGCCGACGAGCTCAGCTTCTCCCCTAGATCATTTCTTCTCCATTTCTCCACTATTCTGAGTGAAACTTGTGAGGATTGAGTGTATACACGTGAGGTGAGTGTTCTCTGTTGTAAGAATCTTCTGATTCTCTCTCTGTAACCTCCATTAGATCTAGTGAAGTTTTGAAACCAACCCCACAGTGGATGTAAGCTCATTTTGAGCTGAACCACTTAAATCGTTGTATTCTTTCTGTGTTTACTGTTTTAATTTCTCATTGTTGCATCCGCTGCAGTTTATTTCATATCTTTGTTGTTTGTTTCTTTGGCTATTTCCCAACATGTATTTTATTTAAGATTTTGAAAAAGTTGAAAAATATTTATGTTTGAGTAGTGTTTGAATGTTAAATTAAGTTAAAATGATATGAGATTGTCTCAAAGGATTGTAAAACCAGGCTTATACCTTAAAAATGAAATCGACCATAAGTCTAGTTTGTTTTCATAGATGAGATAAAATAAAATAAAATAAAAGTTAAAAATATATATATATTATAATATTTTTTTTAAATATTAGTTTTATTTAAAAATTTAAAAAAGTTATTTTGAAATTTAAAAAAGTGAATTGTTTATTTTGTTTTGTATGAAAATTTGAAAAAGTATAATGATGAATTTGATATGAGATAAGATAGTTTAAGATAGTTTAGGGGCCGATTTGGATTCATAGACGAGACGAGCTCGTCTCAACTCATCTCAAGCTCATTATTACAATTTTTTAAATTCTCGTGTAAAACACAAATTTCAATACAATTTTTTCAAATTCCAATACATTTTTTTCAAATCTCAATTCAACTTTTTCAAATTTTAAAATAATAAAATATTAAAAAATAAATTAAATTCATTTCAACTCATCTTATCTTTCAATCCAAATCAAGAAGATAACCAAACGTCCAAGCATATTTCCCTTGGTTTTTATTCGATATTGGGCAATACATATTAAAAAAAAAAAAAGGTAAAATCCAACTAAATAGTACAGATACATCTTTAGGACATCAAGATTTAAGTTATTTGGTAAATATAATCGATCACTAATTAATTAATTAGGAAAAGTGGAAAGAAATTTATCAGCCAATTTCTGACCAAGGCGAACTTGAGACTTGGTATCCAAGTGAAGCTGGTCTTGTATAAAGGTTGATCCCAAAGCATCAACAGTATACACATTTTCCAGTGTTATTGTCATCTCAGCATTTCTCACAGCATCCAGGTGGTTACCTTCTCCTGATGCAATTACAACCTGCATACAAGAGGTCCAAACATATTTAATCAAATTAGCGTCATTTAGATACAGAAATAATTTTATCCCATCTTATTTTATAAGAGAAAATTTCAAAAACATAGAACATGGCTACTTGAATGTTTTTATATTGACAAATCTTAGGAAATTGGCCATTTATTATTATAATTTTTTTGAATTATCATACAAAATATAATAAAGTACTATTTAATTTTTTCAAACCCCAAAATAAATATATAAAAAAATTTATTCAACTTTCATTTTTTCATCTAAAATCATCTTATCTCATATTACTATCTAAAATGAGTCATTTTTTAATAATATTTAGAGATAGATATATAACTATAAATTAGGGGAGAGATTTGGTCAATCTGGACCGAAAAAACTAACTAGATCAACTATTTTGGACCAGACAGGCTATTTTGGACCGGACCAGACCAAGATTGGATTAGGTTGGTCTCGGTCGAAATAATATAGGTCGACCAAAAGACATTCAGTCCGGTCCCAGTCCATGGATTTTTTGAACTGGACAAATTGAATGAATAATACAATATATATTTTTATTATTATATATATTATTTATATAATTATAGTTGTATATAATTAACTATATAATGTATATTATTCATATATATTATTTAGTATCAAAGTATTATTAGATTCTTTAATGTATAAATATTAACTATAATATATAGTATTATTATATATTAATATATTATAAGAGTTATAATATAAAGATAGTATATCTATAAAAAAAAAAAAAAAAAATTATAGTATAGAGACAAAATAGACTGACCAAACTGGCCGACTGGATCGAAAATGACCAATTTCGTTCGGTCCTATGAAATACTTGGTCCAGTTCAGACTAGTTCGTTCGGTCCTATGAAATACTTGGTCCAGTTCAGACTAGAAAAAACATAGACCGAATAGATTCTGTCTAGTCCATAAAACTCTCTTAGGACCAACCAGACCGAACTCCCCCTCTATTATAAACAGTCATACTAGCAAGCATATTTGAAAGACACCCTCTGCATATGTTGCTGACATGGCAAAATTTGATTTTAAAAATGATATTCTAACGCCTTTACATTATACAATATCTACACAACATAATTTGATTTTGAAAATATATTTAAAATTTAGATATTATAAAGTAAATATTACTATTTAAATGATTGAACTGTCCTGTATAGTTTAGAAACCTTAAAAAAAAATTACACAATTGATTTTGAAAAAAGTTTAAAAACTTGAACTTCAAACCTTTTCCCTCTGTATTGTTAAGGAGTCCTTTACACCAAGTTGTAAATAGAGAAAAAATATATATTAATTTGAATGCCAACTAGGAAATTAACATGCCCAATAAACGCTTTTAAATTCCAAAATTTTCAAAAGATCAGGTAATTAATATTGGTGAAAATTAAAAAAAAAAATGAATGAAACAGGAGAATAAATCAATATTGTACCATAATGATGGGGAGGTCAGGAATTTTGAGATCAACTCGAAGATCAGTGAAAAACTTCTCGGTTCTTGCCTTATATAGCTTATAATCTTGTTCCCCACAATCACTCTCACCTTGATACCAAAGCAACCCTCGAATTTTTCCACCAATTTGAATCGCAGTTCTTGTCCTATTTACCAACATATCGTAAAGTGTAGTTCCCTTTTGCCACTGATCTATCTCGGTTCCTCCTATTGCACATGGGACTAAACCAATTGCACCAAAACTGGGATTTTTGGACAAGATTTGATGGGCAAAAGGCATGCCTGGTCCAATTCCACAGGACTTGAAAAGATCAACTTGGCGGTGGAGTGGCTCTTGGGCAACCTTCCATGTCTTGTCTAAATCGAGTACGACGATGTTGGGGTTGGGACTGCTTTCTGGAGGCACTTTGCCATCCCAAATGAGGCCGTTTGTTTTCGTGTCATTTATTACACCTCCTCGTCCAGCCATGTTGCTCTGTCCGGCCAAGAGAAACACAGATATTGTTGCTTGCTGGTGCTGGGATATTGCAGAAATGATACCAGCTACGATTGCGTGGAAGAAGGAAAAGAAAGACATCGACCCTTAATTTGCCTATTTTCTTTTCGTGTTTATGAATTAAAAGCCTCAGATCTAGATCAGATTGTCTTTTACGAGATGTTTTTGTGTGTACGATGATTGTTGCTTTTATAGTGTTTGTCTTATGATATGAGTTTTGGTGCAACAAATTAGATGGCAGAATTTGTTTTAATCCCTCAACGTCTCTCTTAAACAATAAAACAAACAGGTTCCGAACAAGAATCATGTCTTCGAAACCCAGGTTGTATTAACAAAAAATACAATACAAACCACAAAATGATCTTGCTGAGATCGAAGAAACTGTACCCCAATCATCACATAATGTTTAGCACAGATATATATTTACTGTTTAACCGTTACAAAAAATCATGTCTTTTATAGCTAGCGGTACATATATAACAGACATTTGGTTTTCTGCAAACATTTGGTTTAGCCACCAAATCAACATTAAAATAATGTATCAATATACGTTAATCTAATATCATTAATCAAATGTGAGAAATTATAAGTATATCAGAAATTATATATATATATATATATATACAGTCAGAGAGTGTGTAAACATTACATAAGCTTTTGAAAAAAAAAATCTATATGGGATTCATATAGAAACTAATAATTTAATGGTAGATCGGACTCTTTTTTAAAAAGTTAATTTGCACAGCGCTAGACTGCTAGTTACATAATCTACAATTCTATCTAGCATTAACATTCAAACGTGTAAAAATAAACTAAGGTTCAATACGTTTAAGCTGAAACAAGAACAAGATTGCATCCTTACAAATTTATAATGTTCTTTATGTTCAATAATGGTTAGTTAGGAGTTCATATGGTAGAATAGTAATATTGTTGCGTACGTTTGCATGTAAACATGGTAATTGCTTGAATGTGAATAGAGTGCATGAATGTGAATTATGAAAGGTGACATATAGACGTTGATCAATCCTATTTATGTAGTTTGAACGTCGTATATATTGTGGGCTATTTGGACATTAATTGATGATCTGCAATAATTGAACGTATTTAATGAGCATTTGAATGGGATTAATGGGAATGTTTTTTCTTTTAACGAACAATAGATTAGGCATAGAAATATAGTCTAAATAAATCCTGCCATGATTATAAGTAAAAAATATACGTACGCTCTATAAGATTTTGGGGTTGTTGCCATGGATTTTTTTTCTGCGGCATATTATCGTGATAAAGTCTTTTTTGCCACGAAAATTACTTGAAGAAATAACATCGACTTTATTTTTCACGATTTTGTCATGGTCAAAAATATTTCACGGCAAAAGACTTTTCACCGTGACATAATTAGTTTTAACTTTTTGCCATTAAATTTTATTGTGGGAGATAAAAATGACCAGAACATATGCTTTTAGTGGGAAAAAAGTTATTGTAGCAAATTCAACTGCCTTTTGCTACGGAATAAAGTTGCCACAAAAACTTGTACAGATGGCAAAATTTTCATCATGCCTTGCTGCTTTTTATGGCAACTCATTTATCATGAATTATATGCCACCAATCTCCCACCAATAAAATTGATTGGAAAAAAATGTATTTTTTACACTAGATATACTATTCTAGATCACAGACGTTTGTGGCAAAAAGTCAAAAATATTGTAGTGATATGCATAATTATAATTGTTTTAAACATTGACAACAAAAAATAATCAAATATAATTTCATTTAATTTTATGGGGCTTGCTTCTATTACTTTTAAGGCCGATCTTGCTCCAGTGAAATCACTCGTTTCAACTCGTACATAATTAATCTCTCTTTGAATTTGTTCTTTTTACTTTCAGACAGATCCTTGCCTCTAGCTAGCTCCTTTTGCTGCTACCAAACACATCTGAATTTCGTAAGGACGAGATAAAAGGTTCTCAAATTGTTGTTGACTTACCCTCATGATCCAGTCGATCAGTCTTTTGTTGTGCATTACTGTCTAAATCTTTGTTAAATTATTCACTCCAGAATCGATTGACATAGAGATGGAAGCATACTTGCAACAGTATTTGGGCTTTGTTTGTTTACACAGATGAGATCAAAATGAGATGAGATAAGAAATCCGTAATAGTAGTGAGGTATCTATATATGAATAGTAATGAAATTGTTTTAGTTAATTAAATGTATTTTCACATAATCTGACTTAGTACCAAACCCATGGATATAATCAATCTATTCGTTGTTCTAAGTTTTATTCGCTTATATATACGATCCTATTTAGCAACAAAATCAATCCATTCTCCATTATTGTTGGTGTACTGTGCTAGAGGCGCATATTTTCTTTTTTCATTTTTTCTAGGCAAATTAAAGTATATTAGATAAATTAGCAGATTATAATATATAAGTTTTAGTGAGGTGAGAGTCCCTTACACTCGTCTAAAAAAGCTAACACACAATGCTAAAGGCGCATATACTTGTGAGTGAAAAACTATTTGGATATTCAATACTTCTAAAAATAATCATACTAGAATAAAAGGTAAATGAAAATGAAAATCTGACAAATTATTACGCTACATAATTGCTGGTTTAATGCTAAAATTTAAAAATAATTATTCTATTTTCAAGTCGGATAATAACACACCACATCACTTAAAATTCTAAGATAATTTGATTTGTATTAATACTCAAAATTTAAAATTTATATTTTAAATCAAATTATGACTTTTAAACACTTTACTAGATGTGCTCTATAGTACACCAACTTGAAAATATAATTTTTCTTCTAAAAATTAAGATTTGGAATTAGCGTGATCATGGTGGACTGTGAAATATGATCAGTTTTCAGCATTGACAGAACTCAAGTGATGCATAAATAACTGAAGTAAAATAGATTTTATGAATGAAACCATTCATATATTAAAAATTCAAAACTTAAATATTAATTCATTAGAACAATATTAGTGTAAAGATAACTATCAGATAAATGTGTGATGTTCAAACATTAATTTATCCGAATTAATTCTAGCTCGAATGCTTGTCTATTTACTTTCAAACATTGGGTGCAAGTTACACATAAAAAAATCATTTAGTATCCGGTTTGTGATCACCAAAATAAGAATCATCACAAAATAGCTAAATTTTGTAGTTTACTTCAGCAATTACAAATGTGGTTCCCCATAATTTCTCTCGTCATATACTACTAGCTAGGCCTGAAAATTGAAGGTATCGCTGCGGTTTTGGTTTGGACCAAAACCCCACCGACACCTTGAAATAAGGATTTTCTTGATCGAAACCAGTCGACGGAAATAAGGTCATTGGCCGGAGTTTAACGGTCGGGGCCGTATCGGTTCATCGATTTGATGATCTAAACACAAGCAGGCGATTTCAAATTTTTCATCACCAAATTCCCCATTCTCCAAACACAATCATGTGATCCAAACACAACACATCAATCTACTCTCACAAACAAAGTATTACATGCTATCAAAAACTAAAAACCTTTACATGAAGTCACAGAGTTCCAAATCTTTCCATGGATGGCAAGGAGAGGGTGAGATGACTGCATGACGTGAGAGATGAGAGATCCACATCATGGGACGTGGGTGGCTGCCACTGTGCATGAGAGAGGTGAGAGAGAGCTAAGATAATAAGCGGGATCCATAAACGACAAAGTGAGAACTAAAGAAAAGTAAAGACTAAGGAGATGGAGGGGGTTATTAAACCCTAAAGTGAAACCATTTGCTGTATTGAAGCAAATGGCATCATTTCTCTTTATTTTTTTGTAAATGCATGTCAAAAAACGATGTCATTTCACTAATTAAGTGAAATGGTGTCGTTTTATATATAAGGAAAAAACACATTTAACCCCTACCGATCGGTTCAACAATTTGCCATGGGTCCAAATCAAGATCGAACCAACCGATGGCAATTTTGAAGGATTTGCAACCGCATGTCAACCAGTTCTCCATCGGTTAGGGCTAGTCCCTGAATTTGGCAGTCGATTCACATCAATGACGACCGGTTTGATTCGTTCCTGTACACCCCTATATACAACAAGAAAATAAGCATTTATGATGCATTATTTGCGACAAGAATGAAATATGTAGTTAGAGTAACGGGATTGATACAAATAACATACGAGGGTTGAAAGGATCATTTTTTGCAATGAAATAATATTAGCTACGTTTTATAAATCTAGAATTTGTTACACAATCTATTGTGCTTTTTAAATTTTTAAAAAAGCATTATCAAAACACCGATGCATTTTTATGATGCTAACATGGTGAATGTTTTAATAAACGAGTTTGCAATTAAATTTTTTCTTAATTTATTTCCTTAAGTTTGGAATATTACTATATATATATGTATTTATATGTATATATAGTAATATTCAATTATGTTTATTAGTTTGTGCCATGAATGCTAACTTACTAATTCTTTACTACTCCACAGCAAAAGCATTCCACTATTTCCATTTTCATCCCTTAATTTTTTGTTCCCTTATTCCTTGTTCTTTAATTTATATCAATTGGGTCCATTGCTTTTAATGACATCCATATTCATAGTTATGTGAATTTGTTTGTTTTTATAGAAAATATTTCTATAGTTTTCGGATGTATAAGTTTTGCACACTTCTAAAAAAAAGTGAGAAAAATCTGGATCTTATAATTTTTTTTTTAAAATGTACTTTTCATTGTGATCAGCTTTATTTTTTATTTTTAATGGAATAAGCAGAACTTGTCCACATTAAAATTTTATCTAGTATTGCTCTTTTCCATATAATAAGGAAAATGAAAGATCCCATGCATGATGTCCCTTTCTAGACCGATTGATCATCAATCACATTATGCTAAGTCATGACAACTCTACCATTACTTAACTAAAATGTCTTAATCAGTAACGTCTTTCACAAGCAATATATACCTTCGAGTTAACCCCAAATCGATTAAAATATTTTAAAAGGAAAAATCTTAAACCTTAATGTTAATTATTTTTAAGACAACTTCCAACCACCATTTCGGCTGGCCTCTGGCCTCTACTCTTAGAAATAGTTAAAAAAAAAATCATAAAATACAAATAGCCTAATTGTCGCTTGAGCGAGATAGCAACTGCCATAGATGCTGGTTACTATCGCCTCATGAGCGGCGGTCAGAAAATATTATTAAAGTATTATATCAGTCTAATAATATATTAACTTTATAATCTTTTTTATTCAATTTTTTCTCTATTTATTTTTCAAAACTCAAAAAATACTCAAATTCAAAATATCTCACACTATTCGGCCTAAACAATCTTATTAATGTTCACAAAATTATTGTCTTTATCTCACTCTCCAAACGAGTCCACTTGTAAGATATATGGTGGTTGTATAGTAATTTGAGAATAATTTCCCATACAAAAATAGGAAAAAGAAATATACTCATTAGGATCAATTCCAAATTATACGCTAAAAATGCAAGAATGACTCAACCATGGAGATAGAGGTTGATCGATCGTAGGATTTGAAGTGAATCTTTGGATGGAAGAAGATCATTTTTTGTTTTCCCGAGTAAAACGACATAAAAGGACTCAATCATGGATCTAGAGGTTTTCAAGGTAAACGACACTGGAGTCAAATACGACAACTTTGTAGTCGTGTCTCCAAAATCGTAGGAAGAAGATAAAAGAAGAGGAGAAGAAACTCCAAGAAAATTAATAACAGAAATGGAGCTATCGCTAGGAGGTGTTACTTAAGTTCTTGAGTTTTGCTATCTATCATCCTCACACACTACACACGATGCTTTTTTATTTTTTATTTTAAAAAAATGGTTTTGTTCTTCTTTAGCTAACTGAATTCTTCCCGTCATCATCCATATATCACACATTTGACAAGAGAAAAAAAATAAAAAAGCATAGCGTATAATATGTGAAGATGATGAATAAAAATTTTCGAAGTTTTTTGTACAAGTTTGTGATTATTTGATCCGATCTTTTTCCCCTTAGCAAATGTTAATATCTATTACAATATATAATTTTGAAGAAAAATAATTTGTACTGTCTTTAAATTGTATAGCCAATATGTTCATGAAAGCTATTAAGTTTTAGTTAATATGGTGACACATTATATTAAGAGTTTTTGGTCCCTCTTAATACCAAAACAAAATTTGAGATTTTTTTTTTTTTCATTAAAATAGAAACCAAGGATCAAGGTATTAATATTGACACTATTTTAAAGATTCTCTGTTTTATTTATTTATTATTATTACGATAGGTTATACCCTAAAGGGTACATGAAAGTATTGCATGATACATACAAACATATCTTTTTTTAACTTTCTTTGTAGACTGATTTTTTAGTCAGACGGAGTGAACAACTATAGCGGCCAACAGTTATTGCATTTATAATGACAAAATATTATCAAATAATGCTCGCATCCTTTTTTTGGAAATAAATCGAAAAATTATATTCTCACATCAATGTATAAAACATATTTAGTAAAGAAAAATGCTTTAATCATAGAGAAATTATACAAAAATAAATTTACAAATGAATATGGCATGATGCGGTACCGGGTGGTGGGTACATCCAATTATAAAATTATTTTTAGTTAAAAGTAGGTTTAATAGATGTTATAGAGCTACATCAGTTTGTAAGTTTTGCTTTATGTAATTTTTTTATGTCTGTAGTAATTCTCTTTAATAAAATACTTACTTGATACAATTTAATTTGAAAGATAAATTTTAAAATTTGAGTATTACAAATTAAATTTTATAATTAAGTGATATGAATCGTGTGTTCTAACGGCCAACTTAAAAATAGAATGTCTGTGTTCTAACGCCCTTTCGACCTTTTCCATGTTAATTTTCATTCTGGTGACTGCCTCTTGCATTCTTTTTTACTTTCTTACCCGTTGGAGTACAGAAGAATCCATGCTTAATATGCATAAGATAAATAATAGGGTCCCTCTCTCTTTTTTTTCTTTCTTTTTTTTTTTGAAATTTGATCACTTCATTTCATTAACAAGAGTAAGGCACACTGCCATTACATCATTCCAGCTTCCATTCATTGATGGTCTGGAGCTGTTACAACTATTTGGCGTTAAGCCAATACAACATATCAAACAACATTGATCCGCTATACATGGGTTGATCAAATCTATCTCAAGTACCTCATTGTTTCGTTAAGGGCCTGTTGAGCTAGTTTGTGAGCTACTTTATTGGAGTCTCGCTTGACGTGATGGATCTCCCATGCTGTATCCTCCAAAATTGCATAAACATCTTCTACTAAACATGTTAACAACCCCTGTGGCTGGTTATGATTCCTCACTGCTTGAACTACTCGAATTGAATCCCCTTCAAATATTGATTTTCTAGGACGGATCTATGATTTTCTAGTCCGACTGAACCCCTCCACCATTGCAGTCCTCGCCGTTCTCGACGGCTGTGGGCAACACCGTCCACCCCATCGAGACATCCTGGTCCGAAACCGGTTTAAGGCCATTGGGGGCACACCGGAGGTTACCGGGGCTCGCAATCGTAGAGATAACATCGCCGACTCCCTCCGGTCCCGATGGGGTGGACAGTGTCGCCCACCGCCGCTGTCGGCATCGGGGGCTGAGTGAAGCCGAATTTCTTTTAAAAATTCATCTTTATTTTATTTTTTATTGTGTTTTTTATTATGTTTTCTTTATTTTATTATTTTATTATGTTTTTATATTTTATTTTATTTTTTATATTTTTTAATATTTATTATTATATTTTTATATCAATTATAAGAATTTAAGAAATAAAAAAGAGTGAGCTATAAAATATTGAGTGCAGCCCAACTACATCCCAGTGTCTCCCTTGCATCATAAGCTTGTTTTGTTTTATAAGTCCATCTATCAGCATTGAAACATCGTTTTAGAAAAACGAGAAAAAAGAACCCTCGTAGAGGCTATCAAAAGATTTGGTTAGTTTTTTTAATTTCAGAAATTATTTTTTAATATAATTGTTCTTTTTAAAGTTTATTATTCTTTTTAAAGAAATAAAGTTGACATGTGGCCACTTGTCATTGAGCCACACGTTTTCCATTTATCAATGATGAACAAAAGATCTATCGAACGATATATTTCAAATGGAGAAATAATATTTATAATTATAGAGTATACAATTTCTTTCAAAATGTGAACAAATATAGAATATAGATGAAAAAATTATTTTTTAAAAATAAATTCTTTTTTTTTTAAATAATTGTGCAATACTCGTACATTTTATGATTATATGTAACATAATTGGCAAAAGAATGTACTTTTATTGAGATTTGACCTAATTTGATTTTCAATTTCATCTCATAACTACAACTTTCTCAAATTCTCATATACTTTTTTAAAATCTCGTACAAAATATAATAAATAATTCAAATTTTTCAAATTTTAAAATTCTCATAATATTAAAAGTAATATTTTAATAATATTTTATTAAACTCATCTCAATTTAACTCAACTCATATCCACATTGAAATGCGGCAAAAAAGAATATGAAAGCTGCAGCCAACACGCGCAGCAAAGTCAGCCTTCTTGGACCATCTTCCACTCTTCCATGAATCCTTTTTTCCAGAGCACTTGGACCATCTTGCATGAATCTCAGGTGCATTTGAACACAAGTTACATTAAATGACAAAACTAAGATCGCATGCTAAATTATTCAACAGTGTTGGACACTCTTTTCTGACACCAAACACAAGTAAAGTAGCACGGGTTACAGAATTAAGATCATACCAGCATAGGCTAATAAAATAAAATATTTCAAAGTATTTCAATCACATTCTACCAGTCCTACTCTACTCACCCTATAGATCGTACTCTTCCTCAAGTGACCACAATATCCAGAAAGAAATGATGTTTATAATTCTAAAATGTACAAACTCCATACACTCAAAACAATTTAAAACTAACTTTCAAAAAAAATTAAATTAATAGACTCCACTTTCATTTGACTTATACACCCTAAAATTATATCTAACATTATTCTTTAACTAAATAAGGATGAAATATCAAGTCAAGATTTGAACGCAAATCCCATTCGAGCATTTAAGATTTTCTTTTGAATCATTTTTTTTTTTAACCGACACCTAGTGTCCAAAACAACATCCCAACTAATCCCGAGATTTCTCGTTGAAAACATTGATAGCACGACTCCTTGTAGTAGAGGAAATTCCACTTAATTTGAATAGCTAATGCATCTCCAGCCAAAGGGTGCAAACAGTTAGTTACCTATTGATGAAAAGAAACAAGCGTTGAAAATATATATACATTCCAAAAACCCACTTCCCCAAGTCAGCAATACATTCAACCCAAGTTTTGAAAGAAAGCCACAAGGACTTTCTTTAGATAGAGGTCTTGTCACCGGTTTTACACATATCTACATAACTAAACTACCAAAAAGTAAGAACCTCTATAACTCGGTACAAAGTAAATACTAACCTACTAAAGCAAGACGTAGACAAGCCACTTGATAAATATATTACAGATAATCACTAGAGGGGAGTGGAAATTTTAAGTGCAGTATCTGTTAGCATAAACAACCAAATTCATAGCTCTCCATTCCTTCGCGAATCATCATTTGCACAGAGTCTTCATTCTCTTTGCAGCCTGAACAAATCCCACAATGACTTGCAACTCGTCGATTTGCTTCACCGATGGGGAAAAAAATGCATTTTTCAGAACAGAATAATGGCAACTATAATCCAAATGCTGCTTAACTAACAATGTTGTTGCCGGATTAATGTACAGATGTGATTCATTCGGTATTTTTTATAAATATAAAAATAGAATATGGATATAAAATTATCAGAGTGAACAGTGACACATTTTGAAAATACCTGTGACATGAAATGCCTCTGAACAACATCTACTAATTGCTCTTTTGATGGATTGGGTATGGCATCCACCTATAAATCCAATAGTTACTACACAAAAAGTGTTCCACTAGTGATAATGAAACGACTAACATTCTCTGTTCAAAATAACTCACACTCACTAGATTAAAGTGTCGCCAATATCTCCTCAAAGCAGCCATCTCCAGTTTGCCTAAGTCAACCTTCTGTACAGAAGATGTTTCAATATAGAACTTAACGGTAAATAGGTTTAATAATAAACCACGAACATATTTGTCACTATTGTTTCACATGCAAGCTAAACAGTACAAAGGGTAAAACCAAGATTAGATAAAGGTCACATACCACGGACCCACGAGGAGTAGAAACAGACCCCTTAGACTGTGAGTCACAGGAGAGAGATCTGCTCATAGTCCTATGAGATGACCCAGATAATTTATGCATTCTATGCCTCAATCTGTGGGACTTTTGAGTGTCATCCGACGCTGGGAAATCAGAAATAACGCTACTAATATCAAAAAAGGATTTGTGGGTCCAAATAAAAGGATAAAGAAATAAGACAACAGAACTTTTGCAAATAGTAAAAGCAAAAGTTGAAGACACAATGGATCCTATGTACCAATCTCAACTACTTTACTCCAGAAAACAACCTGCTCCAAAACAAGATTGCCAAGGCCCAAGAAAGTAATTATGAATAACAGGAAAATATCAAGGTTCACCCTATCAAAGGCCTTAGGCATGCGCTGAAGGTAAGTAGTGGGAGTTACCATCAGATAGCACTTCCAGCATAATATGGCTTTAAAAGATAACAAATCTATTTCAAACTGTTATTCAAAAGAAATCTTGTTCAAATTCCCTATTGACACATACAAGACAATCATGATTTCGTAAAACTAGCAGTCTCCAAACCATTTAAGTCTTTTCCAAAAAAGTCTCAAGTGTCATGTAACAGAAATTTGGTGACAATAGCACACGTCTCAAGTTCAATAACGAAACCTACCCATATCCGAAAATCTTCGTTCAAATCCCAAATTGACGCACGTAAAGACAGTCATGATTTGGCAAACAGTGGTCCCCTAAACATTTTATTTTTTTCACAAGCAATTAACGATAATAAAGTGTCATGTTATGTAACAAAAATTTGGTGGCACCAGTACAGAAATTATCTTCTGTATATATAAAACAAACATACCCATATCTGAACCATTCCATGGCATGTTTTCAAATTCAAGGTCATCATCTTCCTCATTACCAGTGGGAGCTTCAATCACACTGAGGGCATTCCTCTGCAGCTTTACCTCTATGCCGTTTGTGAGAACCTGCAAATTTTACGACCAAGTACCACAAACAGAATCATAAACAAATGCCTCACACTATGTAGTACAATAGAAAGTGAACAGAAAAGCATAAAACTCACAGGATGTAGGAAAGAAATAAATAGTGCAAGAAAGGAAAAAATCCAAATCATTTCAATCCAATCAGATTGCATTTGGATTTGAGGATGTTAAAAAAATTAACATATTTCTTGGATTTGGATAAAAAATGCTAGCATAAATTTCTTGGTATAAATTTAAAGACCACATGATGGATTTGAACTTTTTAGGATTTTGCACCAAGAAAAGCACTACTGCTATCAATTCAAAACAACACAACAACACAATTTAGGCTTAAAAAAATAAAATCCAAGTTCTACTTTTCAAAATACTTCCATCCAAACAAATCAGCAAAAAAATATCTATTCTTGCACTCGAGCAGAGTACACTTTATTTCCGAACAATTTTGAATTTCAGAATTTAAGATAAATTAGACGAATTAAAAGTGCGAGAAAATACTAAAAAAAAAAAACGGGAGAAGAAAGCAGGAGGTGATCAAAGGGACCAGAAAGCTTAACCATTGAAATACATCAATACAAAATACTTGCTCATTTTGGGCAGGGCACCATAACAAAGAACGCTGAACTTCAAGCAAACGGCAGTTCATAATAATTCAAAAATATTAAATACAACCAGATTACATTTTCCCCGTCCGATTACAGGATCAAGCAATCGACGAGACCCGAACATCCAGGGATAAACATGCAGTTACTTCAACCAATTCAATTGTTCAAACAAAAGTATCATCAGCATCCAAGAGAGGAAAAAAAAATATCCTAGCCATTCGCAATCAAAGCCATCCCAAGAATCTGAGAAAGATCCCTCCCATACGCCAATCATGCAAACTGCTGATCAATCCGAATGCAAAGGAAAAATCCCAATGCCTTAACCAAAAACCTTAACACACTCGTATAAAATGGGAAAATAAAACAAGTGATTGAAAAAATAATAAATTAATCCCAAACTATACCAAAACTCAATTGTAAGCCGCATATTAAATTAAAAATTAAAAAATAACAATCAAATCATCAGATTCGTAGATATAACGAAGCATGCAATCGAATCCCATACCCAGAAGCTCAATTTAGAAACTTCTTGTCGTTGTAGATCATATAAATTCACCCACAATTAAAATCGGAAGCACCCACAATTGGAACTTTTGAATCCAAAACAACATGCCAGACCAAGTAAGAAATGTTCCAAGTAACTGAACAATGGGTTAAACTTAAGACTATAACTAAACAGAGTCAATGATTGCATATAAATAAGTAATATGACCAAAAAATGCCGCAAATACTCAAATTGATTCACATTGCTTAAAAACATTTCATATCAAATCCGCCAAAACCCAAGATTCGAAGTCCAGAACTGCATACAAACCAAATTCAATCTCAGATAGAGCCCCGCGCAACCAAACCCATTGCCCCCAAAAAACCAAAATTGACAAACACAATTACCAGCCAATGCCACCCGCCTAGTCCGACGGCCTTCTTGACCACACCTTGAAGACCCACGAGAACCGATTTGGTCCGGTTATTTCCGGTGACCACCACCTTGGTGTGACGTGGCAGCACGGAGAGCTCCTCCTCGCTACTGTCCCCACAGCTCTGCAACTGCGAGAACCCGCCATTGAGGGAATTCTCAACAGCCTCGAACATTTCCGCTCGGACTCAGTGGTGAAGTTTCCGAGTGAAAAAACAAAAAACACCAAAAAAAAAAAAACTCGGAGAAATCCGAGAATCAGAAGACGAAATCACATGAATTAGAGAGATCATGCATTGCTCAGCAATTATTCGTGGGTTTCGTAGGCAAAAGAGATAGAAATAAAAGTGAAATTCGGAGCTTTTTTCCAGAGAGAAAACACAGAGAAAAGCCAGAGGAAGTGGGTATGTGTGTGAGAGTGAGAGCGACTGGTATTGATTATTGGTTGCGGAGGGTATGAATCCCGAAGAAGCTGAGTTGACCAATAGGAAAATGCCACGTCAACAAAAGGAAAGAGGGGTGCGCTCTTTAATAATGCTATAAAATACCGCTAACCACTCAGCGGTTTGGGGTTTTCTGAATGAACGAAAGGAGACGGGCGTTGACTGTCTGACTGAGGGGGAAGGAGAGGTGGTCGGGAGTTTGAATTGACTCATCTACCCTTGTCATTCTTTTCAAATTCTCTTATGTAGCTCAACAACCTCCACCGGCAACACGAGTCATACCAATCGGTTTCAAAATTTTGAAAGATAGTCAATTTTGTTTAAGAAATAATTGGATTTAGTATTTTTAAAACAATAACACTACGTATAGTTATAGGATATATACACACCACACAATTATTTTAAAAAATAATTAAATTCATTATAAAATAAATAAATAATTCTATTTATAGTCCACATATATAAATTACAATACAATTCATTAATAAAATATTACATTTCATTAGACCTTAAGAGATGTTGCATTCAACGAATCTTATCTTATATGCATTTTAGCTTTCACCAACCCTCAATTAACCCAAATCCCTAGCCCTTGTCTCCCTAGCCCTCGTCCTCCCAAATTTTTAGACATGGTCATCCCAGATCTCCAACCACCATCTCCATATAAGCTCCCAAACCTCTCAAATCTCTAATCCAAATTTTTTGGTGCATCTTGCTAAATTTGTGCATCGATGACTTTGAGTACTTCGTTGGACGTGCAGATGGTTAGAAAAGAGAAATATTGGAGAGGAAAATAGGGCTATCGAGACACGAAAACTTAGCTACGACTCAGACTTCTACTCAGCAACCAAGACCTTCACTCCAAAACCAAGACTTCCACTTCGGGTACTTCATGAGAGGTGCCAAAATTGATATTCTAGATGTCAACAAATCTTCTAGAATAATTTTTTATGCAATTATGGATGTCTATTTGTATAAATTGTATGAATGAATTATTTCAGTTGTAACATACTTTAGCCTAGGTCCAATGGCATTGGCGCATACAATATGCTTGATGTAATGCCCAACCAACGCAGTCCTCTGCTTACAAATAGACTTTTGTACTCAGTGAATTGTATAATCGATGAATCGCATTTTTGTACATGATATGCCTTTCTATCACTTGTTCTATATGTGGTATCAATTTTTTTCATTGGATCACAGAGGTAATTAATTAGTTATATACATGTGCTTCACACACCCATGAAAAAATGGATCAGAAATTGACTTGAAAGGCTTATCTATTGATCATTATTTTTCTCATCATTCCATAATGTGGTATTAGATGATAGACTAATAGGTAAAACATAATAAATAATCTCTAATCATTTAATACTACATTATAAAATGATGAAAAATTAGATGATGATTAACATTACTCTTTTCCAAATTCATTTCTCTATTTCTTACACTACGAGGCAAATGGTTCAAGTAAGTGTGATAAAGTTGGGATGATAAAATCTTCCATTTCTCTATTTCTTGCACACAAACAAACCAATAGAAATGATAAAATCCAAGAATCTAAATTGAACTTTATTGTACATGCTATTAACAATAAAGCTAGAATCTTTCTAATATCTATAGCAAAAATTATGAAACTGGGTTAAGGTCTTTAGCACGCAATAGCAGGAGACTAATTTGAGTATGTTTTGATTTAGAGGTATTTTGATTTAAGGTGTTTTAGTCAAGTTATTGATAAAGTAGGAATTTTTTGTCTATAATTAAGTTAGATTGTAAAAAAATTCAAAAAAATAGATTGTACCTAACACTACTCTTAAAAATCAAAATTTTTTTTTAATGTGAGTTTTATATTTATTCATTTTCTCAAAACGATTGTTCAACTTTACCCATTTCACGATTGCAAATATCATTTTTTAGAAATTATTTTTTTTATTTTATGTTAGATGATTTTGTATGAAATCATTTAAGGTATATTATATGATTTGATGATAATTTTGCACAAACATTTTAAAAAATAAATAGACTCTAATATAAAAAATATATATATATTAATATAAAAAATTATTTTTTATATTGTTGGAGTTCTTTTAAAAAAAAAAAAAACGCGAGAGCCTTGCTCTTTATGTTTTAATAAAGGCTTATTGTATTTTCTAACTCTTATAAATTGCATCTAATCATGGTTTTCTTTTTCTTTAATCATTCAAAAGAGCGTACCATTTTTGAAAATCCAATTTAATCGAATCAATCTTTCTTATTCTTTTTATATTTCCTTTAAGATTCCGAATTTTCTTTAGAAGACAAGTAATTTTCATTTAATAAAATGCAAGAAATTGAAAAATGAATTATTATTTTTACTCGAGTCAATCTAATTGGGATGTCAAATGGTATGCTAACTATCAGTTACGCCCAACGAGAAGAGACCGAATGATAGTATAAACAAAAATTTCAGTTTTTCAGTTTAATGTTGTGTATGAATTACGG
This sequence comes from Platycarya longipes, assembly GCA_036559045.1. Lineage (NCBI taxonomy): Eukaryota > Viridiplantae > Streptophyta > Magnoliopsida > Fagales > Juglandaceae > Platycarya > Platycarya longipes. The sequence continues at coordinate 43,633,907 of CM071802.1, forward strand.
TTGGAGAAGTATTATTATTTGAAAAGTATTTTAAAAATAAATTTATAAAATTATATGGCCTTATATAATATATTAAATTTGCTTTACAATAAAATAATTTTATAATTTAATATATTATATTAAAACACATGAATTTGTAAATTTATTTTTTTTGAATCTTTTTTAGACTAAAATAATTCTCTTGACATACTAGGTCCCCGCACTCTTAGTTAGATTTTTCATATAAATCCCAAATTTTTTTCAAATGAAAGTCTATTCCCAATCTTCTCCATATTTTTCAAACAAGTAGAGTGAAATTTATTTATTTTAGGATAGTATCAATTATTTCCCTTTCCAAGTTAAATATATTCAAAAACTTGTTTTACTGTGGAAACAGGCTTTCGAAAGAAATAATTTAGTAGTGTTTGGAGACAATTTTTCTCGGACATTTACTATATGAAGCACGTCTTCTTGCGAGAGATTTAAAGATAGCTTACGTATCACATCATTTCAAATATATTATACATATATTTATTTATCTAATAGTATTATATTTATATTAAAAATCCTTAATAATTAAAAATAAAGATAATACTTATTTAAAAGTCAAAAATTATATTTCTTTAAGAAATGAAGCAACACTTAGTAAAAAATAGAGTTTGATCTATCTATAAATAAGGTTTATGATTCTCCATCAATCACATCCATCAACGTATAGAAAATATAGACTGAAAACATATCTCTTATACTCTCCACATTCCAATCTGTGAGGGTTCACATTCAAGAAGTAATCAATTCTTACGCATAATTGATCAACAATGATCAGAGATAAATATTTGAACTATTCTTTTATTATAAGATATTCTCTCAAATTCTTACAATAGTGATATCAAAGCGAACTCTTGTGTCATATTGTTTAGTAAGATTTTTTATTATATGTGCATTGTTTGTTGATGTAATCATGTTTTTATATCTGAATTTATTTCAATATGTGAGTTCTTGTAAGATCTCATTTCTGTGTTGTTATTAAAAAAAAAATACAAGTATGAACATATGAAAAAAAAAAGAGATTAAAATACATTATTGTTCATCTTCGTGTTTATAATCTTAGAGATAAAGGTCTGCATATACGAAATTGTTTGCATGATTGAAATTTAAGGTCTTGTTTAGATTCGAAGTTAAGATAAAATGAATTGAAATAATTTTTAAAGTTAAATAAAATATTATTATTATTTTAGAATTTGAGAAAGTTAAATTGAAGTTTGAAAAAATTGTATTGGAATTTGAAAAAATTTATATTAAAATTTATATTTTATATAAACATTTTAAAAAATATAATGATGAGTTTGAAATTCGAATTCAAACGAGACTTAAATAGCTTAAAATCCATGACTTGATCTTTAAAATTTAAAATCATTTCATCTTTGCTTGAAGAGGAATCCTAGGGGTCGGTTGACCGACCCTCTTAGGAAGAGTAACCCTCACTGCTGTGGATAGCGGTGTGCGACACCGCCCATGCCATTGGGACCGGCGACCTCACCTCTGCGACGGCAACCTCTCACCTTCTTCCGACAGCCTTAAACTCGAAATGAATCCATTTGTCAGTCTCAATGGCATGGGCGGTACCGCCCACCGCCACTGACGGTGGCTCCATTTGACTAAGGGTTGAATTTTTTTTTTAAATCATCTTCATTTTATTTTTTTATTATATTTTTATATTTTTATTATATTTTTTTTTATTATATTTTTTATTTTTTATTTTATTTTATTTTTATTTTATTTTAAAAATTAATGTGTTTAAATATTAGGCTGCTCTTAATACTAGGAATAGTTTGACCGGTCTATAACATCATTCTTGTTTGAAAGAGAAAATGTTGAGAGAAGTATTGCACTTATATATATATATATAATATATTATTATTTATATGTACGTGAGTAATATGATTATGATACGTTTGAAATTATCGAAAATAATACCGTTTGATGCGAAAAGGCATCTCTTTTCATATTTTGGAAAAACGGTTTTCAATTGAAACAAATCAGACATAGCGGTTTCCTGGAAGCTTGCGATCAATCAAGCCAAAAACTTTGTTACTTTAGTATCATCCCACCGTACGTGTTTCCTGAAAGGAAGATTTTATTTGTATAAAATACAAGAAATGGTGGGTGAGAATTGACAGTGGTCAGACTGTCACATTTATCTCTTAGAAAAAACAAAAAAAACAAAGACAGCCACATTTATGATTTTATTTAAAATATATATATTATTTTTTTTTAGTTTGATCTTGTGATCATTTGATCCAAACTAATCAATATATATATTAGTTAATATATATGTATATAGTAGTTTCGGTTGTTACGGTTTGTTTATATATATATATATATATATTGGTTTCGAACTAATATATATATATATATGTGCTTGTATTACGGCATATATCTAATTAGTAATTACGGCATTCTTGCGGCATATATCTAGACTGACGGGCAAATAAAATAATGATCTAGATCATTTGTATTGATTATTGATTATCTGATAATGTAATATCATTATAGATGAATATGTTGTCATTATTTTATTTATTTATTGGTAATACCGTATTAGAATAAATGTTATTGTATATTGAGAATGACTACAGCATCTCAAAACATAATAATATTTAAAATATTTGATTGTATAATTTTATAGGGGGTGTTTGGCAATAGTTACAATACTGCTGCACACTTACACACTCTCCTCACGATATTTTTTTATTATTTTTTTTCTCTTCAACCAGTCGGTGTGCATAATGACATTTTTAATTATAATTTAATTATTATAATAATTACTTGACCATACAAAGAAGTATTTATTATTAAAAATGATAATTTAATTAGAATACAATAGTGATAAAAATATTAAGAAAAAAAGATTTCATATACTCATAAGCACGGAATTTCTTTTTCTTAAATATTTGTATATCCTTGTAAAATTAGGATTCTTTTTTATAAGATTTATAACTCCAGATATTTTCTTTTTACTTCAGTCCTCAATACTTTTCTTGGGGGTTCTCCTTCATATGCTTAGAGGGAAATTTGGGAAGCAAAAAACCACCTAGTGAAGGGTGAAGATGGAGTGTAGGCAATGGGAGAAACGTACACATTTTGAGGGACCCTTAATACTTGGTCTCAAGGAATTATGTAATGATGTTACTAGTGTACATTCTCGGATTAGTGGAACCACCTCTGCTCTTGATGATCAAGTAGCTTCTCTACTAGATCCTTCAACTCATTGGCGGGATATTATGAGAGTTATGACTCTCTTCAATTCAAAGATGAAAGAAATGATTCTAAAAATCCACCCAAGTACCACAAATTTTCCTAATAAGTGGATATGGGAGCATGAAAACAATGGGCACTACTTTGTCAAAAGTGCTTATAGTTTTTTTTTCAAAACTCATGTAAAAAATTTTGTAAAGACCTTTGGAAGTTGCATATTCCTCACAAGATGTGTGTCTTTGGGTGGAGGGCATGTAAAGAAATCTTATCTACAAAGTCTGCATTGCTCAAGAAAAAACTTCCACTGGACAGTGGTTGCAGTTTCTATTATCATCAACTAGAAAATGCTAGTCATGCTATGTTCTTTTGCCCATCTCTCATGCAGATATGGTTGCAAAAATTCCCCTAGATTCGCTGGCAAGAAACAAGCTATCTTTTCTTAATATTGCACTACAGATTTTTACAAATGGTAATACTGAAGATTTAGCAAATATGATTCTCATGGCTTGGGCTTTTTGGTACCGAAGAAATAAAAATATCCATGAAAATATAAGTATGCTACCTAAACAAGTTTTAAATCATGCTTGGTCTTTAAAGACTTTCCTTAAGAATGGTTTGAATCTTCTTGTCTTGATGAAATAGAGAAGAGTTTCTTGGTGTTCACCCCCTCAAAATTGGTTTAAACTCAATGTTGATGGGGCATTGTTTTTTGACTATCACAAGATAGGTATTGGTGCCATTCTCTGTGATTTTAAAGGGGCTATTATTATGGCATGTATTCAAGTGGAAACTAAATTTCTTAAGCCTCAGAATATTGAAGTCATGGCAGTGTTGAGAGGTATGCAACTTATTCTTAATGCTAGCATCAAAAACCTTTTGATGGAAAGTGATTGTTTGCATGTAGTGGAGGAGATTAATAAAGATGCAGAGGGTTTATCAGTTATAAGGAATGTTATTATTGAGATTCAACTCTTGCAACAACACTTTCACCAATGTTTAATTAAACATACATCTCGGCTCACAAATGAAGTAGCACATGGCCTTACAAAACATACTTGGTCTGTTACTGATATGGCAATTTGGTGGCATGAATGTCCTTCATTTATTGAAGATGTTATCTATGTTGATTCAATGACTTGTAATGATTATTAAGCCTTTTATGCTTGTATGAAATGCATATCCAATCTTTTATAAAAAAAAATATGTGTATTTGTATAACACTTATTATAGAAAAACACATAAGTAAATTTTATGCATATTGCAATCTTTACCCACAGGAAGATTTATATTTGTTTTTGAATTAAACATTGGTCAATTCAAACTATGGTTATTGTTTGATTCAAAGCATTGATATATGTTCTTGGTTGTGTTATTGAGAATTTATTGAAAAATTTGGAATAAGTGGGAGTAATGTTCATCGAAAGATAAAGTGATAGGAAATACAGAATCCAGATATTACATCTGTAAATGAAAATGAAATGATTGTCATTTAAGGAAATAAATTTGATATCCTTGAAACTCAATTAATTCAAAACTACTACCACTTCAAAAAGAACATACCAACTTTAATTCTATAGTCCAACATTCATATAATATGGATGGAATTATAGAATTAAGAAGATCCTCTAGAACAATGAAGTCTCCTATTTTTTATAATTACTATATGTATCTTCTAGAGTCCAACTTTGATGTGAGACATAAAGATGATCCCATCTCATTTTCACATACTAAGGATGGAGAACATCCAAAATTTTAGCATGATGCTATGATAGAAGAAATGAAATCCATGACTAAAAATTAAGTTTGGGAAATAGTCAAGATACCTAGAGGAGTTAAAGTCATTAACTGTAAATAGGTTTATAAAACCAAGAGAGATTCAAATGTTAACATCAATAGATATAAAACCAAACTTGTAAATAAGAGATTTACACAAAGAGAATGTATTAACTACCACGATACTTTCTCTCCAATTTTTAAGAATGATTCCTTTAGAGTGATCATGACATTAGTAGCTCACTTTGATTTAGAACTACATCAAATGAATGTGAAAATAACATTTTTGAATGAAACTCTTGAAGAAGAGGTATACATGAAGCAACCTGAAAAGTTTTACAAGCAAAGTTCATAGCATGCTTTGAAGCAACTTCGCAAGTCAAATGGTTGAAAAGTTTTATCACAAGGCTTCGAGTTATAGATTCAATATCTAAACCTTTAAGAATTTATGTGATAATTTGACAGTAGTTTTCTGTTGTATTTTATAATAAGAGTAAGAGCCAAAATAAATATATGGACATAAAATATCTTGCTGTCATAAAAAGAGTCAATGATCAAGAAGTCTAAATAGAGCATATAAGTACGTCCTTTATGATTGCAAACTCCATAACAAAAGGGTTGTCAATAAAAGTATTTTTGAAACACATGAAGAGCATGGAGTTAATGAACTCATTTTATGGTTGATTGTTCACAGTACTTGTTGTCAATATAATATTTTTATTTGTACACATAAAGTTTTTGCTCATATTCTATAAAGTGTAGACCTAGAATGACTTATTAGGAAGTCATTCATAAAAAATGTACCATATATAATATAGTATTTAGAAAGATTAATACAGTGTAATACATAAAAGGAAATATTGATATAATAACATAGCCGTCATGATTCATGTATTATATCTTTCTTCTAAAGATTATGGTTTGAATAGGTTTATATGTGGTCATATTCAATTTTGATTACCCAGATTATTTTAAATGACTGTCACGTAAGTCAAGTGGGAGAATCAAAGAACACGTCTCCTTATGAGAGATTTAAAGGTGACTTACGTGTCACATCCTTTCAAATATATTATACATATATTTATTTATTTAATAGTTTTATATTTATATTAAAAACTCTAGGTAATTAAAAATAAAAAGATTACTTATTTAAAAGTTAAAAATTACATTCCTTGATGGAATGAAGCAACACTTAGTGTGTAGATGAGTCTTGGTCTATCTATAAATAAGGATTGTGATTTTTCATTAATCACATCCATCAACGTCTAGAAAAGATAGATTAAAAACCCCTCTTACATACTCTCTATATTTCAATCCGTGATAGTTTATAATAAAAAAATAATTGATTCATATACATAATTGATCAACAATAGCCAAAAATAAGTGTTCTAATGATTATTTTATTATAACATATTCTCCCAAATTTTTACAGGCCACAAATAAGCAGTTTTTTTGCATTAATTTTCAAACTATTGTATTATTATTTACAAATAATTCATTAGCTATAATTTATTACTATTTTACTATTATTTATAAATTACTTTATTACTATTTCTAAATAATTTAAAAAACTTTTAACATTTATGATTTTAAATCGAGCCCAAACTCCGCTCCATGAAGTGAACTTACTGTAGAGGATAACTTTTCTCTCTTACCAACAAAACAAATTTTGAAGTGTATTGACTCCATCGTCGCAAGACATCTTTAAAATGCACATGATTATTTCCTACTTGTTATGAAGAAATAATGGAAGGGGACACTGAATGACCCATTTCCCCCACCTCGCTCTCCATTTTTCAAATAGGTGGGGTTGATTGTTTGAATAATTCGTACATACACAGTAACTTGCACAATATTTTATGCTTATAAATACAAATGTTTTCGTTTAGTTTTATATAACGAAACAAGCAGAAGAAAGAAGAAATGAAAATAAAGAAAGAAAAAAAGATGAGAGAAAAGAAGAAATAAAATAAGAGAGTTCCAAATTATTTTCTCTTACGATAATAGTTTTATTCTAGTTTTATAATACGTTATCAGCACAACGGTTCTATCAATTTTGAAGCTAGTGGTCTTATTCCTCAAATCATAAATCACACTGATGAACTTTTTATCTCTGAGTTGAATGATAAAGATGTATGTCTGGCAGACAGTACTATAACTCACACTATTATCAAAGATAAGAAATATTTTTAAAATTTAACACTAAGCAAAACCTATGTCCATACCACATCATGTTCATCAGATTTAATTGAGAGTTTCGGAAGAGCATATATTGTATTGCCTAATGGCACCAAATTTTGTATTGATGATGCTCTATTTTCTTTACAATCCAGAAGAAATTTATTGAGTTTCAAAGATATACGTTGTAATAATTACCATATTGAAATGACCAATGAAGGCAGTAAAGAGCATATTCTTATTACTAAGACAATATCAGGCTAGAAGCTCGTATTAGAAAAAACTATCTGCTCTATATTCTAGATTGTATTATACAAAGATGAGAACAATTGAATCATATGTAGTAGTCCACTAGAAGTGCATTGACCTCAAAATATTTATGATTTGGTATGATCGCCTTGGACATCCGGAATCTATAATGGTGAGACGAATTATTAAAAATTCGCATGGGCATCTCTTAAAGAATCAAAAGATATTCTTACCCAAAAAATATCCGTATTCTGCATGTTCTCAAGATATGTTGATTATCAGACCATCTCCCTTAAAAGTTATTATTAAATCTCCATCATTTTTACAAAAGATTCAAGGAGATATATGTGGGTCTATTCATCCATCTAGTAGACTATTTAAATACTTTATGGTTTTGATTGATGCATCTAATAGATGGTCACATGTTTCTCTGATTTTCACTAGAAATATTGCATTTGCTAGACTTCTTGCTCAGATAATCAAACTACGAGCACAATTTTCTGAATATCCAATTAAGACCATTCAATTGGATAATGCAGATGAATTTTCATCTCAACTTTTTGATGATTATTGCATGTCAATAGGAATAAATTTTAAACATCATATTTCCCATATAAACACTCAAAACGGTTTAGCTGAATCTTTGATCAAAAGGCTTCAACTAATCGCTAGACATTTACTTATGAAATCAAGACTACTTGTTTCTGTTTGGAGATATGCTAGTTTTCATGTAGCATCATTGATTCGCATTAGACCATCTACATATAATAAATATTCTCTATTATAGCTTGCATTTGGTCAACAACCAAATATTTCTTATCTTCGTACTTTTGAATGTTCTGTATATGTTCCAATTACACATCCACAGCATACAAAAATGGGTCCTCAACGTAAACTTGAGATATATGTTAGTTTTGATTTTCTATATATTATTAGATACTTTGAGCCCCTTACAGGGGATGTGTTTAAAACACGTTTTGAGGATTATCATTTTGACGAATCCACTTTTTCATTAATGGGTAAAGAAAAGTCGGTACCTGAAGCACGACAAGAAATTATTTGGGATAATAAGGCTCTGTCTCAATTTGATCATCCTACAAATGAATGTAAACTAGAATTTCAGAGAATTATTCATTTGCAAAGTGTTTCAAATCAATTACCGGGTGTATTTACTAACACAAAAGGTGTAATAAAGTCATATATTCCTGCTGTTAATGTTCCAGTAAGGATTGAAGTCTCTGAAAGATAAATTTTTAAAACAACAATAGGCGAATCTAAAACACGCCTGAAGTATGAAAGACCTATCGGTGCAAAATATAAAATTCCCAGAAGGAAAAGAATACAAAATGAATTTGGTGTTCTTGAAGAATCCATACCCACAATACAGACAATAAATATATTTGATGCTTCTGAAGAGATCAAATATTCTACTCCAGAACCTCCTGAAGAGGATACTCCTGAAAAATATAAATCTCCTGGAAAGAGACCTTCTAAAAAGGTGTTTCATGAAATGTTTTTCCCTGAAGAGAAACAGGTACTTGAAAATAATGAGATTTCAATACATTTCATGAGTATTGGAGAAATTTTGGATATAAATAAAACTGTTGTCGACAAAATATTTTCATATAAAATGGCCCTTGACATTACTAGAAGTAATGAAGAAAGTGAATAAAACTGTCCAAGAATGTCGACCTATAAATGATTGGCCAAAATGAAAATTAGCTATTGAAGCTGAATTAAATTTGCTAACAAAGCGAGAAGTATTTGGACATGTTGTCCAAACACCAAAGGGTGTAATGCCTATTGGATATAAGTGCATATTTGTATGAAAACGCAATGAAAAAAATGAAATTGTGCGATATAAAACACGACTTATCGCACAAGATTTCCTGCAGAAATCCGAGATTGATTATGAAGAAACTTATTCTCCCGTTATGGATACAATCACATTTAGATTTTTGATTATTTTGGTTATTACAAAATGATTAGAAATGCGATTGATGGATGTAGTCACTGCATATTTATATGGATCCTTAGACCATGACATATATATATGAAAATTCATGAAGGATATAAAATGTCTGAAATATCTACAAGTACATCTAGAAATATGTACTCTATCAGACTACAAAGATCTTTATATGGGTTAAAGCAATCTGCACGCATGCGGTATAATCGCCTAAGCGAATATCTATTGAAATAAAGATTTGAGAATAATTCTATATGCTCATGTGTTTTTATTAAGAAATCAGAATCCGGATTTGCCATTATTATGATTTATGTTGATGATTTAAATATTGTGGGAACTCCTGAAGAGATCTCAAGAACCGCTACATATTTAAAGAATGAATTTGAAATGAAAGATCTTGGCAAAATAAAACTTTATCTCGACTTGCAGCTCGAACACTTGCAAATGAAATTTTTATTCACCAGTCTATGTATACAGAGAAAGTCCTGAAATATTTTTATATGGACATAACTCATCTCCTGAGTACTCTAATAATTATTCGAACACTTGATGTAAAGAATGATCAATTCCGTCCTTGTGATGATGATGAAAAAATTATTGGTCCTAAAGTACCATATCTCAGTGCAATTGGAGTTTTGATGTATCTTGCAAATTGTACTCGGCCTGATATTGCATTTTCAGTTAATCTGCTTCAAGATATAGTTCTGCACCAACTCGAAGGCATTGGAATAAAATTAAACATGTTCTTTGTTACCTTCATGGTACGGTTGATATGAGATTATTTTATCAACGTGCATCAAGTCCACAATTGATTGGGTATGCGGATGCAAATTATCTTTTAGATCCACACAGAGGTAAATCTTAAACTGGATATTTATTTACTTATAGAGATACTACAATATCATGGAGATCTGTCAAGCAGACTCTATCTGTCACATCTTCAAATTACTTAGAGATCATTTCAATTCATGAAGCAAGTCGAGAGTGTATTTGGCTGAGATCAGTAATCCAACATATCCAAGAAAAGTGTGGTCTCCTCATGATCAATGATAACCCAACAATTTTATATGAAAATAATACTGCTTGTATCACTCAAATCAAAAGAGGATATATCAAAGGTGACAAAACCAAACATATTTCACTTAAATTCTTTTATACTCACAAATTTCAAGAGAAATGTGAAATTGATGTCAAGCAGATACGATCAAATGATAATCTAACAGATTTATTCACAAAATCATTACTAACTGCAACATTCAAGAAGATTGTGCAGAACATTGGAATGGGAAAACTCAAATATCTATCGACATGTACTTTTCAGAGAGAGTAAATGTCTTGAAGACTTGTATTGATTGTACTATTTTTCCTTCGCTGATGTTTTGTCCCACTGGGTTTTCTTCTACAAGGTTTTAATGAGGCAATCTTAACACACTTGGAGGTACATAAGAATACTGTACTATTTTTCCTTCGCCATTAGTTTTTCTTCCTACTGGATTTTTCCTTAGTAAAGTTTTAATGAGATAAATTCCTTATAGGTGGTCATTCAAGGGGGAGTGTTATGAAGAAATAATGGAAGGGGGCATTGAATGACCCCCTCCCTTCACCTCGCTCTCTATTTTTCAATTAGGTGGGACTGATTGTTTGAATAATTCGTACATTCATAGTAACTTGTATAGTAATTTATACTTATAAATACGAACGTTTTCGTTCAGTTCTATATAATAAAACAAGCAGAAGAAAGAAGAAAAAAAGAAAGAAAGAAAGAAATAGGAGAGAAAATAAGAAATAAAATAAGAGTGTTTTAAAATATTTTCTCTTACAACAATAATTTTATTCTAATTTTATAACACTTCTATATTTATACATATTTCATTTTGTTGTTAACTTGCTTCCTATTGGGCAGCCTCCTGGAAGTATCTTTTTTATCAAAATTTCACCATATTTGTTAGATTTTCATAATGAAAATGACCCACTTGTTCTCTAGTTAATTTGTATTATCCAAACTGTTGTATCTGTTTTATTTGCATTAATATATGGTCTTTTCAAAGAGAGAAAAAACTTGCTTCTTATTATTTCCAGTGTTTTTCTCTTCCAAAATATTTAGGAGATCAAACAAATTATAATTAAAAAAAAAAAAGAATTTAAAAGTAATTCATTCTATTTCTGAATCAGTGCATAAAATATATCATATATATCAGTTAAATGGTAAGATTATAACTTAAAAGGCAAGATCTTAATTGTAAGATTTAAGTTTTAACATTTATTTTTTAAATCAAATTATGTCATATAAATACTTTAGGTATACTTTATACAACAGCTTGAGTATATACTTTATACTTTAGGTATACTTTATACAATAGCTTGAGTATAGAAATTTTTTTCGTCATATACGTGTAAATAGATTTATATGTAAAGAAACTGATGATGTATTTGTATAAATAATTAGATATTATAATTTCTCACAAAACTATCATAATAGACAAATTGAGGGCAAAATCAAACAATTTTAGTAGAAAATCTGGTAAGAAAGATAGGGCTATACAAAAATCGATAAAATTGGTTGGCACCGACTCAAATCGACTGCCAAAGTAGGGAATTGGCAGAAACTGAGAGTGATAGAGAACCAACCAGCTAGTGGCAAGATTTTACTAAAATAAAAAAAATTAATTTTTTATATAAAAATATTTGATATAAAGTCATTTGGCTTGTTTCAAAATGGGATTAATAAGACCCCTATTTTCTTTTCCCTTTTCTTCACTCCTTCGTATTTTCTAATCTACAATTCTTTTTTTAAGTTGAGTAATACTATATAAAGTTATAGAGTTACAAGCAACATATAATTACTTTGATAAAAATTAAAGTTCACTGTTAAAAAATTTAATTTTTTCATGTGAGTCTCATATATATTCATTTTTTTTTCAAAGTGACTGTATACCGCTTGTAAGTCCATATTTACATCTATCATATCTTAAAGAAAAAACACATGTTAACTCAAAATAATTAAAAACTAAATAAATATTTTAACCAAAAAATATTACATTACATAAAAGTAAATTTATAAATTAACGTGATTTGATATAATACGTTAGATTATAAAATTATTGTTACTGTAAAGTTAATTCACATATTATATAAAATTATATTAATTTATAAATTTATTTTTATGAAATATTTTTATGATTATAACACATCTCAAGCAAATATACAAATTCAGAATAAATGAAATTGGTTGGAATTTAGTTCGATAGCAGCAACACTCTTTTTTTTAATAAAAGAAAAAAGAAAAAGAAAAAAGGAGGGGTCGTTTGGTAATTCAGCCTAGGAAAGCATAGAAAACAGATCCAGGAAAGGGGACCCGAAAAGATAGAGCAATTGTTGGGAAGATGAGGGTAGGGTCACTTTAACGGACGCCACGGATATACCTCCGCTCAAATTTTCTATTCTAAATTCTTATTTTTTGCTGTTTTTTTGGCAAGTCAAGGCCATTTGTTCTTTAAGAAGGATTAGTAAAAACGTAATATTAGATATAACTATGTATCCTGTAAATGTCACGCATTATTTAAAAAAAAACTAATTTTATATAAATCTCATATTACTTCTCTATAATTATAAATATTATTTTTCGAATTTTGTTTTTTATTTTTTATTTTAGAAAAAATATACTAATTATGAAGTGGGGTGGAGCTCACAAAAACCCATTAGAAATGCTATCGTAGCACCAAAAAGAATCTAAAAATTCGAGCCAAAATAAGCGGTTTGGTCTTCATATGTTCTTGGTTGGTCGTGTGTCTTTTTCTCAATTATAAAGAATCGAAGATGTTTATTTCACACCAAAAAATAAAAATAAAAATAAAAAATAATGTTTATTTCTACGATTGAGAATGTTATGGATGAGTTTAATGTGATCACAACGATAGAGTGTCACATTATAATGAAAAGTAATGCAATGTATGCAAGCCTTACAAAAAAATACTATTAAAAGCATTGATTTTAAAGTGCGATTGAGAATTTAGATAATATTGAGAAAAAATAATGCTACTCTCATTTTTTATTTTATCATTTTCAATTACACCGGTCAACATGAGACATTAGATTTGTTTGGATACCAAAATCATTTCAACTCAGTCTATCTCGTTATTATAAATTTTATAAAATTTTCACACAAAATACAGTAAATAATTTAATATTTTCAAATTCTAAAATAATAATAATAATAAATAATATTCTAATAATATTTTATTCAACTTTTATTTAAGACTATCTCATTTTATCTTACCATACAAAGAAACTCTTCAAATAAAAAGTAAAAATTTATCCAATAAAAAAAAACTCAAATCAATAATTGATGAAACTCACTACTTTTTTAACTCTTCAAGAAAAATTAAACTTTTTCAAATATATTTCATATATCCAAACACATATCTTAACTTATATTATACATTTAAATATATCTTAATAGGACCCACATAACACTATTATTTATAAATCAATTCAAATCATTCAAAATCACCTAAGTATTCAAACAGAATCTAATTATTAAGACTTGCATATGTTCCAGCACCATACAACAGTAAGATAACAAGAGGGTCATGGCCCAATGGCCCATGGGACTGGGACATATCACCTACCTCCGACTTTTCCGGACTCTGTCCTGGTTTCTGTGGGCCTCTTTATCTTATCCGACCCTAAATATTAGGCACTTGAATTAAAATGTGATGCGAGAACACAATGTGTGTGTTTGCAAAACAAGAAAAAACACCAACTTCTATCATGGGTGTTCGCTTATGGGATGGTACCTAAAACTAAGGGGACAAGATAGACACCACTAACTACAAGGGCCACTCTCAATTTTTGTTCCTAGTATTATGCAATAGAGCAATACTAGGATTTCTACTTTAGAATTCTTATTTTTGAATTACTACTTAAAAATTCTTACTTTGGAGCTTTTTTTTTTGAGTTTTTTATTTTACATGATTTTTATATAAGTATTTTAAAACAATATTGTGATTTTTTTATATTTTTAAAAAATGATTTAAGATATTAAAAAAATCATGTAAATAAAACATACATCTTAAAACACTTAAATTTTTAATTTTTTTTACATAATTGTTTTAACATCTTAAAACATCTTTTTAAAAATATAAAAAAAATCACAACATTATTTTAAAACACTTATATAAAAATTATGTAAAATAAAAAAACTAAAATAAAAAGCTTTAAGTAGGAATTCTCAAGTAGAGATCTCAAAATAAGGATCCCAAAATAGAAATCTCTAACATTTTTCTTATGAAATAATATAGGCAAGAATGTCCAAGATCTTTTAGACCAGATAACATAAGTACTGATGTCCAAATAGCAGAACCAAGTTCGAATTCTCTTACTTCCTATCAAAATCTATATATATATATATATAGAGAGAGAGAGAGAGAGAGAGAGAGAGAGAGAGAGGGAAGAATGGGAAATCTTACATATTTATATACAGCAAAAAAAATTATTACATTATTCATTATTAAAAATTAGACAAACCTATCTATTTATTTATTCACCGTAATAAATCTTGTTTGTATATTTATTCAGCGAGATAGTTATTCATTGAATTTAAGCCATATTCCCGAGAATTTGGTTTCTTCTCTCATTTAATTTTCTTTTTTTAAAGCTTAAATTGGTGTTGGCAAAGGTACCAGTACTTTTCATTTAATGTTTTCGAAAAGTTGATTTCATTTGTGATAGACCAGTTGGGTAAGATTTTGAATCTAGGCAGGAAATAAGTAACCATCAGACTACAACACCATCAAGAGGAGGAGGATGCTCTCGTAGTTTACATATATATATATATATATATAAAAGGCCGTGGTCAGCCAACCTGATCTCACAGATTTTAGCCCATTAGACCCCATTTTCTAATTCATCGTTCTGGGCCTGTTCTATTATTATTTTTTATTTTTTATTATTTGCTCGCTCATTTTTGTAAGTAGAGAAAGGAGAGTGGGAAATCGAAAGAGATAGAGATATGAAGTATGTCTTATAATATTTATTGATATTTGATATTATTTAAGAATTTGTTTAGTCTGGTTATAATATTGTAAGATTCATTTTATATGTCGATCTCTATCTTACTCTTAAGCGTTTAAGTACGGGGAAAAGATTATAAACGAGGATGCAAATAATTCATGCAGAACAAGCTCCAAACTGAGGGATCCTAGCAAAAAATTACTTCAAAGTAAGAATTTTAAAAAAGAAGTAATGTTAGATATATTTATGGGTTGTACAAGCACTTATTTTAAAAAATAGTGGGATTTATTATTAAAAATTTGATTTTTTTTTTTATGTGAATCTCATTTTTAAAAAGAAGTGAATGATACTTGCGCAATTCATAACTGTAAATATCAATTCTTTTAAAACAAAAATGATAATTGCTAACTATTTTTATTGTTTGGGCATAAAGGGATGCCAATCAACTAATTGAGGGGGTTGACTCCTGATAATACTCTTACCTTACTTATTAGGGGACGAGGATATGATACTTTTAATAAGGGAAAAACCAATTGGGCAAAGAAATATTGTTCTCATAGCTATTATTTCCTTCCCATACTAGTGAGAATGGTCTCGGCTATTGGCTTACCTACCTAAGCTACCAATAAGTTTAAACATTTTTTGAGGAAAATTTATACTTATCATTCTCTATACCGCACACTAATATGTAATTTATTATTTTCACCTTTATATTTAAACACACACGTGTTTAAATATAAGGATAAAAATGACAAATCATATATTTAAACATACACATGTATTTATGTGTTTAAATATAAGGATAAAAATGACAAATCATATGTTAGTGTATGGTGTGAGGATGATAAATATCATTTCTCATGAATATAATTGCAAGTGCAGTTAGAAAAAAAAAAAAATCCTAAATAAATGTACCACTCGGTGTGGTTTTAGAGATTAAAACAATTTCATGTTTTCACTCAGCTTTTCCATCCTAGGTAATGATAGAGCATAACTCTTTTACAACTTATTTCACAATCAACCAATACAAATATGTCATTTCAACTAGGCTTGTTTATCCGGATTCTGGATTCGAGAATCTAGATTCGAATCATAAGTAATTTTCTTGAACCTCTTAGATGAAAGTGCCAAAACTACTAAAAAAACAAATTCAGGGCCAGGCAAAACTCGGTCTGGATGAACAGGCCTAATTTCAACCAAAATGAAATCCAATTTTTACAAAATTAGCCTTCCTTTAATATAAAGTTGTAATAGAGTTGCAAGCTCAATTTCCCGTGTCTGCTTATGTTTTTTCCTTAGTTTGGTCAATTCTAAAGGAGAAAGTAAAGCAGAAGAGATGTACAACAAATTTTTATCTACTGCTTTATAGAGCAATAATCAAGTACTACAAAAGCACTAAAACAAGAAAGAAAAAACACAAGTTGGGAAGAAACACAAGTAGCTCACAACAAGAAACGGCAGAAAGAGCTCCATTCTTCTCCTACAACATAAGATAAGAAAACCAGTTTCCTATCTTTGGTTCCTTAAAATTAGTCTCCTATTCCTGCCTCACTATAAAAAGCCACCTAAATCTGTGTACCTTTGCTCTTAATGGCTAACCTGGAATACATAGTTGCCACAACCTTGCTAGAATAGATTTCCTGATGACCTTGCTGATGTTGGACCATACTGCTAAAAAATGCATAAATTTTTGGGAAAAATAATCCTCCAAGTTCTCTCTCCCACTTGAGGCCAGAACTTGAGGGAATCTCCATCCATTTACGTCCTATGTACTGAAATGGGTTATACAACAAATGCTATCTGTATTACCTCTAGGAAGATCTAGAATGCCATAAAGCACAGGTACTTCATGAAATTTTTCTTTCTGACAACAGCAACCCTGTTTTCCCCATCTGGAGCTTCTATATGGTTATTGAGTGATGTGGTAACATCGCGAGAATTTGATGATGGACCTTCATTCCCAAAATTTTTCTTCTGATTTTTTCTGGGACAATTTAAAATGTTGTTATCTATGCCTTGACCGCATGCAGCTAATTCTGGATTAAAACAATCGGTATTGAGGATTTCTTCAGGTGCCAACATGTTTCTTCCACCAGTAACAAGAGATCCTACAGAACAAACATAAAATAAATATGCCCACAAAATCGTTAGAGAGAACAGCAGCATAAGTTGAGGGTGGGAGGAGACTCTGTTTACAGCAATGAAGGAAAACTTCACAAAAACACAGGTGTAAACATGGTTTTTTTTTATTTTATTAAAACAGGGTGTCTAAGAACAGTGTCCCAACTAATTTTAGAAGTGCAAAGCCCCTCAAAAAGGAGTTTTCTGCAAGTGCACATTGGATAATTTAAGGAAAAAAATCCACTAGTTCAATGGGGCCCATAGGAATTGTTTGCATCCAAGAAGATTCAAACTTTAGACTTAGAGGGAGCATACCACCAAGACAAAGGCCTTTACCACTTGAGCCAATCCCTAGGGGTTAGTGTAAGCATGGATGCTACTTGTGACAAGAGTGGTATAATTGTCTAGAAACACAGCATTTCAGCATAACTAATAGATGGGTTACACTGCATAGATCACACACCTACTTAGCACGCATTGAAAAAAAAGGACTTGAAATCTCAAATCTCACCAAAAGCACATCTATCTGTCTCACTTGACATCCCAATGAGATCAACAAGAAATGGCTCAAATGGGACTCAGGAAGCCTATTTGCTGTGGACAGCACTTGAATTTAGCGAAGGACCAGAGTTCTAAACCTCAGCTATCAAAAAGTACTACTTCATGAATTCAACATATTGGTGTTGTATAGTTTAACTACAAGTTGAGGAAATTAGAACTAGAATGTATTATGTTTCTAGAGCATAGCAAGAAAACTTGTCTTTACCTAAATTTTTAAGGTGATACTTGATCTTTGAGATCCAACCAGAAAACTGTCATCAAGGACTAAAAGGCAACAAAATTTGACTGAAAACATTTCCTATACAAGAGGATGATATCTAAAGGTCACACGACAGAGAAGAAATTTTTAGCTATAAAATAGAAAAGAAAAGAAAAGAAATTTCTCGAATCAGAATGTGATCTCATTGGACTGGAAAGTAAATATACTTGCTATACATCAAATAGTCTTAAGCAATTATGCCACATTCCAAAGAGCGATGTTTCACCAATATCAAAACTCACGAATCTGAAAACCATGTGACTGCTTTTAGGTTAAGGTAGCATATAAATAACCAATAAAATCCTCTATGATAAACACCATAATCCCATGCACCCTAGAATTCTAAGGTTAAAGGATGTCCCTTTTTATTTCAAGAAATATAATAATAATAACAATTATAATCAAGACACCAACAGATAATGTAAAACAGAAGACAGGTCAAAGTATTTACAGACCTGAAGTGGGTGGAAACATGATGCCCTCTTCTGGTCTGAGTGATGATGAAACAGCAAATTTCCGATCTACATCCTTCTGGCTATCACCACACTCTAGGTCTTGCAACAGAGCCAATGAATCAAAACATCCATCTGATGACATGGTCACGCAACTGGAATTTTCTGAACTTGAAGAAGACAATGCTGGATTATCAAAATCCAATAATTCGATGTAATCACCTTCAGAAAGGTAATCTACTTCAGGCAGATTTTCTAGCCCAGGCTCTGGAAGTCTCTCTGCCAAAGGCAATCTGCTCATGCTGTCATCCTCAGTTACCTACAAAAATGTAGTTACGTTCAACATTCAGAAAGAAGTAGAACATCCCCCAATCCACCCCAAAAAGAAGAAACCAACAACCACAAATGGAAACAAAAGGAGTAATATCTTTTGCTGAAGTCCCAGTAATAACCAACAGATAATATTATTCGAGACTTCTCTATACATCAAAGAATGACCTATGATCTCAATGTATTATCAACCAGAATTCTCCTTGTCACTCTAGTAGGGAAACATCTCACCTTGGAATGAAACATCATGCATAGCATAAATTTTTAGGTTGTGGCAAACCCAAACAAAATCAGCTTAAATGTGTGTGAGCCAGATAAGAAATCCAGAAATTCTCCCCATTTTGAAGAATGATTGCTAACCAATAATTTCATTGCTTGAGGCATTTGGTAGTAGTGGTTTTGAGTAGTCTGGGAAATGTACCAACGACGATATGAAGGCAAAAAGAAAAATCGCCGGGGCCCTATGTAGAAGCCAAGAACTCAGAATATTATTAAAATCCCCATTCAAACCTATCAAAAGAATCCCATTAAATTCATGCAATACCAGCCACTCATTAAATGGTGTCATATATGTATATCTGTGTAGATATATATATATATATATATATATATGTAAATATTGATGCCTACTATCAACTGATAAAGCTGCTAACCAATAATTTCATTGCTTCATTGGTTGAGGCATTTGGTAGTAGTGGTTTTGAGTAGTCTGAGAAATGTACCAACCACGATATGAAGGCAAAAAGGGAAATCACTGTAGAAGCCAAGAACTCAGAATATTATTAAAATCCCCATTCAAACCTATTAAAAGAATCCCATTAAATTCATGCAATACCAGCTACTCATTAAATAGTGTCATATATATCTGTATATATATATATATGTAAATTTTGATGTCTACTATCAACTAATAAAGCTGCAATATCCAACCCAAGCTGCCAGACATGCAAGCCAGGAAGCTAAGTTTGAAGTACCTGAGGTGTGGAACTTTGTCCACTACCACTTTCAGCAGCAACTGATTTAGCAGGGTGGACATAATTTTCACTTTGAATACCAGTGCTAGCCAGTTTCTGTTCCATTTCATGGTTTTGGCTTTGCTCACCACCAAGGAAGACTCTGCATAGAAAGTTTGCTTCCTGCACATTATCCAACCACACTGGCAGTTGAATGGAAGGTTTGGTTAATGATGAAAAGAAAAGGACATTCATCACAGTGCCAACGGATTCCATATAATACCTTTGTCTTGCTGCCTTCACATGGTGCTCTCTGCAATATCCTGTGCTCATGCATCACCCAATCAGTTTTATACCCATGAGGAGCTTGGCCTTCATAAAATTCAAGAGTAGTTCTCAAACCCCTGATGGCAGAGTTTGAGAAAATTTCACAAGCATTCCCTTTGGTCTTCCAAAACCCAAATTTGTTATCTTTGATCTCCTCAGAGCAGATGAAAAGCCAAATTCCATCTGAATATATCGAATTACCATCTAACTTCATAAGCTTCTTTCATTATTAAGCCAAGCAGGCCCGATTTTATATGAAACCGATGTTCCCAAAGAAAAGCAGCAGTATACTATTAGTATCATGCACTATGTTCAAGAAAAGTAATATGCTCTATTTAAGTGGCAGTCCCTCACTAAAAGGAATGCTTGATATGGGGCCATATTAAATTAAAGATCATTATTGCAGCCAAACTAAAACCGTGGTGTAAATATAATAGTTCAGAACATAAAATCAACAGCCAGAAATACATTAATCAGATTTAGAGATGTACACTAAATTGAGCATGTGCACAAGATAAGAATACTAAACCTTTTCTCTCACAAAGGTTATTCAGTTAACTAAGTATAGCTGGAACATTTTCTTCTCCAAAAGTACGTGCTTACCACTAACACACAGCTCTTAACAACCACTAACTAGATATCAAGAAAGAAATGCAAGTCAAGCCCTACAGGCTACATATATAGTTAGCATAGATGTCGCAATACAAGCATTTAGATAGAGATTTCTTTTCCAAGAGTGAGAAACCAAAAAGGCCACATGACAGAAGTTTGGAAGCAAAGAATGCAAAATGACTATCTAGACATATACTATGGATGCATATCAGTATTTGCTAGTGATACCTCAGCCCAACCAAAAAATATCTATAAGATGACAGAGTTCAAAGAGGCATTAAACAGAGGGACGTATAGTCGGAGAGAAAAGGGGGTGGGATATGAAAGTACCAATAGCTGACGTATTATCAAGATATAATGATCTAAAAGAACATACCACTTACCAGGTAGATTTTTGGGCATATACAGGAAAGGATTTATATCTGTCATCACATTGCTTGGGAACTGGGATCCAGAGATCATTTTCTCGAAAGATAGATAGAGCTCCTCATTAGTACAATTTGATTTTAAATCTCCGAGAGAGGCAACTGCTGGAGAACACATTGTAAGACAATCCAAAAGGATAGGAAAACAAAATTCTGACGAAAATCTCGGGAGTGTAGATTGCAAAAGAAATTCCCGTCAATCTGGCAAAGAAATAACTAATTAGATGGGTGGTCAAATACAAAATAGCAAGTTGCCAATTACAATTAAAAAATAATGATGATGATGATAGAAGAAGAAGAGTATTGTAAAACTGGGAAAATATTTTCTTTTAATTTCAGCAAGCAAATAAACCTCAAAGTTCATTAACGAGGAGCATGTGGAATCCATGGATTCATTGGATTGTGTCCATTAGGAATCAATACCGGATGTAACAGAGAAAAGAAAAGCCAAAAAAATACAAAAAAGAACAATAATTTCCTTTACTTTTTAAGAATGGAATTTGGATAAAAAAACCTCACGTTCGAATTTTTAATCAGTCAGACAATATTTCAGCTGCTAGGTATCAGCACCTGGATAGTTCTAGAACAGAACAGAACAGAACAGAAATATGCAGTACCTGGGAGAATAGTTAAATTCAGGCATGTAAACAAAGATGAGCTAATGAGAAAAAGTTAATCACTTCTCAATTAAAAAGAAAATAGTCTTAAGATTCTCTCTCTCTCTCTCTCGCTCTCTCTCTCTCTGTTTTGTGTGCATTCAAGAAACCAAAAACTAAAAGAATAATTCTTTAACCCAACGCCACCCACCATCAGAAAGAACTTGGAAATAAAATTACATGCCCTTGAGACTCTAAAGATTGATTCACACAAGAATCCCGAACCTACTGAGTCTCTAAAAAGAAAGAGAGAGAGAACGAGGAATAATAACACCGAAATCTGAGTTCTAACTTTCAGGAATTACGGAAAACTTGGGAAGTTAGATAAGATAGAATCAGAATTGAGGATCTGATCAATTGAGTTGGGACTTGCGAGATCAATAGCGACGGATGAGGAAAGATGAACTGTTCCTGTTGCTCCATCCTTTTGTCTCACCAAAAAGACAAAGCGCGTTAGAGGGTGTCCGGCGGTTAAAGAACAACGAGATCGCAGTTCCGAAGTTAAAGAAAGAAAGGAAAAGTGGGAAGTTTAGAAAAGATGAATTCAAAATCAAGGAGCCAATCAACGCCCGTCGAATCGACAAAAGGCGAATCGCTTATGCTGCTTCGTCCATCTCTACACAAAGACGAAGCGCATTAGAGAGGGAGAGTCGGCGGCTAAAGAGGCGATCGGCGAAGTTCGAACCTGCTAAGATAACTGACGAGTAGCAACGGATGAGCAAAGGCGACGCACTTCTCCGCCTCAACACCTAGAAATAGCGCGTAAATTGATAGGCCTTCCCTGGGCTTTTTATAGAGGTTGAAGATGCAAGTTGCCGAGTGTTGTGTCTTTTTTTTTTTATAATTATAATTATTATTTTAATCATGGAGTGCATTGATCTAAGGATAAAACCAACGTGCTACGTATACACACCACACATTATATGTCTTTTTAATTTTTATTTTATTTTATAAAATATTTAATATATAAATAATAGCTGGAAAATTCAATTAATTTAAAAAAGAATAAATTCAAAAATAAAAAATAAAAAATAAAAAATAAAAATAAAAAATAAAAAATTGATATGGTAAATAATATGTGGACTTATATGTAACATTCATCCACACCAAAAACCAAGGTGATACACTCCAAAAATCAAACTCTTTATATATATATAACAAAAAAAAACAAGAAAAATAATAGAAATGGATAAAAAAAAATGTAGAAATTACTTTTTTATGTGTTTAATCTAGAAAATTTTTAACTTGTGAATTTTAAAGAATTCAGATCTATGCTCATATATATATATATATTATAAGATATTAATAGGTCTAAATTTTAACGTTTATATAAAAATATATTAATAAGATTAAATCAGTAATGCATTTTAGTTCAACTTATTTATATGAAATATATGGGTTTAAATAAATTCTTTATATTAACATATTTCTAATTAATTATTAAACAAGTTAAAATAAATTATTAAACAAGTTAAAATAGATGATATGGTACAATCCATTATTTAAATAAATAAAATTAGAATTTAAAAATTTGACATGTTTTACTTAACAAATAGGTTCGAACTGACCTATATATTTGAATACTCATGACTTAACATGATATAAATATAATAAAAAAATACGATTTATCGTCCTTAATTATTTATTTATTTTTTATAAACTATGCAAAAAGGGGAAATTTGATCTAGTTTATGGTATGGAATATTATTTTATTTGAGTTTCTTAAGATTTTCAAATAAATTTCGGTTCTACTGAGTTGTTTTGTTCCGATCATTTTATAATGTAGTTCGATTTAGAGACCTCTTTGTAAAAATTATAAAATAATAAAATAAAATAAAATAAAAGTTGTGGAATTCAACTTTCTTATCCATCCAACCCCAAGACCTTTTCAACCAAAATGATCTGGAAACGAGAGTGAGTGGCACCCGCCTGCCTAAAGCAAAACCAGCTCCTACCCCGAACCTTCCTATTTTCACAATAGTCCAAATTTTGTCATCTGATTTTTCTTTTTTTCTTTTTTATTGGGCCCATTTTGTTTTGAAATTCCTGATATACTTTTACCTCGCAGTTCGCACACTCCTCAAAAATTTGTTTTGAGATTCCGATATTTTATTATTTTATTACATCAAATACTAGATTTAATAAATAAAAAATTATTCTATTAAAATATTAATTTTTAGTTTTTTATATAAATATTGATTTATTAGAATATTTATAATTCATTAGCTATTTCATTTGTTTAATCAAAATTTGATTAAAAAATATAAAAATAAATTTTAATAGACTCAATAAAAGTAAAATAAAATTAATTTTTTCTTTTTTTATTTTCTAAATATAAATTTTAATTAAATAAATGAGATAATTAATGAGTTAGGAATATTCTAAAAGGACGGTGTCACGATACTATTCTTTTCATGCTTTATTGCACGAAGGATGAAGGCAAGCATGAAGGATGGAATTAAGCATTCAACGATCTCTCTCATTGGCCACATCTTCACCATCGTAAAAGAGTTCCGGACAAACACGTTTCTTCATTTTCATGCTATGCTAGACTGCTAGTGTAATCCCTATGCATACTATTAAAGCTATTGAAAATAAGTCCATGGTATCATAATAAAAAAAAAAATATTGAAACAATAAAAATATGTTTTATATAATAAATTGAAATGAGTTTTAAAAGTTAATAAAATATTAATAAAATAATATTTTTTAATATTATTATTATTTAAAAAATCAAAAATTTTAAATTATTTATTCTATTATATACGAGAATTTGAGAAAATCTATCTTCATCACCGAATCCTCCGCTCTGTTGTTAAAATTATAATCTCATGAGGACGAACAAGAAATGGGTTTGTTTATGAGTTCGTTGTTATTGTGAATGCAAACACTTCTAGATTTGGAGTCTTCGAGAATTGGAACGAGGTTGCCGTTGGTATTTTTTTTATTATTTTTGTTTGTGTTTTTTAGTGTTTCTTTAATCACTGTCGAATCTCACAACGGTTGTACGTAGATGCATGTGAGGGAGATAGTTGTGTACGTGTGACGTGTCGCTACATGATTGACCGAATGCGAAATTCATTTTCAAACCTTATCCGGCCATTTAGCAATATTTCTCTAAATAAAAATGCTTAGTTCAAAAAAAACAAAAAAAAACAAAAATTGTTTGGCACGCATATAATAATTACAGGATACCGCACCACGACTCACTAGAAGGTTGAGTGCACAATCCTAATATAAAACAAACTGGAAAACCTTGTGTGAAAGGGGGCGGTATTATTATTGTCATTACTTTCTTGCAACCAGTGAAAATACTTCATTGGGTTGCTTTGTCTGTTTTTAAGGCAATCGTGGAATCAAAGCATTCAACCACCTCTCTCATCGGCCACACCTTCACCAGCGGAACTCTTAACAGCACGTTTTCTTGACTTTCATGCGCTAGTGTGATTTGACTAATTTCTCCTCGCTATGCAGACTTCTAAACCATTCAAAATAAGTGGTATTTCTATGTAGTATTAGAGTAAAAAGAATTTCATACAATATTTTTATAATTATTGAGTAAAGTAAAAAGAATAGAATATAAATAATAGAGTGTAATATAATATAAAGTCGTAGAATAGGCAAATACTGCATAATTATTTTTAAAAAAATAGAGTTCATTATTAAAAAAATATTTTTTTTATATAGATATTATATTTATTCACTTTTTTTAAAGGAATTGTATAATATTTATACACTCTATGATTATAAATATTATTTTCAATAATAAATTTACTATTTTCAATTAATTTAACATTTTTAAAACAAATGATAATTTTAAAATAAGAATAGTGACTTCTCTCATGGTATAAATAAAAATTCTTAGTTCAAAAAAAGAGTTGTAAGACATGTTTTTACAAACTAACATAAATTGACGAATATAATATTAATTTTTATATCAAAAGGCGTTAATTTATAAATATATATTTTTTATAATCTTCTTATAAAGAACCGATAATTACCGATTTTGAGCATCATCCAAAGAATACATGGCATTCTCCAATCTGGAATGGTGAGTCCCAAGAGATATATTGTGTTGACCAATTTGGCTTCTGTAGCTTTATCTTAAGTTGGAGCACGTGAGAGTTGGTTTTATATGAGTAGCAATATTCCTTTTTCACGCCACATTCAACACTGAATTAGGGGAATTCGGACCAAAAGTCAAAGATTCTACGGATTAGTTCTCTTCCTGTCTTGGGGGACCATGTACTATGGACGATGACAAAGGTCTTTTATAGTAGTGTCATTACTTCATACACGGAATCAGGGCCGGCTTAAAGGAGTAGTCAATTAGGTGGTTGGTTAAGGATCCCTACTTTAAATAGGTTTCACATTTTATTTAAAAAATAAAAAATTTGATAAAAAAAATAAAAAATTATAGATTAAAAAATATATATTTCATTCAAAATGTACAAAATTTTTAAATAATAATAAAATTAGAATAAAAGTATTAAAATGATATGTATTTTTGATATTGATTGTCTTATTTATTTTTAAAATTCAGTATTAAAAGAAATATATTATTTAAAATAAAAATAAGTATTTAAATTATAAATAAGTATATTATATTTGTATCTCGAAATTTTCAAATAAAATTTTATTATTTAATATTTAATTGTTATTATTATTATTATATTTCTAAATTAAAATATATTATATTTATCGCCCAAGACCACAAATTATATGAAGCCGGTCCTACACAAAACCCTTCCCTAAAGGTGTCTTGGACTCTTGGGTGCATATGCGGTATTCCAATCGATAGTGACACCTGATATTATCAAGAAGGTTAAGATCTCATTTGTTTTTATAAATACTCTTATTTTATTTTATTATTATATTTTTTAATTTTTATATAAAATAAAATAAATAATTCAATTGTTTTTAAATCTTAAAATAATTTTTTCTAAATCTAAAACAAAATTAATATTAAAAAAATATTTATAATAATATTTTATCCAATTTTTAATTTGTATATCATTTTATTTGTGAAAACAAACTAGGTCTAAGTTCGTTAAGATTGGAAAATTATTTCAAATTATTTTATTTTATTATTATAATTTTTTAAATTTTTTATACAAATATAATAAATAATCTATTTTTTAATTTAATTTAATTTTTTAATTATGAAAATAATAATATTATTAAAAAATAATATTCCATTCAAATTTTTATTTTTATTTAAAATTATCTCATCTATCTCACTGTCCAAATAAAGTTTAAATGAATTTTTTCTTTCTTTTCATGTATGTTTTATATCTTTCAAAATTCTAGAAAAGCTGTATCACAAAAATAAATATTAAAGAAAAAATAATAATAATATAGAAATGCTTGGTATCCAAAATCAGAATCCCATACATTTCTCATTATCCCGAGACCTTTATCCTTAAAAGTCAATAAGGTAGTTTGTATTCGAAGACTAGACCACTCGTCTTAATTTATTTTAAATTTATTATTATATTTTATTAAATTTTTATATAAAATATAATTTTTAATATAATTTTTTTGAATTTCAATATAATTTTTTGAATTCTCAAATCAATTTTTTTAAATTTTAAAATAATAATAATATTAAAAAATAAATTTAATTCAATTCACAACATATTTTGTCTTGTCTTTGAATAATTATGAAAAACGTTCATGTGGCACAACCTATCATGTTATGCCAACTATGATTATTACCTAAGGGCTAAGTAGTCGGCGAGTCGCCCATTTTTCTTGATTTATGTTTTTGAAATTTTATACAATTTTTTAAAGAAATATTAGACATAATTTTAGAACTTATAAGCCTAATGAACTTTTATTGAAAAAAGTAGAATTTATTATTAAAATATATATATATATATATATTATGTGAGTCATAGATTATTTAGTTTTCTAAAAAGTAATTAAACTTACACATTTATGACTGTATTTTTTTAGTACTTATTTTGACTTTTGATTGGTTATAATACCTTCCTCCGCGAATAAATTCAAAACTTTTTAAATCGCGTTTATTATTTTAAAAAAAAAAATCTTATAAAAGATATAGTAATGTTTTCTAATGAAAAAGTAGATTCCACTAAAAAGATTTTTTTTTTCATTATCTCTATACCACATAGTATACATAATTTTTATTTTAAAATTTTTTTATCCAATATATGATGTATGGATGATGAGTAGAAAAATTTAATTAATTTAAAAAAAAATCAAAATCAAAAGATTAAAAATAAGTATGGTGACTTGTACGCAAAGATGAGAGCATTCTTATAGGACTGTCTAAAACTAAATTTTAAAAAGTATAAATTTGTACATATATAAATCTTTTTTGGTAATTTGGCAAAATTTTTAGTTTTATTATTCACTTTTGAAGATAAAAAATACTTTTATTTTATTTGTTCATATTTTTCTCCTCATTTTTGATCAAAAATGACTAAAATTTTTTGATATGTATATAAACTTGTACTTTTTCAAGTTTAATTTTGGATAATTCAATAAGAATGCTGTAATGAGTAGTATAACTCCATTAAAAAAAATGAATTTTTCATATTTTTCTTAACAAAGTCCTTTTTGTTTTTGTAATAAAAAGTTTATACAAGATTTGTTTATTTAGAGTTTGCGTATATTATTGTTCTAATTGATATAACATGGAAGTACATATGGCATATGCAAAATACTGAATAACAAAATTGAGAAATGATATTTGTATTCATAGATTGTTCAAGTACCGCATACTAATTTTAAAAAATGAATATATATAATATCTATAAAAAAAAAAAAAAAACTCACTCTTTGATGATAAAGTGTCCTATTTTTTTTTGAAATGTAAAATATTTACCTAACCAGTCATATAGCTTTAATCAAAAGTGCAAAAGTTATATTCAAAGAGTGAATATGTTATATTCAACTTATTCTAAATGTACATACCCAACCTGTCATATAGCATTAATCAAAAGTACAAAAGTTATGTTATATTCAACTTATTCTAATGCTTTCAAAAAAAAAAAAAAAAACTTACTCTAAATGAGGAAGCGTGGATTTGGGTTGGGCCGGACCTAATCCACTGCATCAGAGAGGCCCAAAGTTTTGTAACTTTTCCTCGGTATCAATCTTTCTTTGACTCCAAAAGGACAAAAGAAAGAAAGTGACGCTCATAAAACGGCCGGTCCTTTTGCGGGTCCCGCTCCCTGTAATAATTGGGTGAGATCTGATGATTATCTAACTTTAGCGCAATGAAAATAGAGGTGGAAAATGATATATCAGAGCATATATATTTCACAACACCTCTTATAAAACAAAGTTATTATTATAAAGTGATATTAATTTTATAAGATATTTTATAAAAATATTCCTCTTTTAAAATATTATTTTGTAAAGTATTGTGAAATATGATGTGAATTTATCATATTTCTTTAATTAATGAGAATTTTAAATAAAATTAATGAGTTCAATAGTTTAATATTGTATTCAATAATTTAAATAAAATATGATGTGTACGTACAATAAATTGTATTCGCATGCCAGTGATGCTACGTATTTATACTTTTATATGGTCGAGTCCACTTCTTTTTAATAAACTTATGTAAGACTCCTATATTTATTAGATCTACAAATAATTAATTAATCTTTTGATATAATAAAAGCTGTAAAGAAATAAGAGCAATATTAGATATAATTGTCAAATATGTAAATATCGTAAAATTTTTAAAAAAAATTAATTTATATAAAAAAATTAATATTTTAATCATAATTTCTTTTTTTTTTTAAATAATACGATAATTGTATATTTTATGATTATATCTAATATTATTAATTAATAATTAAATCTTAACTTTAATTTCTATTTTAAGACAACACAATTTAGTACAGTACACTGATACTGTGTTTGTCGTAGAAAGAAAAAGGGAAAAAAGAATAAAAAAGAGAAGAGAGTGATTCATCCACGCATTCAGCGAAGAAGAAGAAGAAGAAGAAAGGCAAGCGTATTCCTCGTGAGCACATCTCTCTCTGTCTCTCGCACTCTCTCTCTTCTGGGTTTTAATCACCTGGGACGCATCACCCACGCTTCCCCAAGACACTGAGATTAGAGAGAAAGGGTTCGCCGGGAAATGACGTCAGACGGGGCGACGTCAGCTACGATGTCGAGGAGGAAGCCGTCGTGGAGGGAGAGAGAGAACAACCGGAGGAGAGAAAGGAGAAGGAGAGCCATAGCCGCGAAGATTTACACTGGGCTGAGAGCTCAGGGTAACTACAATTTGCCCAAACATTGCGACAACAACGAGGTTTTGAAGGCTCTCTGCGCCGAAGCCGGCTGGACCGTCGAAGAAGACGGCACCACCTATCGAAAGGTAATCTCCCCTCCAACCCCAAAACCCTGCCTTTTACTTTTTCGTCTTTTTTCTTCTTCGCGAATGTTTTTCTTTCTTTTTTCTTTTTTGTGGGCTTATTTCGTTTGTTTTAGATCTATATAAATGCCATGCATTCTGGTTGTCTGTTTTATAGTTAGATCATGATTTGGGAGCAAATGGGTTACATTAGTTGGATTCAACCTGTTTCTGGGATTTCCTGGGGTTTGATCTGGGAGTCTCCAAATCAGTGAGAACCTCCCAGATTATTATTAATTCAATTAATATGAATCTGCAATCTGATTTTACCAGTAACATACCATTCTTTGAGCTTAGTTTTTTTTCCCTCATTAAATGAGTAAAAGTTCCTTCACTCTTCATAGGGGAGCGACCTTTGAGTACTGAAAGTGTCAGAATTCATAGTACATCAGTTTACAGCTTGTGGATTAACCATCCCTACTTACCAAGAAAGATTTTTAGAAAGGAAAATGTAGTCAAAGAAGCTATTAATAATTTTTGAAGATAAATTTTACAGACAATAGCTTGACCTCCAAATTTATGCAGACTTCCATTTCTTTCTTGATATATGTTTACATATCATTCTGCTAATTATTGTCTTTGCTGAGGGCTTGTGCGCCCCCAAGATTAGTGGGGACGCTGTTCTGGACACCCGGTGCCAATAAAAAAAAAATCATTATGCTACTTATGGGATGTTAAGAGATTTGTCTTAGTGGTAATGTATACCATTCAAACAATAAGAAATACCAGCTACACTTAAACTTGGTTGTAAGAGGAGGTTTAGCATTCTTATCTTGTGCACATGTTCAATTTAGTGTAAATTTTTGGGTCTGCTTAATGTATTTCTGGCTTTTGATTTAATGTTTTGAACTATTTCATTTATACCATGGTCTTAGTTTGGCTACAGCAATGATCTTCAATATAGTATGGCCCCTGTGTCCAGCAGTCTTTTAGAGGATTGGCTACTACTTAAAATTGTAAAGCGATTTTTCTTATTTTAACACTTGTGTAATATCTAAGATAAGCTAGTAATTTTTTCCTCACTTTGGTGTAATACAGGGATGCAAATGGCCCCTAAGTGATATGGCGGGCACCTCAACCAAAATCACCCCATACTCTTCTCAAAATCCGAGTCCTTTATCTTCCGCCTTCCCTAGCCCAATCCCATCTTACCAAGTCAGTCCCTCCTCCTCTTCCTTTCCTAGCCCATCTCGCAACGATGCCAACAATTCATCCATACTCGTTCCCTTTTTTCGAAATGCTATTCCATCATCTCTCCCTCCTCTTCGGATCTCAAACAGTGCCCCTGTAACCCCTCCTCTCTCATCACCAACTTCAAGAAATCCTAAGCCAATCCCAAACTGGGAGTCCATTGCCAAAGCATCCATGGCCTCTTTTAATTACCCATTTGATGCTATTTCCGCCCCTGCAAGCCCAACTCATCGTCACCTTCATACACCGGCCACTATACCCGAATGCAACGAGTCCGATTCACCCACCAATGATACTTGTCAATGGATGAACTTCCAAGCGTTTAAGCTCTCTGCAGCAGCAGCAGTAGCAGTGCCGACCTCTCCAACATTTAACCTAATGAAACCTCCTACTCTGCAAACTGTTCCGAATGTGATCAATGAGAGGGGAAGAGGTACCGAGTTCGACTTTGGGGTTGGACAGGTTAAGCCATGGGTTGGAGAGAGGATTCATGATGTGGGATTGGATGATCTGGAGCTCACACTTGGAAGTGGGAAAGCTAAGATCTAGTTCAGCTGGTTGAATGCCTATCTTGGTTATGTTAAAAAAAAAAAAAAAATGAAAATAGAGATTCTGATGGTTCATGGTTTACTCAGCTTGGGATTCCACTGCATTTTGCAGTTGTGACTCAATTTCATTTCACTGTGAATTGTGTATCTTTGAACCAAACTTGTCTTATCAGATTGTGATTCAAACTTCGAACTTTGTTTTATTCTTTTTTATATAGGTTATATAAACTTAAACAACATAATTGTTTGGGGGTGTTTTAGTAAAATCTCACTTGGTGAATTACGGTAGGGGTTGAAATTCTTATTTGCGGGTTTAATCAAGTAGGTTAGACAATAAAACCATAACACGATTCATATAAATACTTTTATTGGTTTAACTTGAATACAATTCATGTAATTCGTGTCAATCCGTTTCATATAGATGGGTTAAGCTGATTTAGATATATATTTTTACTCAATTAATATAATTTTATATATGATACAATGGTAACTATATAAATCATTAATAATTATAATTAGATTTATGATAAAATATTTTGTTATCAATATTAAAACCAACAATATTTTAGGAAATCAATATTTTCATAAAATTAAATTATATATTAGAAAAAAATTAATAATTTGAAATACCAAGTATAAAACTAATATTAATATTATATCTCAACAATACTAAAATCATTAAAACTAAACATTCGTAGAATCTATAAATAAAATTTATTCAATCATCTGTAATAATTCAAATTTATTTACATCAAATCTAAAACTGCCTATTTTGAATTGTAATCGTACGTGTTGAGTCACCACTTCAAGTCTTCAAAAACAGGAGATCGAATAGAAAGCTACCTGAGAGGGAAAAACACACAAATAGTTCTTCCTGTTCATACGCTGCTGAAAGTTAATAATTTTTGGATGGATCCTAACCATCTAAAGTGTTGTTGGCCACGGAATGACGTGGAGCGACATGCCATTTTCCATGCATAAACGACAGAAGAGAGTGTTAATATGAAACAGTGGTCGCAATAGTTATGGAGACCTTTTGCGTAGTGAGAACTGAGACCATTATCCGCTGTCTTCAAAGATGGGTCCGGTCTTATCCGTATCTGTTCAACAACCCCAAGTCTTTTTCCTTCTTTGGGTCAAGCGGCTGCCTCATCGTGGTATGCTTTTTTCAACACATAAAAATAAATTTATAAATTAATATAATTTTATAAGATTTATTAAATTTTATAATAAAAAATTAATTTTATAATATAACATAACATATCACTTCAAATCATATTAATTTATAAATTTACTTTTATGTAATTTATTTATATTGAGAATAGTGTTATTGTGACCATTGCAGCGTACCGCCCAACATATATATATTTTAATTTTTTTCTGTTATCATTTTTTTTTATTATTTTAAAATATTTTAAAAAAAATAACAATATACTCATAATTATTTCTTTAACTTTTAAGTAATATATATATATATATATATATATATATATATATTATTTTCCTTACTGATGCATTATCGGTCACCACTTACTGGCATCGGTCAAATGCATCAAGCATATTAGCAATTTTCAATGTATAACTCTTATATTATTCTTTTTATAATTATATTTTTTAAAATAATAATGTTTATATAAAGCGATGTTAATTTTATAAGTTATTTTATAAAAATATTATTTTTTTAATTATATAAAATATTATAAAAATAGTCATGTGACTATCTTTTATTATTATTATTATTATTATTCTTATTATTAGATGGGTGTGAATTGGCTTCAAATATTGACATGCTTTTAAGCAAACTAATGTATACCTTTCATATCAAATCCAAAATTACTAGAGATTTTCACAGAAGTAAATTTCGCTAATATAATTAAATATGATGCATTCGATAAACTATATATTAAAAAAAAAAAGAGTTTACAATCTAATATACAATAACAAACTACATTAATTTAAGAGTTTATTTTTATAAGATATTTTTTGTGAACCAAAAACTCATAAAGTTTTTTCTTTAAGATAATATTTGCTCTAACAAAAAATCATTTCATAAACTAATTTATGTAAAATAAATTTGACACACCGCATTATATCACATAAATTTATAAAGTAGATTTTGTGATTCTCTTGTGAACCTATCAATACTCTTTATATGTATCTATATATTAACCTTGGGATAAATGAAGCATGCCTATGATAGTTAAAGATGACATGTAGTCCATACTAACTAGTAAATTATCTCTATTTTATTTGAAATGAATAATTCGCATATAGTGGAAACATTAGACATTTTCATAATTTGATTTAATAATTCTTAGAGGTTATAAACACTACAAGATAATGGTTTTTTTTTAGACAAATTAATTTATCTCAAAAATTCTAATTTTCATCTCAAAGTATTTTTAGAGATGAAAAAATTTCATCTAAAATTTGTCTCAAAAAACCTGTCTTAAAATGTTTTTAGAGATGATTTTCATCTCAAAAAATAGTTTTTAGAGACAAAATTCGGATGGCCTGTCCAAACATGTTTGAATGGACATTTTTTGTTTGAGACAAACATTTTTCATCTCCAAAACCCATTCGAATAGAACTCGGGACATTTGAACCGTCTTTAACCGTTCGAACAATAAAAAATTTTGAACAGAGCTTATCTGTTTGAACAAATAGTTTTTCAAATAATTTTTGTTCGAACATTAATTCTATCTGTTTGAACAATCATTTTATTATTTGAAATTATATTTGTTCAAACGGTGTTTCGATAGATTTAGTGTTGTTTGAACAAATATTTTTATATTTGAATGGACGTACGTACTATTTTCTCGCTATTGAATCGAATTGGTTGTCTTCTATTTGAATGGGTGTTATTTGTTCGAATAGATAAATAAATTGTAATCGACCATTTGAACATTGTATTTTCAATTCGAATGATACTATTCACATAGATTCACATTTAATTAATAAAACCATACTAATATTATAAAAATATAATTTAAATATCACAATTGTTCAAATGTTTAACAGAATAATAAACAATCTTAGAACTTAACTCCAGTCTCTCTTCTATTTTTGCCTCTAACTCCGCTGTTCTATCTAATCGAGTCAGCAACTCTTATTTCTTGGACCTCAATTGTTCTATTTCAAGTTGTCCTACCTTTAACTTTTTAGTCTTGTCGTCATTGGATCTAGTCTTAGAAAATGATGATGATGTTGAGAATGACTTCACGCAACGCTCTAAGCCTCTCAAATAACCAAAACGTAATCCAAGAACTTAAGAAATGATCTGAGTATCAATGACAGATGATTCATTAGATATATCTGCAATAATTTTCTTTAGAGATATCATCCTGTCCTACAAAAAAAATATTAAAGTTAATATAAATAACAAAAATATTATATTAGACTTGATTTAAATAAACTTAAACTTACATATTTGCCACTATTTCAGGACAGGTCTAAGCACCATCACGATTTTTATATGCTTTAGTATATAATAGGATTAGATCATGATCAACAAGACTTTCAGCTTAATGCAAAAGAAAAATCTATATTAAAACTCGAAGGAGAAAATTGTATATTTTAATATGAGATCGGGACTAGTAGTACTGACCATTTTCTGGTATAAATGATAAAAAGATCGAGAACCTGCATGATGGTGTATCTTTAAATTTGATCTATCTATTTGCTTTGTTCACAATACTTCATTGCTAAAAAAAAATTTATAAGTACCAAATTCTAAACTATCTATCATATACTAATAAAAAAAGATAACTTCGATATTACCTGATAAACATGATCTTCAAACATATCACAAACATTCTCACACTTGTTTGGTGGCATTGCTTGGAATTGATTTTGGCACGCCTCTGTCGTAGTGCTAAACTTTTTATAGTGTGCATGGCATTGAACTTTGTACCTTCAAAATGCATTCGACATCAGTTCCTCAACCGTTACTTGATCATCTCATTGACTAAAATCAAGATCAAACTCATCTTCTAAAAAATTATAAACAATTAGTATAAATACTGTTGAATCCAAGATTTCAAATTTCGTATCTACGTGTAGATTTTGATGATAACAAATAAATTCAAATCTCAAGTTCAAATTATTTACGCAATGGAGCGAAGCGCACATCAAGCATAAAAGAACAAGTCTACAAATGAAGCTTATAGATTATTTTTGTACATCTCTTGATAAAATTCAAAATTGGATAAAGGTTTTAAATTACTTTTTTTTTTCATAAAACATCAAATTAGTTTTTTCACATATGCAAGACATTTTTAAATATCTTAGTTTTGAAAATTATGTTTTTCACATGTGCATAACATCATCAAACAATATAATTTCGAAAATTATATTTTTTATATAAAAATTTGAATTTGTAACATTATTGATTATCATATTTGACATGTGCATATTTTGTTTGAAAGTTTTGAAGAGTGGTTGTGTGGTTTTTTGACAAATGTAAAAGGTAGATGATTTTATTTGAAAATCTTAAAGGGTGGTTGTGTGTTTTTTTTTTTTATATGCAAAAATAAGATAATTTGGTTTGAAAAATAAATCATATTCATTTTGTCATATATGAAAAGTAAAAGATTATGTTTGATTTCTTTGAAAAATGAATGGAGTTGTATTTGACAAATGCAAAAAGGAAATGCTTTTATTTGAATTTTTTGAAAAGTGAATAGTATTCTTATTTGATATGTGAATATTTTTAAATTTGAAATTGAAGACTCATTTGCCTATAAATAGTTTACTTGAGTTTTGCAAAAATTACAACAAGAGCTTACACATATATTGCTAAATTTTGCATCATTCTTTCAAAGCTCTCATTCTCTCTTTTCTAAAGTTTTGAACTTTAATTCTTATTCTTTTTTAGAGAGATATAAGTTGCGCTGTATTGTTTCTATCTCACTCATTGAAGAATGTATTTTGATAGTCTATCCACTATCAACTCTTGTATCAGTAAGAGGGTGAGTATAACCCTTGTGTGTGTAGAAGGTGTTCTACACAGGAAATAGTTGAATCACCAAGTGTGAGGTGATTGGAAGTATAGAGGGTGTTCTACACGAATTTTTTGGAGCGGTGCTGCTCAAAGGTGTAATAGGTTTCTATCTCCAACTAAAAGAGATTGACTAGTGAATTTGGAATCCTCAAGGGGTAGCTTGAGGCGAGGACGTAGGCAGTGGGGCTGAACCTCGTAAAAATACTGAGTTTACTTTTTCTTACCCTACTCTTTACATTTCTTGCTGCTTTATATTCTGTTTATATTTTATATTGTGTATTTGATTTATAAGTGTTAATTTTTATAATATAACCCAATTCACTCCCCCTCTTGTGTTAGTCATCTAGGCAACAAATACAATTAACTTCAATTTAAAATATTATACTTAATTTGTTGGAATATAGCTCATTACTATGTAACGATTTTTTATGTGATCTTTCATATCTTAGAGAACGTTAACCCAGGAGCATATAGCCATTGAAGCACACATGCGAGTAAATGTATCAACATAAGTAGCAAGCTAAGCTGCTGAATCCCTGAACCCACATGTGTAACCATCTGCAATATCAATTTTAATCTTATTCACTTTCCTTACTTTTTCTATGTAGGCACCCCTTTTAGTGCCTCGATCTCAACGCTGGCTTACAATAGCTGCATGTACATTACTTCAAATAGATGTATTAATTTGATAAATATATTATTTACTCACTTATATGTATTAAATGTGGCCTTTATTTTGATAAGATACCTTATTTTAGGTCTCATATGTTGGCCTACTATTGATGACAGATGAACTACATGGGGAGTCGACAATGGGTGGAGATGACGCACGCGTTGCTTTGCATTTAGAATGCATATCTATTTGAAATTGTAATAAATTAAATATACTATGTACAAATATTGTGGATATTTATAAGAATTATACTCACACAAATATTACATTTATTTACCATCAGTTTTGCTGGACTAGTGGTCCTCATCCTTAGTAGACACTTCAGTGAATTCATGTTCTTCTAACATTTTACCCTTAATTCCTTCTGGTTCAACGTTTTCTTTATGCCGTAAAATCATGTCATATTAGCTTAGGTCAACAAATCAGAGATTTAACGTTCGTATTGTACCAATCAGTACAACCAAAATATGTCGTATTGGAATAGTAATTGGTATATGAAAAGGCTATGCTTTATACTAGATTAAATACTGACCGTTTCAGCTTGTTTCGGTCGGTATGCCAGATTTCAGGTGGTACATGCCTTTCGGTTGGTACATATTCAGGGATAGAAACACATGTTTCTCCACATCTTCAGCCGTTAGTCTCTCTTGGAGGACTTTCCCAGAACATACTAAAGCGATAAGAGCGCCAAAAAAAAAAGTTGGATATTAAAGATTACTTGTGTTTAGTCCTAGACCTACTAAAGACTACATGTAACCTACATGTTGATCAAATTCGATCAAAATTTTAGAAGTATTTGTTTTTTCTAAGTAAATCTGTAGAAGTATTGTTCATGAGCATTATATTTATCTTATTTTTGTACTAGACTAGACTATATAAAATTTATAATTTATTTGTAATACTTATATATATACTTATATTTATTACTATTTATAATTTTTTATATATTTATTTACATAATTTATTCATGTATAGGTTATTCAAAACGGTATACGAAACGTACCGATATTGAAATATTTCATTCCAACGTCTTGACCAAAATGACCTCTGATACGATATTCAAAACTTTGCAATAAATAGATTGATACCTGATTCGTTTTCTTGATATGTCTCTTCATTTGTCAAACTATCAAATTCTTCATGTGATTCGTTTGTCTCTATAATATAATCATATACATTTCTTGGTGCAAATTTCTCCACCACTCACCATGGATTCCTATATTTCGGATCATCTAAATCAAAAATTTGATTTGTTTGGCAAGCGAGAACGAAAGGATCGTACTCGTGCTAGGTTTGAGATATATTCACATTGACAAAATTTTCATCTTTACGCACTCACAACCTAGGATTTGAAATATCCTATCAAATACATCTGAACGACCAAACCATATATCTCTCCACATACTTTAATTCTATGATATCTTCTACAACTTCATAGAAGTCAATATTATCATCTCCATGATTTCTTTCGACTGCGACTCCACAATTTTGAGTTTTTCTGTATCGTTCTCTATCACACATGTGAAATCTATATCCACGCATAATACATCTTGTGCATTGTATGGCCCGCCTGGCCGGACCACTCACTAATACATATAGTTCTGGTGACATTTCATAATAATTCTTAGCATGTTTCGATAAAACCTACATCAATAAATATATTTAGTTATATAATAAATATCAATAGAAAGACGTTTAGTTTTTGAATAAAACCGTATGTTTAAACCACGACGTAAATTTTTCTTCATACTTCTTTTTTATGTCAGTTACACCTCACGTGTGAAGTAGTCATAAATGTTCGCTGTGCATGTTTATGCAAACTATTAATTCCTACCAAGTTACACTATATCGTTTGACTTGAATATGTAAAACTTGATTGAGACGAAAATTTATTATTAACCTCAAGTAGTACTCAATTTTTGCATAGTTATTCAAGACATACCATCGAATTCTATCAAACTCCTGGCCACATAGATCATAGTCCCCCTGTGTGCCTATGAGACATATGATTTTGGAAAATACGAATAAATGATGATGAGACATCCATTTATCCATCTTCATAATTTCGATTTGATCTCGTAAATCTGGTATCAATCCCATAGAAATACATTGAATAAAACGTTGGGAACCTCTTTAAAAATTTTTAGTAATATGTCGATGACCTTTGCAGAAACCCGACATTTTGACTTGATATGGAGTAACCTCATCATGAATGACAACTTGTTATGACAAGTATACCCTTCGTATAGTTCTCACAATGCATCTTCTCACAATCTTGCAAAATTTTTATTTCCCTAAAAGGATTATGAAGATGTTCCTTTTCCAAACCGAATCCTAAACATGCTTGTGCCAATATTTCCTAACATCTCAGTCATATCTCTCTATTATCATCACTATCATAAAAAATGATCACGTTTGTATCGTCTGTCTCGATCTCGTATCAGTTTCCTCCATCTGATTAGACTGACTGTCAAATCTAACTCTTTTAAGAAATGATTCACCATGTAGAACCTAATGTGAGTATTTAGATTTTATCCTATTCATGAACAAATGTGACTCCACTACCACCAAGTTATAAGAACCCATACTTTTGCACTTCTTTCACAGACATCTTATAAAAGTCCTGACTGTTAGCACTATCTTTTGCAAACTCTATGAAAAGTTTCACCCCCTGTACATACTCTTTATAGCCTCATACAAGTCTATCTCCTAATAGCATCTAACTTTTATTCATTGTATTTTCGTTACCCATCTACTGTTTATTAAAAAAACTAATTCATTTCATAAATACCATCAATAGTATATTCATATCCTCATACAACTATTTTGATAAGATAGTTGATCATATTCTATTTGAGAGACTGTCACCTATATCGCATATATACTTAGTCAAAAACTCTAATATTAGCAAATATTTCAACAACATTTTCCTACAAATCTACAAGTATGCTAGTTATGATAAATCATTGATCTTATTTATGGGCCGACCAACTTACAAACTGCATACGCAAAGAATGTAAGGAAATATTGAACCAAAATTTTATAAACTAACACAAGAATTTAAATTGAATATATCTGCATATAAATGATAGAATCTCAAATTGTTCACTTTGAATAATTCAAGAGTTGTACCCAATAATTCTTTAAGAGAATACTTTGCTGCAATTCTCGAATAAGTCTAAAGTTCAATTTAACACTAATTAACTTTGACACCCAACTCCTATATAATAGTAAATCAAGCTACTAGATTATTATTATAACACATATATTTATAATCGTAGACAAAAATATCGATCATATTATCTTCCATTCGAACAAGTGTTATACATCCGAACGACAAATATTTCGTCCGAACAATATAAATTGTGTTCAAATGAAACTTGAGTCTCGTTCGGACGTTAAAATGTTTGTTCGAATGGAACTCGAGTGTGCAGACAGAATACCCAAATTACAATAAAAATTCAAAACATCAAATACCTAAATCAAAAAATTATATGAAAATACATTATCAGATTTCGATACCATTATAACACATACTAACAACTTCTAAACACTATTAAATTTATTAAATTTAATACATTAAAATTCAATTTATAAACAAATACATTAACATTCAATCTATACATCATACATTAAATTCAACAATACAAACTTTTAAATACCAAATTCCACAATACCAACCTTTAACAAATCATTAATAAATTTGAATAATTACTACACAATCAACACTTTCTAAAAATTCTAAATCTGATCTCAATCTTTTGCAATCCAACAACAAATTCCTTCCCAACGACACCTGCATATGCATAAAGCACAATATGAGAAAACCCCCAATCAGCTTTAATAAAAGAAATAATAGTAGAACTCAAAATACACAAAACATTACATAAATATCAAACTTCTTCTTTCTCAAGAATCATTCCTCTCTCTCTCTCAAGAATTCTTCATCTCTCCACAACACTCTGCAGTTTGTCTCCTCTCTCTCTCAAGCTTCCACAACACAAGTGATTCTCACCAATCTCGTGTGTAAATGAACTGAAGGCAAGGAAGTTTTAATCTGTAAAATCTCGTGAAACATAACTGTTCGAACGGAAAAAATCAAATTGCCACTTAATTTTGCAGCGAGCAGTTTCAACTTCACCATTTTTGAACGAGTATGATTCCGGTTCGGATGCGAAAATCTAAGCATATTTTTTAGCATATTCTACAAAATAAATTTTTAAAGAGGATAATAACTCATTCAAATGAGTAATATATCATCCGAACAGATTGTTTGAATGCGTAATTTGAATTCCAACAACTCGTTTGAATGGGTAATATATCATTCGAACGGATAAATATCCTAAATATTTAGTGCAAAGTTCCTCTCTAAAGTTCAAATACAAATTATGAGATGAAATTCGTTTGAATGAGATGAAATCCTAAATATATCATCCGAACATATTGTTTATTCTGTTTGAGATGAAATCCTAAATATATCATCCAAATAGTTTCATCTAAAATCCTAAATTATGAGATGAAATCCTAAATATATCATCCGAACAGATTGTATGAATGCTGAGTTTCTAGATATTCTGCGCGTCGCGTGCCCAAAGAATATCTTGCACCGTCTGCTATCCTAGCGCAGGCTACACGGTAGTAAATACTACACCAGTTGGGGTGGACGCAGAGGATGCATCCTCATCACCAGCAATGAACTTCACCGCCGATGAGCTAGTTGACTGTTTATATGAGAGCGATAAGGATCAGCAGGACGTACCTGATGCTGGTTTTACAGACGATTAGGTTCGTTAGCTAGTGCGAGATCGTGTGGCTCCTCCATATGAAGACGGAAAGGTGACCCAACTAGCTGACTGTACAGCATTCTTCAGAATGTTAAATCTGATAGTCAGGTACAACATGGACACAAAGAAACATAAGACGGATTTTGAGATTGAGCAGGCCAAATTTCTACTGCGGGTAGCGCGGGGGGACTCGATTGATTTGGCCTTGTATTTCTTCCACCGAATCAAATTACAGTCACTCTATGCAAATAGAGGTAATTTATTAATTGGATTTTTGATATCTGGCCTCCTACTCTGAGCGAGAGTTACAATACAAACGACTGAGAGAAAGTTGCTATATACGGGATCTCTCAACAAATTCACCTTTAGCAAGAGCAATGGACACTCTGGTAAGACTTCAGCCTCAGGACAGAGTAGCACGTTGACTAATGTTGTTACTGGTATTGTTGCCCCTAGTCAAAGACAGCCCGCTGGATTTACCTTGGATCAAGTAGAGGCAGTGGTGGACAAAATAGTACGACGCTTGCTATTGAAGTTCACTCTGCACCTTTTGACTAGACTCAAAAATTTGAAGACACGGATGAAATTTAAAAGAAGGATTTGATCTAATGGGCAAATATGTGGTTTTATTTAGTATTTTACTTTTATATGTTGTGTCGACCAGTATTATATATTTGGGATGTAATTAATATGTGATTTTTAGTTTTAGTGTTAATTACCTTGTTTATTTCTTACTTTTCTTATTTTACTTATCGATCATGATAATAAAATAAATGACATTTTGAAATTAATTACATAAAATTAATTTATGCGTTTATAAATATTTCTATGCACTGTAAATCATAATATATAATATATACACATTTTTTATATTTTGAAGATGATAAAAAAAATTAATTGAAAAAAATATTTGTACACGAATTAATGAGGATGAACAATTCCTATAATATTTCTCATTTATTCATTTGAATGAATAAATGTGGCATTCGGATGGTCTTGCAACCTCCCCGCTAGATTTTTCCATCAAATCACTCTTGTTTGAGCAAATAAATGTTCGTTCAATCGGTTTTGCAAGTTTGAGACAATTTTTTTTTTGTCACTAAAGATCTTGTTCAAATGAATTTACAAACTCAACTAAATTTTGAGATGAATTTCATCTCCAATAATTACTTTTAGGGACGAAATATAATTCATTCCTAAAAAGTTTCAAGCCTAAAAGTAAAATTTCTTATAGTAAAATACGCGGATCAAAATATATCATATTTTATATAGCTAGGTACTTTGATAAAAAAAAGTTAGCTAGATACTATCGATTCAAATAAAATCGAGAGGGTATTAATATTTCTCCATTTTGTACCATATTTTATAAAAAACTACATAACCTATGAAAAGTTTTACCATTTTTTCCTCTAATTCTAATCAATTGGTGGCTGAATTAAGGAAAGTAAAATAAAAAAATATACAATTTCTTTTAGATTCTTTTATATAATTATATTTTAATAGGAGGGTGGTTTGTAATATAGCTTACAAAAATAATACAATTTTATGTAAATACCTTTATTTTAAAACATATTGAATAAAAGATTTTAAAAATATTGTGTATTATCATCATCATCATTTTTAGAGGGAATAAAATACTCTAGGCCAATACTGGGTTTGAACCTAGTCCAAGGTTAGGAAGTCTCATCAAAAAGGAAGAAAGGAAGAAGAAATGATGGAACAAAAAACTGAGATAGGAAAATGTTAGGAGGAAAAATAGAGATGTGATGTAAAAAAGAGGAGAGTGGACATAAAATAAGAGAGGAGCAGAAAATAAAAGGAGCTTCCAGATGACTTTCAGGGGATACAAATTTCGACTTCTCCTTCAACTTCTTCAACTTCATGACAAGGACTTCATTGACGGGATTTTCATAAGAAAATAGAGC
This sequence comes from Platycarya longipes, assembly GCA_036559045.1. Classification (NCBI taxonomy): domain Eukaryota; kingdom Viridiplantae; phylum Streptophyta; class Magnoliopsida; order Fagales; family Juglandaceae; genus Platycarya; species Platycarya longipes. Next base: position 43,678,543 of record CM071802.1, read on the forward strand.
TCAGATCTCCATTGTACAACAAAGATGAGATATCATAAGAGACTGTAAAACAAGCATATTATAGTAGATCCTCTCATTTCTAAATCCCATGGACGTAAGCATTATGCGAATCAAGTAAATATTTGTCACCGTCTCTTTATTTTCTATGCATTTATTTACAGCTCACTATTATGGATGTATGCATAAACACTGTAAGTCATATTAGATAACCGTCAAGAACTCCACACTACACCGATTAAGGCCTGAATAGCCTTAGGGGAGTGGGAATGACTCTTTCTCTCATTCTGGGCTATTGTGCTATTGTTAAGCGTTAACAATTAGAATAAATCTATTCATCGTCTCCTTTCTCATCATTTTATGATGTGACATTAGATTATATGCTCATAAGTGAAACATAATAAATAATTTTCAATTATCTAACTATATCATAAAAAGATGAAATGATGATGAGAAAGAAGATGAATAGTATTGCTCTAACAATTATCATTGTTATCACTGTTTTATTTTTTATAAAAAAATTCTATTCACAATTTTGAGTAGGAGATTGCATGTACAATTTCATTAATAAATGAGAGTAAAAGAGAAAAAAAATATCATTTTAAAAAAAGTATTATTGCAAATTTTAAATTTTTTCTAAATATAACTATATGAACTTGCACGAACAATCTCCAAATAAAAATTGTAGGTAGGCTAAGGTGTTGTTTATTTTTCAAACACATCTCATCTCATTTCAAATTCATCATTATATTTTTTTAATATTTCATATAAAATAAAATAAATAATTCAACTTTTTCAAATTCTAAAATAATTTTTTCAAATTTTAAAATAAAACTAATATTAAAAATATATATTATAATAATATATATATATTTTTAACCTTTATCTCATCCCATCTATAAAAATAAACAAGGCCTAACTCTTTTTTTATATATCTGCCACTTCAATGATTTTGCGAAGTCTTACGTTTGGGATGCAAAGAGATGGGCAAGATTAGGTGGTCTCGAGTAGCCGTTGAAAATCAATTCGAATAAGCTTAAGTTTGACTTGATTCGTTTTATTTAATTGACTAGTTTTGAAAACAAAATTATAATCGATAATTAAGTGATAGAAGAATAATCTCAAATGTACTTATTATTCTTTAACTTCAAGAATAACTATTTCTTCAATATTATTTTAAGAAAAAAGAGAAAATTATATTCTTAATTTGTTTAAGCCCTCGTAAATATAATTCTATATATGTAGATTATATAAAGACAGAAATCTAATGTCTTAGTAATTTGTTAGAATCCTTTTTTCTTTTGAAAGAAAAGCATATATGTCATTAATCAATAAATGTTACATAATATGTTATTTAAAACAAGACTATCCATAACATTAAGACCCTCTTCAATCTAACATTGATCCCCTTGCTTTTATAGTGCATTTTTTTAAAACCATTTTGTAGTGCTAACTTGGCCTGTTTGTGAACCTCAAGCTCAACCAGATGAATTCCTGAACACTATCTTAAGATCTTCAATTATTTTTCCATACCAAGCCAAACACATATCACTATTTTGAACTACCTTGAGTACTATAAGAGCATCTCCTTCCAATATTGCTTGTCCAGAACCCAGATTAGAACAAAACTCAACTGCCTTCCACAAAGCGATACACTCAGCAATATAATTGGTTGATCAAATCAATAGCTGATTTTTGGAAGCATGTACTTCTCTCTTGTAACGGAGCCTCCTTGAAGACTTCCACACTGTTCACTGCAGTTTTTACAATCAATCTTGGACTAACAAATTCTAACTCAAAAGATTCTTGTTCCTTCTAAACCAAATTCCTTTTATGATCGACCCTCCTACTTATAGTTGTTGTCTATTACATCTTCTGCGCCTTAAAGACCTCCTTAACTGTATAAAGTCATGCTCATACTTGAGCTTGTAAGAATTTGGATAAGAATTTGGGAGAATATCAATTAATAAAAGAATAGTTAGAATACTTATTTCTGATTATTGTTGATCAAATATTTACAAAAATCTATTGTTTATTGATTTGTAAATTCACACAGATTTTTATATGGAGAGTATTAGGTGGGGGGTTTTGACTTTTGAGTCGATCTTTCTTTATCTTAATAGATGCGATTGATGGAGAATCACATACCTTTATTTATAGATAGACCAAAATCTTATTTACTAAGTGTTACTTTCTTTCATTAAGAAATATAACATTTGGTCTTAAATAAGTAATATCTTTATTTTTAATTAGCTAGAGTTTTTAATATAAAATTATTAAGATAATTAAAATAAATAAATATAAGTTTTTAATATAAATTTAAAATTATTAAAAATATATATATATATATATATATATATTTATATATATATATATAAAATATAAGATGTGACATGTAAATCACTTTTAAATCTCCTATAGGAAATGTTTTCTTTCAGAACCTTTTTAAAGAAGATCTTCTTTTTCTGCTCACACATCTTGAGCAGGAGGAGAGCTCCAAAATAGCATGCATCATTGACTCATCTCAGCCAAACGTATAGGACATGGGGGTTGTATCAACCTGCACGTAGCTTCTAAATAAACTTTGTCTAGTAGGTGAACATTGAAATATTGTTGCAAGCTAATTTCCGAGATGGGAGGATCAGAGGGAGGAGAGACGTGTGGCAGAAAAATGACTAATGTTGCAGTTCTGGATCAGCTAAACCGTGTCATGGACAAAATTAAACCAGTGGTGTAGAAAATCAAATCGACTGTTGCTTAAAATGTTTCAATTAAAAGTAATATTTATAATTTGAAAAATGGGAGACGTTGAGGATCGGTCCGGCTGTCCCCAGCGTCCAAAGCAGCTTAACGTTATATGATGAAAAATATATTAAAATAAAATAAAAAATATAATTAAATAAAAAAATGAAGATTAAAAATATAATAAAAAAATAAAATGAACAAAACATAATAAAAAACATAATAAAAAAATAAAATGAAGATGAATTTAAGGAAATTCAGTCATGGAGCGAACGGAGCCGTACGGGTCCGAAATGGGTTTAAGGCTGCCGGGGCACACCGGAACTCGCCGGAGCTCGCCGTCGTAGGGGTGAGGTCGCCTGAGTCCGCCGGTCCCGATGGCGTGGGACGTGTCGCCCACCGCCACCGGGGGCGGTGGGGGCTGCTCTGTGTGGGGGGTAGACTAGGGGTGTTCATCCGGGTTCCGGATTTAGGAATCCGGAACCCGAATTCGAAATTTTCTTAAATATTTTTAAAAAAAAATTCAAAAATGTTAAGAAATAAATAAAATTTTAAATCGAGTCGGGTACAACCCGGCCTGGATGAACACCCCTAGGTCAGACGGTCTGCCCTATAGGATTTCTCATTGAAAATATGTATGTCTCGAATATTTTTCTTTAAAATAAACAAATAGGATAATGCTATTTGAACCAATAGATCATGACCATTGGTTGATCTTTTTTTTTTTTTTTCGTTTTTGGTTTAACTGGTCGCCTAAAAAAAAGGAAAAAAAAAAAAGAAAAAGAAAAACCCAACGGAAGTTGCTAACTTGAACGCTACTTCCATAACTGGCACCACAAACAGCCGACTCTTGGCAAGCCCAAAATCATGATGCCTTTCCAGATAGATCTACAGCAACTCCCTCCTCCTCATCTTTCGTAGATGTTCCTCCCCCAACACAACTCTCCCTGTGAAAACAATGGCCGTCCGGTGATTCGGGCTTCGAAAACATGGAGATTCAACTTAAAGACCTCCATCCTACTCAAGGCTATCTTCAACCCAAGCCCGAGCTCTCCGAACGATCCGATTCCATCCACAACGATGTCTCCACCAAAGATGACCGCCCGCTCCTCAAGCCTGAGTCCTCCTCCTCCTCCTCCTCAGAGAGCCCCGAGGAGCTGGAGAAGAAGTTCGCTGCTTTTGTTCGACATGACGCGTACGGACCAATGGGACGCGGCGAGCTGTTCTTTAAGGAGAAGGTCCTGCTTGCCGTCGCGTGGGTGATTCTGGTGCCCATACGCGTGGTCTCCGCCATTAGCGTGCTGCTTTTGTACTACGTGATATGCCGGATTTGCACGCTGTTCTTGGCGCCGAATCGGGACGACGATGAGCAGGAGGATTTTGCGCACATGGGCGGCTGGAGAAGGGCTGTAATTGTCCAGTGTGGGAAGTTCCTTTCCAGGATCATGCTTTTCGTTTTCGGTTTTTATTGGATCAACGACACGTTCCGAATTCCTGACAATGACGACAAGTCATCTGCCGCTCTGGTACTCGATGCCTTTCTCTTTCTGTGATTTTATTGTTCCATGTAAAAATTGCATTTGGGATGAGTCCCTTAGAAGACCTGCCTGAATTCTGTGGCCACCAAATTTGACTTTCATATGATTTTCATCCCTGAAAGGTATAAAAGGTAGCTCACCCAAATTCAAGATACTGAATTTGGTATGCATTAACGATGGACGGGGAGAGACAGTCATTGCCACTTTTAAAATGCTTCAATGTTGCGTTGAAAATTTAAGGAGAAAATTGATCAGAATCGAAACTGTATTTTACTCTGAAGGTAGAAAGCCAATTTTATTTTCCAGCTGCTATATAATTCACTTTAAAATAAAATAGGACGAAAGCGACTAGGAAAGTTGTATGGATCACATTAGCGTCCTGTCCTATAGGCTATATAAATCAACATCACCCCAGTAACTGCCGAATTATTTTTGTAGATTAGTCAATTACTTCAGCCATGAACTAGTGAATGTTGTGCTTGAATATTTTTCATCTCGTTGTTTAATCGTGTGGGTCCGGGGATTTGTGTTCTGAGATTTGTTTGTTCTTACTTCTTTTAAATTTTCTGTAATTTTTTTTGTCAGAATGAGCGCAAAGATGTGTGTGAAGAGCCTGAAAGACCTGGGGCAATTATATCTAACCATGTCTCCTATATAGACATATTGTATCACATGTCTTCATTCTTCCCAAGCTTTGTTGCTAAGGTTTGTTCTTTTGGCATGCTGAATAAAACCCATGTCACCCTTATGCTTTTCTTTTTCCCAGTTTTTGGTTCTTTTCCTGATGCATTTTTGTTCTGAATCTTTTGCTTGTGATCCTGGATTGCATTGCTAAAGCGATCAGTGGCTAAACTTCCTCTAGTTGGTCTCATCAGGTTAGTTCACTTCATAACCTTCTCAACTTTTTGCTTTCTTGTAATAAATTCCATAATTGTACAATTTAATAGTTGAGTGTAATTATTGCATAAATAAAATTATAATATGAAAGGTGCAATATACTAAATATTGTTAAACTGAATAGTAATACTCTAAATTTTTGAATATTTAAAGCTAGTTTGATTTTCCTCTGCTTTTTTTGTACATAAAATTATAATTCTTTCCAAGTCATGAAATCTAAAAATTACTCTTCTCTTTGTTTGACACGAAATGTTTCTTGAAATTAGTATTTCTGGGCAAGTCACGTCCATATTTTGTAGTATTGCAACCTTGTATTCCATTATGTATGCAGCATGTCTGCTTAGAGAAGATAAAGTTCTCTTGGCATGTTTTTGGCAGCAAGTGCCTCGGTTGTGTATATGTTCAGCGGGAGTCAAAGTCATCTGACTTCAAGGGTGTTTCAGGTACAACTTGGATGGGCTATGTTCTTTAATCCTGCTCTTTATATTGGAGGATATGGACATCACTCAAAATGCCTCTCGTTTTTTTCCCTTGCATCTTTTCTAGTGTTTATTTTTTTAAATTTCCAAGAATACTCTATATTGTAAACTGCACATCATGATATTAATTGCTGATTTAAGCCGAAACTTTTGTTGAAAGGAAAAAGAATGCTGAAAACTTTGTTGCCCTGCTGTATCAGAAAAACGTATGCTTTTTACCATTTATCCTTGAATCACAATGTAGTGACTGAAATAATTTTGGTAACCTGTCTCACCCCCAAAAAAACAACCCACCCTTCCCTCTTTCTCTGGTTTGAGTGAACACACACAAACCGGCTAACCGAGTGTAACTAGAGCAGTATGCCTCCTCTATTATTGTGTTGGGCTTATGCATGTGTTCTGTTGTTTTAATCCCTCAATTGCTTGCAGGTGTTGTGACTGAAAGAGTTAAAGAAGCTCATCAAGACAAGTCTGCTCCAATAATGATGCTTTTTCCTGGTAATGAGTTTTCTATGCCACATATCCATATGATTTCTGCTGTTTTTCAGAAATTGTACAACTATATTTTCGGTAGGAACTTGAGAAAATTGAAGTTATTAATAAATTGCACTGTGTTTGCAAGAAACAGTATTTGATGATATTACGTAATGTGCTTTAGTGTATGTTTGAGATTGCGGTGAGAAATATAGTTTATAGTTTTAGGACTTATAGTTTATAATTTAAATAATAAGCTCTATATTTAAAAAGTTGTTTACTATTTAGTAAACATGTATTTAAAGCGCTTATGAAAGTTAGTTACAGTAACTTTTTAAAAATATATAGTTATCCGCAGGAGCTTTCTAATAAAAACTTCAATTTGATGCTTTTTGAAAAAGTAATTTTTTAGCTTTTTCAATTGATTAAAGCACTTTTTAAAAATTTACTAAATATGTCATTTTTCTTTAAAAGTGCTTTTAACTGCTTAAAAACACTTTTTAAACTTCGAAATACAACGCCAAACAAGCTCTTAAAGAAAAAATGAATTCCTGTGGTAGAAAGTTTTAAACGGTTGGTCTTCTAGAGTATCTACACGCCAGTCACCACCCTGCCGTTATGGAAACCTATAATTATCTGACTATGACTGGCTTCTTTAGTTAGTAAAGACTAGCAAATCTTCAGACAGGAATTCTCCTGTATTCTTTAAGTTTTAGCTTCATCAATGGAATTGTCAGCAGTCTGTATAGTGTAGGACAGGATTAATTGTAGGACTGGTATGTTGCTCACTTGCTCTTATGATCAAATAACTGTCTCTATGGTCATAGCTTAGATGTTTGAAGGATGTTCCTGTTATGTTTGATATGATGTTTTTACCTATAAAAATGCCTGATGTGATGTGTTCAGCAAGAATGTTAAATAATAGGGCATTCAAAGATTGTGAGAGGACAGTGGTAGATTTAAGAGCCCTTTTTTCAATACTCTTTATCTTTGGAGGGCAGCTAATGATAGTTTATGCTTCTTTAGCTTTCTAGCGTTTTTAGAATTGTGTTCCTTTTCTTCATCCCGCTAGTTGGGTGCTTCCTATTGTATACTTTAGTTCTCTTCTTTCCATTAAAATTTATGATGGTTTCCAAGCCATTTATTGGAAGCTGCAGCATTAGGATCTATTATGCGTATATCTAGCCCTGATTGCATTTCAGTATATTTTTTTGGTAAGTAATAAGGAAAATTTTATTCCAAATAAAGAGGTATTGCCCAAGTATACAGGGTTATACAATTGGGAACACCTAATTACAAGCTGAAACTGAAAAATTATAGCAGAGCAGTACAATCATCTCCATTTCTTACAAAATTTTTCACCCAAAAACTTACAAAGTGCTACAAAAACTTTCTAATATCCCCAATAGAATGTTCACAGTTTTCAAAACGTCGTCCATTCCTTTCTGCCCATAAACACCAAAATAAACACAAAGGGATCATCTAGCCCTTATTGCATTTCAGTATTTATTGCTTTTTATTTTTTATTTTATTTTCTTTTGCAGAAGGTACAACTTCAAATGGAGACTTCCTCCTGCCATTCAAGACAGGTGCATTTTTAGCAAAAGCGCCAGTGCTTCCAGTGATCCTATGGTATCCTTTCCAAAGATTTAGTCCTGCCTGGGATTCAATATCTGGGGTCAGTGCTTAACTTTCATAACCTTCTGTGGTTTCAGATGATGGTTTAGGATGATGAAAGCTTGTGTAACACACTGTTGATCCCATGAGAGTTGATTTGAAAAGGCTCAATGTTTTGGGTGAATACTGTGAATTTATTCAATATATATGCAAGTAAATAATATGAAAAATGGTAACCTTTAAAAAAAAATGATAAATGGTATTGCGGGAAACTGAACGAAAGTTTTTTTTTAACTTGTGATCATGCAAAGTTTTGGGATGCTCCAACAGAAATTCACGAATTAATTTAAGGTGGAGGGAATACTATCTATTTTTCCCCTTTGGTAGAAATACAAATACTTTTTGATACAGAATAGTATATGAGAAGTACTGGAAATAGTGCCAATGTATTTCTAAATATCCTCCTAGTGAAACCTGGTCTAAAATCAAATTGGTTGGTTTAATGATAGACTTCTAAGGGAGTGTGTTTGCTTATTGTATTTGTGTAGTCTGAGCTATTTATTCCCATTAAGTATATCTTTTATATATAAAAAAAAAAAGTGATTTATTCCCATTAGGCTTGAAGATTCTGTGGTTTTGATGAATTTGTTGGCTTCTAAATCTAAAATTATCTGCTCAGAGCTCAGTCACTAAATTCTAGGTTCATGGAAACTAAGACTTACTTTCTGCTCAAAGTGCGAGTGCTAGTGGAAAGAACAGCTTGGAAAACACAGGAAAATTTCAAAGTCTTCAATTAATTCCCATCGTGATCGAACTCTTTGCATATACGTATATTTCTGCAACAGTATGCTCCTATCTGCGTTATTTCTCATTGTTTCTCATGAGCTTATATGTTTGGAGAAATGTTGTGTTTGTGGCAGCTATTGCACTTTAGTCCTAATTGTTATGTGATTCTTTACTTGTAGGTGAGGCATGTCATTTTTCTTCTCTCTCAATTTGTAAATCGCTTAGAGGTGATACGATTACCTATTTACTACCCCTCGCAGCAAGAAAAGGATGATCCAAAACTATATGCCAACAATCTTAGAAGGTTGATGGCAAGCGAGGTAAACATATCCAATCATTTTCTATATGAAATTACTTAAAGCTAGTTACATTACTTCTTGAGTTCTTGCATGGGACTTAACCGTTCATTTGTAGTCAGAGAGACATGTATGGGAGCCTTTGCTTCCTAATGTTGGAATCACTTTTACGTGACTCCAACTTATCTCCCAAGTTGTGAAAAGCAGAATTTGGGGAATCATCTGACTTAAGAATTTGGCCTCCAATAGATGTGCTCGAACCATTGCAAAACTATACTACATGTATTTTTTTTACTAACATTAGGGTGGTCTACAGTTTCACTCTCCCAACGGAAGTTGGTTCTTAAGGTTTGAGGGGAATTGTAACTGTATGCAACTGCTTCTTAAGGTTGGCCCTGTGGCTTAATAATGTTGGTTTGCTGTATGGTGCTATGCACTAGTCAAGTGAAGGAAATTGATGCATAACACTTGCTAAGTTTTCTCAAGTATACCTCCGGTATACCTGGGCTTAGCCTTTTTATTAATGAAGTCCTTTTGATTATCTATCAAAAAAAAAAAGTGAAGGAAATTGATGCAGTAATGAACAATCAGAACTCAGAAGCGCTTATTGCATGTGGTGGGAAACTAGTTTTATTATGAAGCGAGGGCCTAAGGCACCTCTATCATCCAATGACTTCTCAGTGGAGGCAAAATCCATTACAGCTGTAAAGAAATGGCATAAATTTCATTAATACGACTTTTGAATCCAGCAGGCCCAGCACAATTTTTAGTGCTATTGTAGCCTCTATCTAGAGATTTTGATATTAACTTGCTTTTATTGCTGTTACTTCATTCTGCATACAGGGAAACTTGATTTATTCAGATATTGGGCTGCCTGAAAAAAGAATCTATCTCGCTGCTCTCAATGGTAATAATAGCCTGCCTAGTGTTTTGCATCAGAAAGACGATTGATAATTTCATGGCTTCGCCCCCAAATGATATCTTGTCCCAGTTGAGTTATCTTAGTTTCAATTGGTATTTGCTCATAAATGCACAGGCATATAACAAGGGGTGTATTCACCCATCTATTGACATAGACATTGGTCTGCTATTGCCTTGTTACATTCTTACAGTAAATATGGTGCTATAAGGCATTTTAATCTATAATGGTTTTTTTTATACATTTGGGGGAGGGGGGTTTCAAACTCCAGACCTCCATTTTGGAGGTTGGGGTTATGCCAATCAGGCCACAGGCCTTTGGCGTCTATAATGGTTGTATTGCTATAAGTGGTGGTCGCATAGCAAATATGAAATGTCTTGAAACCCTTCGATGTCAGACTTTGCATCTGTAGATCTGAATCATCTCTTTTGTGTGCCTACAGGTTTGTTCTGCCAACACTAATTCAGAGCTATCTGTATACTCTTTGTATGGTTATGTTATCTATAGAAAAACGAATTGAAAGTTTATACAGAAATCATGCTCTGAACAAGTATCTCTATGGACCAATGTGTTGATGCACACACACCTATCCATTATTGAATGCCGCTTAGGGTTAGAACAGCATTTAAGGCCGTTCTGAAGTTTCTACATATTGATTTATAGAGATCATAGAAGATTACTCCATTATGGGGTGGATTGGGTGCTTTTATTGCTGATGCTGAATAGTCTTCATAAACTTCAGAAAATTAGTGGGGTTTGTTTTGAAAGGATAGTGGAATAGATTTCTATGGCTTCGGTAACAGCAAGTTCTATGATCAGAACACTATTCTAAATGGTTGAAGACTCCTCAATTATGACATATGATGCTTTGGTTGAACTAAGCCAAGCCCAAATGCCAAAGGGTGATGCAAAATGCAAGAATATGGAAAAGTAGAGTCCAGCGCCAAGATTTTTATTGCAGAAATAATAAGAGGCTCACCAAAGGCAAGCTATCTATGGTTGTTCTATACTTTTTTTTTCCTTCTCATTTGCATTCTTTGCCCAAGGCTAACAAGTGAAGGCTCAATTGTGTTTGATTAATCTACTATCTTTTGGTCAATTTTACTGAGTAAAATAGTGCAGTTTTACTGGATAAAAGATGAACTTATGAATTCCAGTAGATAAAAGCCAAGATATCAATGGTTGTTCTAGTGTGTGTGTGTGTGTGTGTTTTTTTTTTTTTTTTTTTTTTCTGCATTCTTTGCCCAGCTAACAAGTGAAAGCTCAATTGTATTTGATTTATTTACTTATCTTTTGGTCAGTTTTACTGAGTAAAATAGTGCAGTTTGGATGAAAAATAAACTCATCAATTCCGGTAGGTAAAGGAGGAAAACTTTTAAGTATATCACACTCACCATCCCACTTTTGTGATATTCGAAATATGTTATACAGTCATTTTCCGTATTTTTTATACTATATTTTCTTTTTAAAAAAATAATGCAGCAAATCACATTAATGACATACATAAAAAATACGTAAAAGTGATTGTACATCAAATTTTTATTTTATCTCATAGACTCATAGTGGAATGAAAGTGGAACGAGATACATAAGAGTTTTTCATTTTGATCATTGTTTGCTATGCTAATCTTTTGAACTGCAGCATGTAATTCTTCTTTAAATAAACAATTAACCCTTAATCTTTTTCTCTTATTCGTTATTATATGCAAAATTGATTTGAAAGCTTCTATTCGTTCGCCATCAATTTCACTAATCTCTGCAACTGTCACAGACTCACAAGACATAAATATGCCTTACCAAATATATTTGGTTAAGACTAATCCTTTTTGAGATTAATTTCTTGATAAAATGATAAACTGTTGATTTTGGTTTCACAGTTACAGAGACCGAATAATATGCACCTTCCATAATGGGTCTTTTCCCTTTAAATTTATGTTAATCTATTGTAGATTTAATGAATTATATGAAAAATTATTTTTGTTAAATATTAAAAAAAATAAAATATTTTAGTAGTTAAAATATTTTTCTTAAATTTTATGTGTCTATTAATTTTATGAGTCCAAACATGTGGGTGGATGAACGTGCCACATTAACCATATATAAGATGTATAAGAAGAATTTTTCCCATATCACTTGCATCATTTATAAGACATGGAAAAGTGTTTGTTGGTGCCTACAAGATTAAGGTGCACTTTGGATAGGGAGTTGAAATGAAAGTTAAAAATTGAATAAAATATTATTTTTTAATATTATTATTATTTTAAAAATTGAAAATGAAATGAAATAAAATAATTATTGTATTCAAATCGGGCTTTAAGACAAAGAAATGATGATAGTTAATGCTAAGTCCTCATTATACAGTTATTTTATTCTCATGCTCGTGATGTGTAGAGCACATTATTGATATTATTTTAAACGGTAAGATTTGATCTGTGAGATTTAAATTTTAAAAAGTTTTTTTGAATTAAATTATGTTAAGTTTGATTTTTTTTTTTTTTTGAAAGAATGTTATGTTAGTATTTTAATATGTGTTATGAATTATTGGGGGCGGCTCTCATGCCACTTAATTATTTTGTGAATGATCCCATCACCATTATTTTAAGTCTTGTATAGTAACTTGCATAGTAATTTCAATGCCTATAAATATGAGTTTCATTCGTTCTTAAATTCATAAAAAAAATATATAGAATGAAGAAAGTTTCAGTTCTTAAGAGTTCCAAAGAGTTTCTTTTATATTTCTCTTACAATAATAGTAATTTTCTTTTTAGTTTTATAACACGTTATTAACACGAGGTTCTATCGATACTGAAACTAGTGGTCTTCTACTTTAAGTAAGTTTTTCAATATATTATTTGCAGTCCTCGAGATAAATATTAAAGGTAATATTACTGAATATTACTTGATAAAATTCTACTTTTATTTTCATGATTATGTGAATATATTTCTTAAATCCACATATTTATTTTTGTGATTTATATATATAATGTCAAATATTGAGATTTATTACTATTGACATTTCTGGAAAAAGTTATTTATCCAGAATTCTTGATAAGATCTATTTGGATATGATGATGAACTTGGGAGATATAATCATATAAGAAAATCATGTGTCCCTGAAGGATCGTGCTGTGTATCTCATGATAAAAAATCATCTTACTGTGTGAAATAAATTAAGAGAGAGATATGAGCACCAGAAGATGTAATCTTCTCAAAAGTTTATTATAACTTATTGTACCTGAAGTTGTAATATTTTAAGAGTGGTATTGAATATTCTGTACTCTTTAAAATCAGTTCAATATTAAAATTATGCAGTGAGAAGGTCACTGATAATGATATTTAAAAGAAGACATATATTATTTTTCATATCTCGAATGTGCTCCTGCAATAGCAGTATCGAGAGTGAAAGTTCAACAAATATTCTGAATTTTTATTTTGTCTTCCAATGATTGAGCTAAATAATGAGTTTTTGTTAATAAATTATCAGTTCGTCTTATTAATGATATTGGATTTACACTATTCTCAGAAGTGAACGGTGCATCCTTTCAAAGGAATCAATGGCATAAACGTGGTAGAAAAATTATAGAAGTGGTAGTCCCAAAAGTGACCACTAAAGATGATAAAAATATATCGTATCACTAGAAGTGATCAAACTTAAAGAAGGATAAAAATCCTCAGAATAATTTTTCATAGAAAGATGAAGATGTTTGTCATAAATGTGGTATGACTGAACAGTGATCACGTACCTGTTGTACGACAAAACACTTGATTTACTTATATAAAACTTTTATATATTATAGTAAAATTTATCATGTTTTGAAATAACAAAAAGTCGGTGCCTAAAGCACAACAAGAAATTATTTAGGATAATAAAACCATGTTTAAATTTGATTCTCTTATAAATGAATGTGAACCAGAAGTTCAGAGGATTATCTATTTGCAAAGTGTTGCAAATCAGTTACAAGATGTATTTACTAACACTAAAGGTGTTGTAAAATTATATATTACTACTGTTAATGCTTAAGTAAGAATTGAAGTCCCTGAAGGACGAGTTGTTAAAACGGCAATTAAATGAGTTTAAGATACGCCTGAAGCGTTGAAAGACCTATTAGTGCAAAAGAGAAAAGAAACGGTGCTTCTGAAGAGACCGTACTTTCTGTATAAAATATAATCCTCCTAAAGAGGTAACTCTCGAAGAGTATAACTCCTGAAGAGTACAAACCTCCTAAAAAAGAACCTCCTGTAGAGGTATTTCATGAAATGTTTTCTCTTAAAGAAGAACAATGAGATCTCAATACATTTCATTAGTACTGGAAAATTTATGGATAGAAATAAAACTGTTGTCGACAACATATATGATAACACTTGATATTACAGAAGTAATAAAGAAAGTGAGTCAAGAATTGTCGAAAAATGTCGACGTAGAAATGATTGGCCAAAATGAAAAGCAGCTATTGAAACTGAATTAAAATCGCTAGCAAAGCGAGAGATATTTGGATCTGTTGTACAAACAGCAAAAGGTGTAATGCCTATAAGATATAAATGAGTATTTATACGAAAGCGTAATGAGAAAAATGAAATTGTACGGTACAAAACACAATTTATCGCACAAGGTTTCCTGCAGAAACCCTAGAGTAGTTATGAGGAAACATATTTCCTTGTTATGAATGCAATCACATTCATATTTCTAATCGGTTTGGTTATTACAAAAAGACTAGATATGCAATTGATGAATGTGGTCACTGTATATTTATAAGGATTATTAGATCATATATAAAGATATATCTCTGCTCTTATCATGGTATTTACAGTCTCAGAAGAAAATATGAGTGGTTGAGATATAAAAAGTTTATGATTCAAATCTGGGACATTAACAAAAGAATTAATTATCAAACATAATATCGTTCTGGATAAACAATAACTGAATCTATGAAACATGTGAGATCTTTTTGCTGGAGTAAACTAATGGTAAAATTGGTTATATTTAAATAACAACCCGAATCTTTTAAATTTTTTCAAGATCTCGTTTGTCAACAATGTTAAGCGGATTTGATTTTCGGCCGAACCGATAATATTAGACCCCAAATTTTTACAACTTTTATCATACATGGATGGTTTCCAATGTTATTTCCGCAGTATATAAACAAGTTTTCTCTAATAACGCCGAATGAAGGGGAGAAAATTTTAGATGAAAATATTATCATGTTCTCTTTAATGCATTATTTAGATGGAAATCATGTTTAAATTCTTAACTTGTTATATATGCTGAAATCATATTTGTTTATTACTTGAAAAATTTACGCATATTCACAGAGGGAGTTTAAGTATTACTGCAGGTCTCAGATTTCTACTAAGTTTGTCAAGCGCCTTATATGTAGGGTTCCTTCTACCTTATCCGATGTATTTTAAATCCATAAGGCCCTGAAGTACCAAAGCGAACAATATCGGATAGGGATATGGAGCTGCCTGTATATGCCACATCTTTAAATCACTCAAAGATTATTGCAATTCATAAAGCAAATCGAGAGTGTATTTAGCTGAAATCAGTGATTCAACATATCTAAAGAAAGTGTAGTCTTTCATGATCAATGATAACCCAATAATTTTATATGAAGATAATACTGCTTATGTCAGAGGAGGATATATCAAAGATACGATCAAGTGATAATCTGACAAATTTATTTACAAAAGCATTACCAACTGCAACATTCAAGAAGATTGTGCAAAACATTAGAATGCGAAAACTCAAAAATTTATCGACATGCACTTTTTAGGGAGAGTAAATGTCATGAAGACTTGTGTTAATTGTACTCTTTTTCCTTCGCTAAGGTTTTGTCCCATTGGGTTTTCTTTTGCAAGTTTTTAATGAGACAATCTTAAAGCACTTGGCAGTAATAAGAATACTGTATTCTTTTTCCTTCGCTATTAGTTTTTCTTCCCACTGGATTTTTCCTTGGTAAGATTTTTTTTCCCACTGGGTTTTTTGGAGGCGGCTCCCGCCCCCTTTAATTATTTTGTAAATGACTCCACCACCATTATTTTAAGTCTTGCATAGTAATTTCAATGCCTATAAATATGAGTTTCATTCGTTCTGAAATTCTTAAGAAAAATATATAGAACGAAGAAAATTTCAGTTCTTAAGAATTCTAAATAATTTTTTTTATATTTCTCTTACAATAATAATAATTTTTTTTTTTAGTTTTATAACAATAAGTATGTTTTACACATATTTGAGAATAGATTTTTTAATACACAAATCTTGATGACACTTCACTTGACACATGTATCCAATTTCTTCCGTTACTTGCATCGTCGTTAGTCAAGTGTAACTAAGCTATTTAACGCAAACGACATCATTTTAAAAGACAAAAACATCCTCCTTTAATCAAAAAAGAGGAAGAAGAAGACAAAAACACCCTATTATAGGATTGTTTGGGTCGCAAGAAAAGGATGTCCAACGCATTTGCAAGAATCTCCTGTCCAGTACTTGCTTTTGACCAAATCATTGCATTTTCTTTCTTTTTTCTAAAATACCCCAAAAAAATAAATAAATAAATAAAAAATTCCCCCTCTTCCCCTCGGCCTCAGATTTTTGTTGTATGGAGCTTTGGAAAACAGAATTCTTGAATGAGTTAACTATCTGGGTGGACTCAAAGTCTATCTGAAAGCCTCTTAAAACTGCAGAAATTCCTTCATCATTCGTTTTTTGGATAAGGTCCTCTTATCAGATATATTTCAACAAGAACTTAGAATTTAGACATATGCCTATCTCCTTTTAAGGCTTCTCAATCCCAAGTTACTATTATTATTTTTTTTAAAAAAAGAGGATGATATCCCAATTTTATTAACAATCCTCATTTATAGCGAAAGAAAATTATGGCAATAATTCTGACACCTGGGATGTACATATATCCCAAGTTACTATTTATTCACATGTTTATCTCTTTTCTTAATATATAATCTATTTCATATGGTCATCTTTTTAACTTGGTTCAAGTAGTTAAAAGTGTTGGGCTTGGGAGTATGCTTCCCAGGTTTAAATTTCCTTGGGTAATTTCCTTAGGTGCAAAAATCTCTTAGGGCCATAAAGCTGGATGTTTTTTTCCTTAAATTACTTAATATACGTTTACAAAAAACTCCTTATTGAAAGCTTGTACACCTTTAGAATTAGTCAAGATGCTGATCCTGAATATCCGATACCAATAAAAAAAACCGTTGCACCAGGGAACACACTAGAGAAAAAAGACTGTAAACAATATCCTCCATTCATGCACTGTTCACATGCAGAGATTAGTGCTCTTTTACTTGAGAAGAGTTCCCAATTATAATGCACCTTATGGCCAATCAATCCAACCATTCATTGTTTGAAAAATACTTCATCTTCATGAGAATGCTACGAAAGTGATTTTAGTCAATTTTCTTTTGAATTGAATTTTTTAGTTAGTAGTTCTCTTGATTGCTTAAGCTTTCAAATGTTTTACTCAGAAAAAAAACTTGATCTTATCTTATCACAAAGAAAAAGGGTAATTGAATTTGTGAGTAAACTACACTCCTTGAAAGCGACCAAACTTTATTCAAAAGTAATGCTATAATGCCCACTTTATTTGACATCTCTTGTATTTTAATTTTTTTTAATTTTTTTTATACTTAATGATTAAGAAAGTGATTATTAGTATATTGATATTTTTTTTATATTTTTTAAAAATATTTAAATACATAAACAAAATACGAAAAGAAAAATAATAAAAAAATTCATTTTTTTTCTATTTTTTATCATCATTTTTTTTTATCATTTTAAAATATTTGAAAAAATATGAAAAAATATCAATACACTAATAATCACTTCCTTAATCATTAAGCAAAAAAAAAAAAATTAAAATACAAGATTTGTCAAATAGAGGTGCCAAATGGAGTTGGACATACTATCATTTTCCTTATCAAATCTCTTCTTCTGACGCTCAACTTATAATACAAGGGAGAAAGAAGGATGAAATATCACAAACATCACATTATATTAATATTTACAGGCTGAATAAAAATGGAATAAGAAGAGTAGCAAAAGATTGGTTCCATTCTGTACCAATACCAGAATCAACAAACTTTGGAAAAGAATCTGCCATGAACAACAAAAACTACCTAAAATATAAGTAAAATCAAACAAAACACACTAGAAGTACAATCTACAGCTAAAGTAGGGCAATGCTTTGACATACATGCTCTCTCTTCTTACTGGTTTCGACATTAGACTAGTATTACAATGACGACAAGCAGCACCTCCCGACTCTACTAAATTTGAAAGATAATTAAAAGGCCGCATGCCTTGAAGGGTCAGTGGACAAAACAAGTTTCCCCTTCAAGCTAAGCCTTTTCGATGTACTAAGAAAATCAACTGATTGCATACCCTCCAAACATATAGTTACCTTTCTTTCAAAGAACCAAAGTGAGACCATCTTAATTCCCATGGTGGTAAGCAGCCTTTCAAGGGTGATTGTAGAAATAATGAAGATGTTGATAATTGCTTTTGCCTCGTGGAGATCGAGGACAGGCAACTGAGGGAACTTGTCAGCCTCTTCTTCTCACTATCATGCATTTCATAATTATGGTCATGCCTTACAGCAGATACCTTGAGGGTTTTAGGAAGTATCCGGTTGCATATCGAACCTACCACGAAGGAAACGAATTTGATTAACAAAAATACTCAAACATCACGGAATATACAAACTTTTGTGCCTCTCTACTAGAAGAGGATAATGCTAAAGAAAAAAGAAGGTTCAACTACAAGGAAAAGTTGTCCAGCTAGATGCTAATATTTTTATTAGGGAAATACTGTAGTCACAAAGGGATTCCACAAAAACAATCACACAAACTGACATGGCTTGATGTGGTTCGTTAAATTATAAAATTACTTTTATTATAAAGTAGATCTAATGGATCAGATGAAGCCACATCAGTTTGTAGAATTAATTTTGTGTAGTTCTTTTGTGGATTAGCAGTGCTCTTTTTGATACAGTAGTTGCCACTGCTGAAAATTCAACGGTTCAAGTCACATAGATTATCATGCTGTCTGTAGTTACAAGGGTTAAAAGGGGAAAATCATGTGAGGCGGTGACGACGGATAAATTTTTCACTCAGATTTCTATTACAAAACATAAGAAGCCATTTGTGACAAAAGCTATCGACTTTTAATTGGATTGCACAATCATGGGATGAAAATCTTGAAGGGCATCAATCTTCAAGGGCATCAAGATTGAAGGGCATCAATCTTGAAGGGCAGCAAATATTTGAATCCAAAACGCTCAAAACATATTTTGGAACAAAACTCTATGCAACTAATATTAAATGAACTAACAAAACAATATGTCAGAAGGAATATAGAGGGAGTACCTATTTTTGCTAGTCGATTTACCCATTTTGGAATATGTTTTCCTGTGAGCTTGTAACAAACGTCCGTGCAGAAATGATTGCAGTTCTTGGCAATTAGATGATATGTATCTCCATAGTAGCTTGATGAGTGCCGCTCCATGAATGATCTCACCTGATTAGGGCCCAAGCTTGTGGTCCCAATGAATATTGATCTCCTGAACTTGAAGCCTGGGCACTGCTGCGGTTCAACCTCAAAAACACCACTCGTCGGGTAGTCATGAGCTCCAAATGCATATTCTACACCGTGAACTGTACAGAGCAGTTGTGGCTATCAGAAAGTCATGGACATTCATTCGATAACCCAAAAGTAATATAAAGAGGTGAGAGTAACTAAGTACAGATTTCATATGCCACTTGCTTTTAAAACTTATTAGCTATGCTACTGTTCAATCATAAACCAATTTTCCCACACAACTGGCAACTTGTTCTCCCTCCTTTTCTTAATTTAGCTTGTATTACATAATTACTTTAAATATAATGTAGGCCATCGACCCTCCCTCCCTCCCATCCCAGTTAAAGAGAGTTTAGCTTAGCTCTGATTTCACCTTTAAGCAGAACCACACATATGTGCAAGTCAGCAAAATAGGCATCCACAAGGCATGGACCACAAATATTCTGCACCTCCTAGAGTCTCAACAAGATTCATGTTAGGATCCCTTTTTCCCTTTTCTCATTCAATTTCTCACTGTTTCCAACGACTATTTCATAATTTTCCAATTTAAAAGCAACATGTGCCGCTAAAAATGCGTCACATAATTGGATGTGACTAAGGACGACAAAGTCCGGATGAACTGATGAAGAGTATCATAGCTAAATTTAAAAAGCACACGTGGACTGAAACACTACCTATTGATTTAAGTAGAAGTAGTAGATAAAGATATCATCCAGTGAAAGCAAAATAAAGACAGCTAAGCATAAGATTCTATGTAATCCTGGGATTAACCCATGAGTCATTTGAATGAAGACACTAATTTGTCATTTCTAAAATGGACAAAAACATACCTTCCACACCAGAATGAAAGATACCGAGACCTGCCCAGTAAACATAGCCATTCATGGGTGTCAAGTCATACACATTAAGATAGACTGGGGTATTGCCAGGACCATAGCTAGTTGACTTTGCCTTGGGGAACATACAAAACCTGGTGGCTGATTTTCTTCTCAAATGAAAAACGGAAAATCGGGAGCCTGATTTGCATTTCAACCGAAAAGGCATAATGGATTTCTTTGATCCAAACTTCATGTTTCTTCAATAAACAAAAATCAGTTGATGACTGTCCTTGACCTGAGCATATGGGAAATACGCTGACATTAACCCTTTTATTAAAGATATTGGACTAGTGAACAACAATACAAATGAATGCAAGGAAAAAAAGAAAAACAACACAAACAAGGGGGTCAAAAGAACGCAGTTCAATGACTCTACTACAACTAAATTATTTCTTTTTATTTTTTGAGATAATATGATTTTTTATCTCATTATAAAAAATTGCCAATGTAGCTAAAGAAGAAAAAAAATGTCATTTTCAAGACGGCGACCATAGTCTTCATAATAAGGAAGGTTTCAGTTCAGAGCCAGCTCTATATTGTTAAGAAATTCAGATTTTTCTCTTGTTATGATTCTTAGATGAAGAAAACTATAAAATAAAAGACAACCACAGGATAGAAAGAGAAGCGTAACAAGAAAAGAAAAACCCAGTAATCGCAGAAAGTGGAGGCTAATAAAAAATGTTGAATGCTAATGTCTGGAATAGAAGTTCACAATCAGAGCAAAAACATTGCTACTTGCAAGATTAGGGGGAAAATAGATGGAGTATTAGAGCGTAGGAAAGCCAATAGAAGAAAGCCATCCACTACAATGATGTGAGGCAAGGATAGAGGGAGAATTAAAACAATAAATTTGTTCAAGGGGAAAATTGAAACAGGCAGAGAGAGAGAGAGAGAGAGAGTTAAAAAAAAAAGAAACTTAAGATCTTAAAAACTCCCTATTCCATTTGGGGAGGTCAAATGAAAATTTTAGTCCACAAACATGTAAAATTGGAACAAATTAAAACCAAACAATAACGTGCTGTTTTGATGAAACTAACCACATGCACGAAACAAGTTCTAAAAAAGAACCAAATTCATCCTAATTAGCCAGGATAGGGGAAGAACTATTTCAGATCTAGTTGAGACTGTAATGCACCAGAATATACACAAGCAAACACACCAGAAAACAACTTCAAAATGAACATCTTCTTCAGAGTAAGAGATCAGACGGATAAGAATGTTACTATTAGCTACTTACAGCCAATAACAAGAAACAAAAGTTTTCTGACTCATTGTCGAAAAAAAACGGGGCATGATGAGGGACTTGGTATCGTACATTTTAGCAAGATCATACCTTTCCTCGAAAATTTTCTCAGCAACCAAACAGCCCTAGAATATAATTACTGGTAAAAAATAAATACAGCTAAAGAAGTTAAAACATTTGGGTATGCAAGACCAACCCAAACGACAAAAACTTGAGCAATTAAAAAGACGAGGCTTACAATTATAGGGGGGGGAAACTGGACAGAAGAACTCACAAATTTAGAGCAGACGGGCATTAGATCCCAACAAAACCAGCTTCTTCACCTTCACCATTGAATGATCTAAGAAAAACCACGAAGTTCCTCAACAAAAAGACAATCATTTCAGAATTCTGAGGCGAGAAAAATACAAATCTACGGATATCAATGCCAACCCTTTTGCTGTCTCGTGTCTCGCAGACAAACTATGGGATAATTGCAATGTTTTAAGTTTAGTTCAGTTGCATTCCACATATAGAAGCAGTATCGTACTGTAATTATCTTTTTAGAATTATTACAGAATTAAATAACCACGTGGATCTTGACTGCTCAAACAACACTAATTATGAATGATTCTATTTCTAAAATTAGATTATTAATTTACTAAAGAGTAAGAGAATGTAAATTTTAGTTGGTCTTTTGTATGAGCAGGCCAGCTGTAGGCTGTAGCGGTCAAACAACGGGTCCCACGCTGCCCATCTCTACTGTTTTTACAGTCCAACATTTTGCTGTACCGAAAAAGAAGACCAAATCACAATTTTTATTTTTAAAATTTAATGATATAAAACTTAAGAAAAGTAAAGGAGGAATTTTATTTAAAAAATTATTTTTATTTTATTAAGTGATTGGGTATAAGTTGTTGATAAATCATTTCTGTTTTAATAAATACATCTAGACTAATTCAAAGAGAAACTGTTTTTTTAACAATAATTCTATTTATAAGGCTCGTTTTGAGACCACTTCATCATCCCTTACCTTCATAAAAATCGTTACATGTGTTACATGTTTTGAACACTGTTGATCTATGTTGTTTTCTTTCCCTCTCTCTCTCTCTCAAAAAGAAAATTCTATGTTGTTTTCTGTTCTTTGATATTACTGATATTTATTATAGAAAAAATTATATTTACAGTTGTAAGATATACAAGTCTAGTATGTTTTTTTTTGTAAAAAAATGAATAATTTTAAGATTAAATAAAAAAAATTATTTTTTAAATAATAAATCTCACATATTAAAATTATATCTAGTATAACTCTTTTTTAACAGCATTTAACATCCTACTCTCTAAAATCTAGCTAAACCTCATCTAAACAATTGTATTTTATCATTTTAGTTAGATTAATACTTTAGGGAGAAATAGATTATATAAAAATAAATATATAAATTAACGTTGTATATCAAATTATAAAATTATTTTTATTATAAAATGAATTTTATTATATTTACGTAATCATTTTGTTTCTGTAGCATTTCTTATTTATTTAATTTCTCAAAATAAAATGATAAAGTCTTGAACTTTTACAATTCATAACACATATAGATAAAACAGAGTTCATGACTATATCATTATCATTTACAAAATAATCTCATTTCATAATCTTTTTATTACTCTAATTTTTTTTTTTTTTTTGTTCTGTCTTTCCAACAATCAATTTTTGAAAAATTTCAATTTCTAAATCTCATGCTTATGGAAAATTTGATCTTTTAATATTTATTATTTAAATGATGTGAATTGTGTGCTCTACAGATCGATTTGAGAATATAATAACTCTAATTTGTTTTGTTACATGACACTTCATCCAATGTCAATTAATTTTGTAAGTAGTCAAATGATTTTATTGTTAAGTGAAAGAGACAAATGTTAAGACAGACAGAGAATCCCAACAATTATCTAAAAACAACACATGATACTATATATATGTGTGTGTGTGTATGTATAAGAACAAAAAATATTAGCAAATAATTGGCTGTTTAGAATAAAGCTAACTGCTATAAAACAACTTGATGAACATGTTGTGGTCCGAAAGCTTAGCTTTCCTGCACTGATAGCAGTAGTCAAACAACAAAAGAAAGATTGGCCAAACAAAAGAAAAGAAAAGAAAAGAAAAAGACAGAGGAAAGTTCAGTTTTAGTATTGGAAAGAAAAGATGATCAAATTGATTTGGAATTTATGTTGGAATTTATGTCCCACGTGCATTTTCTGCAGAATGCACCGTCCTCATCTACACGGAATCACCGCACTACCCCCAATGAGGTTCAGCTGAATGTGACACATTTTACCTGTTTTAAAAGATTTTAGCATTTTTTTTTAAAATTAAGTTATTTCCATAAAAAGATTATTTAAAATAAGTTTAAATTATTTTATTATTAGATAAATTTAACTTACCATAAAAAATTTATCGGTTTATAAATTTATTTTTATAAAATTATTTTATTTATATAATATTTTTTGTTGAGTAAGTAGAATAAGAAGAATAGAATCTCGACAATAAAATAGAATTAAAAATTGAATAAAATATTATTAAAATATATTTTTTTAATATTATTTTTATTTTGAGATTTAAAAAAAATATTTTTTTATTTAATTTTATATAAAAATTTGAAAAAATTATAATAATTAAATAAGATAAGATGAAAAATTTTGTAGAATTAAAAAAGACCAATATTTTGTGTTCTTTTCGGTATGAGAGTGAGACTTTTTTATTTATTTATTTATTTATAATTATAATTAAGGTTAACAAGAGTCCATCATTAACTTATGCTTTTGTCCTATTAAATGCTCAATGCGTAAGAAATTCGAATATGAAACCAAAACACACCTTGAAGTATTTCATTGCTATAATTTCCCATCCCTAAAGCTTTCCTATTGTCCCCTAGCACATATGATGATCTTGTGCTACGCATTGGATTATGATTTTTGTACAATTTTTCGTCTCCAATTGTTTTATACAATTCGAAGAAAGATAAACGTAATATATGAATCTTGCAATATTTAATACTAAAATTCACACAATCTACAAATTGTATTCCACTCATATATATATATATATATATATATATATATATATATATATATCTTTTTAAAAGAAAAACTCATAAAGGATCTTAATCATATAACCATTGCTTATGCGAGATGAATCAATGATTTCTTAACTTATTCTTGTGCATTAAGTAGTTATTTTTAAGAATTTTTCTTCCAAATTTAATTGAAGGAAATTCTTTTAGAAATTCATGTCCCATTTTTTTTTTTTTTGATAGAGGAGAGTTTCGAACTCCATACCTCTATTTTAGAGATTAAAAGTTACGCCAATTGAATCAATGAAGCCATATGTTTTTGGCGAAATTGATATGTCTCTTGAATATATGACAAGTATATTTTCTTTTAATGAAAGGACACATATCAATTTTTTAAGATGAGCTTTTAAAAAAAAATATAATTGTCACATGTTTAATAGACACTTATAATATTTATAGATAAAGTAGGGTAGAATTAAAAAACCTATTTTAGATGAAAATGCCGTTGTTTATTTAGCCAATGGTCTAAATGGGGCACAAAGGCATTGAAAAGGACAAGGATCCGAGGTGATAATGTGGACGGATACCCAATAAAGTAGAGAGGTAGGTGGCTAGATTTTCATTTTCATTCGACTTTCATATCATACTCATCACTCTGTATCATTGCCTCTTGGGGTTGTTTTTTTTTTTAATAAAAAATATATGAGTAGTTACAAGTAAAGCAACAAAAGCGTTATGTTTGTTTGTTTTCCGTCTCTTTTTCTTTCTTGTTAGTTTATTATTAGGGTTTTGGTAATAACAACATTGAAGAAATTAAAGAAGAGTTTTCTTGTATGTATAAAGACTAAAAGAGAAATTTATATAGTTTTGCTCATCAATATTCCATACACCACACTGATATTTATTTATTTTATTTTATTTTTTTAAACTAATTTAGTTTCTACTCTTTATTTATACACTACATATTTTAATGTGCTAAAAATTAAATTAAATTATTATTTTTTTGATAAGTAATTAAAATATGATATAAATTAAAATGGAAAGGACGAAAATGGGAGAGAAAGATAGAGGGGCTGGTTCTATTTAAAATTAAATAAGACTGGATTAAGCAATAATTTTTTTTCTTTGATATAATGGGGTTGGGGGTTTCCAATCTGGATTTTCTATTTGGAGAATCAGGTTCTATACCATCAGGCGATTAGGTTCTTGGTGATTAGGAAAATATTTTGATAAAATAAAATTTTTATAATCATAAAAAATAATTTTTAATTAAGATAATAATGGAATCAAATTCTTAATTTATTGGTAAAAACTAAATGGGACTGTGATGACATAAATTGAATGGAAGAGATTCAGATTGATGTAAGCAAATGAAAATCCCGAGAAAACGACAAGAAGGAAAGACAAAGGTACCAATCGTCTTGGGTAAAGATGGAAGCATACTTGCCTTTGACAATGGCAGATCGTGTGGGATTCTTCTCTTTGGAAGACAGCATATGAAAGAAAAAATACAATTACATTATACACTCTAGGGACCATAATCTTAGGAAAATGATATTTGAGATTGAAAAAAAAAATTGAGTACATAGAAAATCTATATAGAAAAAAATTAATTTCTTTTTATACTAAATCTTGTTTTTTTAAAAAAAAAAAAAAAAAAAAAAAGAGTGCACGACGCTTGCACAATCCTTAACTGTAACTAGCATGTATAGTGCTAAATTTACCAAGAATGAAGCATGAGTTGTCCCAATAAGAACAATTTTTTTTTTATATTCTTAAATATTTAAAAAAATGCATAATATCATTAAAAAAATACTTTCTTAATAATTAAGAGTTTTTTTTTTCAGTATCGGTATGAATCCTTGGGATAAATCATAGGAAGATTTAAGTATTTCTCATGTAGCATTACTCAATTTTCAATTTGAGAAGTGTACTGTGTGAGAAGTGTACTGTGTTACTGTTAGAGATAAATCCTACAAAAATTATGCTTGAAAAAAAAGTGGAGCATTGCTACATATAGTCATGGAGTGTGCAAGTAGCGTGCAGTTACTTAAAAAAAAAAGGGATCTACTATTCATTTTACTTTTAAAATGATTGTGCGATGTTTACGCATTCACGATAACAAGTATTATTTTTCAAAAAAGTGTGGTATACTCTAACCATGTAAGTAAAGTGGATGTATTTATAACGTCCTAATGAAATGTCCAAATTACATAGCTTATATTCTAAAAATACTATTCAATAATTCAAGAATAGTCCTTTTGGAATTATTATAAAGAGTAAAAATTTCTTATTTCTAAACAATATGAGATCTCATATACCACATACTCTTATTCGTTAGAATGGAATGTGACAATTATCACACGGTAAAAAGAACTTTTCAATTATTCTACAGTGAAAATTTCTATAATCCACTGACAATCCCAAACTGATCCTTCTTTAATTGATTGGGCATTTTTTTTCTGAGCAAACATCTGTGTCCTTGTCCACTGACAGAATACAGCCATAAAAGACTGAAGTCACAATGAGCCAAGCGAGTTAAAATGAGTCCATGCTTCCTGGAAAAAAAAAAAAAAAGACAAAAAAAGAAAAGAAAAGAAAAGAAAAGGAAACAAAAACTTTCATATTGGAGTTTCTGTTCTGTATGGGCATGAAAGTAAAGTTGATGAGCTAATACCTGAATGAATTATATACAGTTACTCTATATTGCATAAGGTGAAAATAAGAGTTCAGTGGGATGTAAAATCTATACCTTCAAAATATCAAAAACTTTTTCTGCAATGTATTTTTTATCAGAAGCAGCACCCTTCTGCTGTAGCTTATCTGGATGTAGGCAGAGTAAAGCTTTCTGATAAGCTCTTTTCACTGAAGTTCCTTCAATTATATCAACAAGAGCTACAGGCTTCCACCCACTATCTGCCCAAAGAACCTGTATGTATAATCAACATTACTTTTCAGAGTCAAAATATGTATCTAAACATATAAAAAAGCAGTATCTTTAGCAATAGTCAAGGATAAAAGGACAATATATAGCAAGATCCATACTCACATATTGTAAAGTCGATAGCAATGATCTTATATTTCCTGCCTTTCCATCGGACCAGTGTCTTATTTTTGCATCAATAATCTGCATTATGTGAAAATGTACAATTATTGCCATCATAGATATTTTAAAGCAACATTAAAGTTGAGCCTGTTTCGGATTCTCCATTACTTTGATTTCGTCATCTTTGTCAACACTTTGAGGCAGTTCATTGTGGCTTTGGGGTAATTCTTTTATCTGTCAAGAAACCCAAGTGAAATAGCTCCTCAGCATATGTTAAAAAAATATATAAGTTTGTGCCAATAGATAATAAGATCCTATGCATCTGTTTACTGAGATTTGCATGGTTCAACATTAATATTTTAGGTTCATTAGATGCATATGTGGACCCAGAAGTTTAATCAGATGACATTGTGCAGTTAAGAAAACATGTATCAAATTTTGATGGTAAAATCACATACAATGTAGTTCCCTCGGAAGGACTCTGCCGCGTCTTCAATTATAGCCTTCGAGCCATTAAGAATTGATGCTGACAAAAATGCATGGACGTGTTATATCTTTCAATAAAGCACTCAGTCCCCATATAAATCAATGCCATATCACACATTAGATCAACGTAGATAGAGTAGAATAAAATGGAGCCTTTTTAAATTTCCATAAAGTACTGAATTGGATCTGAACCACAAATAGCAACAAGTTTATACTGATCGGAGAGCACATCACATGAAGTTCATTTGCATCACTCACTGCCAGTTCTGCCCACATGTTTACCACGCACACACACCTATGTGGGGAAGCATATTGGAAGAATTTCTCAAAAAATGGATGGCTTGTGGTGGTCTTTTGAATAGGAAAGTAGTTTCTGTCTCAAACCTAAAACCAGATGACAAATCAAAGTTCTTACTTGTTTTGAGTCAGAAGAATCTTTTTAGATGTTGGAGTTTCTTTAGGAAAATGCAGATTCCTTCCCTAATCAAGGTGTATTTAATGCAGAACCAATTTGGGTCAATTTAGGACCCGTGGGGTGGAGTTCTGTTTTCCAGATGTAGCACAGGCAGTTACAGCAAATTGGGTCTAAGTCTCTGACTAACAGAGTAACTTGGAAGTCATACTAACACAACCAAAACAACCATACCCAAGAAGATGACATTTCACCTTAAATATGCGGCTATGAAATTTCCAAATCACCATAATAAAGTATGGGGTATTCTATCATGATTCAAGATTTCTCAACTTGGACCTGTTCCCAAATATTAAGATAAGCCTCACCACCACTTCGACTAAAGATTAGAAAAACTAACCGTTTGATGGTGAGTAATCCTTTTGTCCTGACAAAGTATCACTCAATATATAGTTGGCGGTCTTGAAGGCAGAATCTTCTTTCTCTGACTGTTTCGGATATTCATCTGCCTGAGAACATGATAAGAAATATTAGAATTTTCAGATTTACTAAAAGCTTTCTGGAACAAAATTGTTTTTCTTCACTTCTGAAGAGATTACTTGAAGTTGTTAATATCTGGTTGAGCGAACTCAAAGTAACTCTACCGTGATCAAAATGAATGGGACTTTGGTCCTTACTTGAGACCTTGGAGTATTCTCATCTAATCCAGGTGTGCCAATGCTCTTCTTCCCTTTAGAGCTTTGAATTCCACAGTCAATATCAATATTGTATTTGGGTTTTTGAGAAGCTCCTTGGTTGAAAATTTTAACGAATTCTTTGACCTTGCCCTTAACTCTGTTCCTCCCAAGCTTGTCAGCTGAGTACACATTTGAATCCTGAAAAGTAGTTCTTTTTCCATCTTGTTTCTTTACATTTTTACTTGCATCAACAAGTACAAATGGCTCTTTTGTGCTTATAACTGTACTTTCCTTACCTTTACCATTTTCACCTATTCCATCATTGCCTGCAGTAGAACAAAATGGGTGTGGTTTTAAAGAAGATATATTTGAAGTTTTGAACCAATGCACTTGATCTGGAACACACTTACCATGTTCATATTTGTTATCAAGGAACAGAGAATGTGAGGGTTTGACTTTCACTGCAGGCTTGTGAACTTGCTTGGCATTATCACCAGATTCTATCACAAACAGAGATTGAGATTTTATTTCTTCTCTTTTTTCATGCAAGATGGTATTAACAGGAACATCATCGACAGCACTTTGACATGGTTCTACTATATCTTGAACTATTGTATCAAGAATAGAGTCATTTTCCTGTTCATTGCATTCCATCTTAGAGGAGTTTATAGATGATTCCTTCACCATTCTTCCACTTTCCAGCCATCCATTCGAGCTTGAGCATCTCTCAAACTTGGCAGACCTATTGCCTCTAAAAAGTGTTGCCAATGGCACTCCTTTGCTAGCCCATCTGTATATAGAAAAGTGAAACTGACCACTTTCCCTTTGGACCTCCAAACTATTTGAATCCTCTTTCCTGTTGCCTTCCCTGTCTCTTTTATCAGAGTTATTCAGATGTGATGACTCCGAGCTGAGACGAGAGATCTTCGGAGATAAAGGGCTTTGGCGATAAGATGACTGAACAATATCATTCCCCAACTCCTCTTGGCATTGAATTTCTTGGCTTGAGAATCTAGAAAGGGTTGAAGTTGAAGAATTAGAAAGGCTAATTCCATTGGATGCACCATCCTTGTATTTAGATGAACTACGAAGGGTGGAACCAAATACTGGCGAGTCCATCCCTTTCGTCAAATTGGCTGGTAAACTAGGAAATCACAGTTGAAGACAAGAAACAGGGAAACATGCACAACAATCAGAATATTAAACATGGAAATTTATCTCATATGACATAATTTCAAAGAAGGATACCCAATATATGACTAATTCTAAAACAATCTAAAAAATAATTTTCATCAAAACATTTTACCTTGATTTTCACAAAAGTACAGAAATAGCTCTCACAAGTTTTTTTTTTTTTTTCCCCACATTTTGTAGGGGTTCCACTAATTTTTCAAACCTCAAGGAAAACATTTTTCGAGATCTTTCTCAATCCAAACATGTATATATCCTCTTAACATATTAACTAAGAACAAAGAAATTCTTGTTTCTAATCATCTCTTTTCCTCAGATTCTGCAGACAGCCGAAACTAAATTAAGGATCATCAGAGTAAAGTAAAAACCTGAATGGGTCAGCTTTGGGTGGCAGGGCTCGAACAGGGCTCAAAGATTCATCGCCTCCGAAAATGTCATCAAAGAAATCATTGCTCAGGCACCGCCTTCGAGTCTCATCCTCCTCCCCAAAAACTGGCTTCCCGCCAATAACAGGACATGAAAGTGCTTCATCTTCCTTCCCTCTACGTCCATGGAAATCCCGGCCGGCTTCGTTGAAACTGAACCGATTTTCTTGAACTGATGACCGCCTCGGCGGCCCGCCGAACACATCGTGGAAATCTAAATCCAGTTCTCTGCAGACCGGAGCCTTCGGCGAAGAGCTGGAGTTCGTGAAAGATCGCCGAAGACTACTATACCCTAAAAGAACAGCTTCTCTCTGTGAAAATCTCTCCATTTTCGCAGATAGCAATCAACCGAACCAGAAATCGATAGAAACAAGCATGTCAATTCGCAGAAAAAAAAAATCATTTGGCGGGAGGAAACCTCTGAGCTGCCATTTGGGCTGAGAACAATAACAGCCTAGAGATTAATTGAGGTCTTGAGCCACAAGTTTCGGAAGTTTTTCTCTAATGAAAGTGACGAGGAGTGGAAAATATGTTGCGGAAGAAGACGAAGAAAGGAGGGTAAGTGGAATTTGAAGCCATACAAAGTGTTGGAGAAGATCATGCAATCTATCTGTGTTTGTAGATAAGAACGAAAATTCCAATCAACGACAAAAATAATAATATTACGTACCGATCGAACGAATTATATTTTGCATGTGGCTTGCATGCAACGACCTTACTTTTCATTTTATTTATTTTTATAATAATTTTTTTTTAAGGATATTATTCTCTAAGTTGAAGTTACTAGGAATATAGGCGATAACAACTATTCGAATTTCGATGTCTAGATATATCCACAGGGGTGATGGCTAAGCTGACATTTTGTTTTTCTAAATGAGATAAGTTAAAATGAATTGAAATAAAAAAATAAAAAAATAAATCAAATATTATTAAAATATAATTTTTTAATATAATTTTTATTTTAATTTTTAAAAATTAAACTATTTGTTTATTTTATATAAAAATTTGAAAAAATTATAATAATTAAATAAATTGAAAATATTTGTAAAAACAAACTATACACATTTTTTTTTTCGTGAAATAATGATGAAAAAACTGGAGGGTTGGTTGTTTTAAATGTTTTTGGTGGTTGGGAACGATGGATGGATGGATGGATGGATGGATTTGGACCAGTGACGGAGCAAAAAATTTGGATTATGAGAGCTAAGCAAAATTTAAACAAAATATTTTTAATATTTTTTATTTTATTTGTATATAATTTTTTATGCAGTATAAAATAATTTAATAATAAAATTTATAATAAAAATAAAATACATTTAATATAATTTATTTATAAAAAACTATATAATATGACAAAAACATATCACCATAATAAAAATATATTAGAAATCATTCAACTTCTCTTTTATTCTTATTTTTATATTTTTATCTATAATAAAAATATGTCATTATATTATTATATCATTTTATTTTATATGAGATTTATTTTATTTTTAAATTAGATTAATTTTGTAAAGAAAGATGAAGATAATTTTTAGGAAGAAAGTTAACACAAAATAAAATTAAAATTATTTTACAAAATTATAAAATTATTTAAAATATATAAATATATATATAATATTATTTTTTTATTTTTTATTTTTAAAGAATAGAGGTGGAGACGGTAGGGAGGCCCCCCACCGGGGGCCACTGATTTGGACAACACAAAAAACATGGGTTGGAGTCCAATGTTGTCCCTACCACGTTTGATATCTTTGTCCAGATACTTATCTTCCATTTGCAGGACAGGTCCACTGGCTAAATTGGTCCTCGCGAAATTCAAATGAGAACATTATTTGTACTGGAAATACGCATTCAATCGCTCAACGGAGTGTCTGCAGAATTAACTTCATAAAGGCATACCGAGGGTAACTCCAACATACCATAAACTGAGCTCATTGATTCTAACAAACATTGCTAAACTTGAATGTTGCTCACGGTGTCATGGGACTAAGCATCGTCCGTTTTCACAAAACTTCTTAATTCAATTCATTTAAGAGCAATGCTACATACAATCCAAAAAATTAGACTCTTTTATAGTCCAAGCAATGGCAAAACTAAAAAATCTAGCTTGGGATGATCAATTTACAAAATAAAATTTAGAAAAATACAAATATTAATTTTTTATATAATCTATTTCTTAAAAATACCTTTCAAAATTTGATTTTTATCAAGTTTTAAAAATTTTGGGAGGGCCAAAACCCCTCAAGCCAAAGGGTGATTCCATCCCTTAGTCCAAGTAATTAACAAATAGAGAAATCTCTATTTTAAAATAAAATTATTTACAAATAAAAAACTTTAAAAATCTAAAAAATTCATTTCATTTAGTCATAAAATTGAAACAGTTCTATGTAGACTGTAATGCAGTCCATATTTGATGAACTGTAAAAACAATTATTCTTTATCTAATCATTACAATTTTTTCAAATTCACATGTAAAATAAAATAAATAATTCAACATTTTAAAATCTTAAAACAAAAATAATATTAAAAAATCTATTTTAATTATATTTTATTCAATTTTTAACTCTCGTGTCAACTCATCTCATATATGAAAATAAACAATGCACTCTCTTACCTTTCGACCGCTTGTGGGATGGAAGGAATCAGAGAGTTCAGACACTTCGGGGGCAGAGCTCATGTTACCCTAGTCATGATAGAGGCAGAGAGCAGAGAGCAGAGAGCAGAGCAGAGAGCAGAGAGTTTCTGATGTTTTATACCCTACTGATTAACATTACAAAGAGCCTAACATGGAAAACAAAATTACACAAAAAGAAACCCACTTCAATTATCATTTTCTGGTCTTTATCACCTCATTGAAAGGCATAAACCCTGACCAAGTAAACCAATTACTTGAGAAGAGGACAGCCTACAGACATCAAGATCTTCAAAAAATTCGGACTTAAAATGGTACAGTATACGACTGACTTCTGAATAAGAGTTCTTCGTATGCATGATATAAAACAGTGCCCACCACTCTGGTCGTAAAGTGAAACAAAGCTCTAGTTATTCCAACATTCAAAAACATGATTAAATGGAAGGGGAACATTAATTCAAAGGATACATCTCTTGCTCTCCGAAAGTGGAATCAAGTTAATATACTGGCAGCTAGTGTGTATTCCAAACCTGAACTGCTTCACCCATTAAATGGTGAGAATAGGATATTCTGTCATACTATCTGGACCCCTGAGAAGTGGAGAACCATCTGGGAAATGTCCTTGTGCATCTTGCTTGTTTCACTGAGAACCATCTGGGAAATGATCTAGTGCATCCTGCTTGCCGTTGACGTAGAACTCTACAACTGCTTTCATTCTTGAAAGTTTATCTGGGTGGTAATTTACATGAACAATAACTGGCTTCAGCCGTTTTAGTTTTGCATCTTTCCGCACAGTCTTAAAAAGGACCTTACTGTTCATAAACAGATACATATCCATAGTTCTCTTGGCAGCATGAAGCCCATCATACCCAGGATGTGAGGGGTAAAAGAGCTCCTCATTAAAGACTGCTTGGTCCCATAATTTGTCTCGAGAAAGCCGATCAGCCACGCGATCCAACAGCTCGATTGACGGCATAGTAGGCCTTATATAAAAGAAACCAGAGTTGTAAACCCATATCCTCATGGTATGAGCATATCGAGCCCAACCCATGGCAGGTTCATCAAAGACATCATTATATCCATAAGCAGTCATATTATTGTGACCATCACTCATAGACTCAACATCTGAATCCCTATAAATATAATCAAATGGGTTCTGCAAGTATACTATATCAACGTCTGAGAGAAGAACACTGTAACCAAGTTGTAAAAACTCTCTCAAAATACGAAATTTCAGTCCAGAGACAGCATGGTTACCTCCCGTCTTTGCAACAGAATCTATAACCTCATCTGGATCTCTCTTGTAAACTGGAACACCATTTGATTTGCAGAAATGTTCAATATGGTCATCTAGTGCTATAACTAGATAATTACGAATACCCACCTTCTTGATGCTGGTAAACCAGACCTCCAACATGGCTTGGACATTTGAGTTTGCAAGTGCAACAATAAGTTCTTTCCGCATGGCAACTTCCTCCAAGATATTTGCCAATCTTGGATTCACTGATTCATCAGGAATGACAGTTGGATTTGTTCTCAAACCCTTGACAGTACCAAAAGGGCCAGCCTTGTGCTTTTCACCCATATCCAAAAACTGCATCTGTGCATGATCTTTTCCTTGTTCAGCAAACCGTAGCCTTTCAGTCAGATCCTTGACTTGCTTATTCAACTCCACATTTTTATCTGACAGTGATGAAATATCTGACTTAATCGCGTTAATCCGCTCTGGCAATTCACATGAGGATGAAAAAACCTAACAAACAAAAAGTCGAGAAAAATGAGAAACAAACAAAATCATCTTCAAACAAACAAGCTGGAAGAACAATAAAAAGCATCTTCAGACATCTTTCAATATGATTTTAAAATATTTTTTTTAGTTTGTATAGAACCCCGTGAAATCAATAAATTAAATTAACTAAACTCATCACATTGTCTTCCCGGGATTATCCCAACCTCTGGAATGTCACAACACATTCATGGCTAGTTCACACCGAGGCCAAGATTGTACACAACGAAGGGACTATCTCAAACAAAGTTTGGGCCAGCAAAAGGGATCGTTAATCAATTGGGACAAATTCTTGAGATCCCACCATGGGCGTCTTGCCTGGTGGTAATTTGCAAGCCACACTGGTTCGATCCAGACACGCAAACAGAAGTCAACCTAAAACTCACTTCTTTGATCTTTCTGTTGATAAACTTGATTTGTTCATTCAATTTGAATACTTTAGGTAATCCCAATTGTAGCATCCAGGAAAATCCCGTCCGTATAAATCAAACCCACATTTTAAGAAACCCCATGTTACGAAATAAGGCCAAGTCCTCCAAGTAAGAGAATTTAACTGGAAAAGAAGAAAGAAGAAAGAAAAACTGGACAAATGAAAGCTACATGAGAACCGCTTAAAAATAAAAGATTTGAATTATGCTCTAACTGTGATATTAAAGCAGGAAGATCACAACCTGGACACCCGATTTGCCGATTCGGCCGTTTTGTATTGGCGAAACGGAGGTGAAGAGTCCGTGAGGTAAAAAGAAGGCAAAGACGCAGCCGAGAAGAACTCCAGTCAAAATGGCTGCCGCAATTCGAGATCTGCGAAGTGATTGGCCCTTGTCCCTCATCAACGCCCGACCCGCCATGGCCCTCGTCTTTCTCGGCGTCTACAGACCCAGTGAAAGACCTCTTCTTCTTTTCTCTATTCCATGAATCAATTCGTCACTTTGATGGATCTACAAATATTGAGACTTGCAGATTTTTCAACCCTAGAGGTACAACTTTCCAAAATTTTCTAATAAATTAATAAACGCACACCATAACAGTCGTGGGCTGTGCGGGAAGCTTTGTTTCCTCGTGTGTTCTTTTTGTGACTTTGTCCATCGGTAGGGAATATTGACCTGTCATGAGCTCAATCATTATTCCACTAAATTTCCATAAAAAAATAAAAATAAAAATAAAAAAATTATTCCACTCTATCTAAAATTATGTGATATTGCTTATATTTTTATCATTTTAATGATAATGGATTGTTATTATATTTTCAAACAGAACATAATTTTGATTCATAAAAAAAAAAACAGCCCATAATTTAAATCGAAGTACTTAAAAAGAAGTAATAAATAAAAGTAACAAATTAGAAAATGATAAAGGCACTGGGAGCACTAGCAATAAGCAATGGACTTGCTAGTCTATTGTTAGTGCTCTGAGATAAAACTTTCTACCGAATTGTATTTTTCTTTTCTTTTTCTTTTTTTTTTTAATTTAGTTTTTGATAAAAAATATTCCTTTGTATTTTATTAAGAAATGTCAATTACAACTTTATCTTATAAAATTAGGGCCGGTCTCTCTCTCTCTCTCTCTTTTTCTCTGGCGATTTCATTTTCCTAGAATTACAAAGAAAGTGACTAGCGTGAAGGGGAGCAGAGCTCCGGCTCCGTCTCCCCCTTTCTTTCTTTCGTTCATTTTCTTTCAATTTTTTTTTTTTGGTTGTTTTCTCGGCCACTATGTTGTAATTTGGATTTGATAGTGGTTTTTGGCTTTTGATGGTTGGGTAGGCTGATATGTGGGCTTTGGGATCCCTAAGGCCACCATGCGTGATGTCCCCGCTCTACCAGTCCGCCGATCTGGTAGTCGTCAGAATGTTTTGCAGAACGGTAATACACGTACTCCTCACGCGCGGGGACCGAAGGGTGTTCGTTCTCTTTGTATTATCGTTTTGGTGGATTTAGTTGGCCATCGGTGGTGCAGATTAGATCCAGGATATCGAAACTCAAATATCGGTGTGGCGGATCACCCTTAGCGTGGCGTATGACTTACACGCGCCACCACAGAGTCATCTTTTGTAGTAGTTTTATTTGTGTTTTATTGTTATGTTGTTGTGTTTTGTTGGTTATTTGTAAATTTCGTTTGTATAGAGAAAATTTATATGAAAAAATAGTGTCCCGGACATTTTAGTCCGTGGAATCTTAGTTCTCTCATATTTGAGGATGAGAATTTAGTTACTGTCATCGACAGTATTTTGTCTCTCAGACTTTTAGTTTGATGAGTTTTAGAAGTTGTGCGTTAAAATGTACTTAATTGATTATTCCAGTCACATTGTAGGTTTCATGCCATCTAAGTTTCAATATAGTCAAACTATTTCTTCAAAAAAAGACTCTCAGAGCCATCTTCCATCCATAATAAATTTCACATTTAAGACAAACTTTTCTAAAAAGTCAACAGCCTTATTTGCTTCTCCAAACGTATGTTAACCAATGAGGCCTAGTTTTCAACATTCCCATTATGTCTTCAATTATTTTTACTCTCTACTCCCAATTCTCCTCTCTACTATTTATAGTTTTCAATGCTTAAATCATCTTTTTCAAATTCTGCTCTACCTACTTGTACGTCATCACAAAGCCTTAAAACTTTCCACAATGCTACATCTTCTACTTGAGCACCAGACAAGACATGAGATTGTGGCAAACATGCAAACAACAAAGTATCTCCCAGCTGATCTTGGATCACAACTCCACCTCCCATCTTTTTACCATCCTTCATAAAAGCAGCATCCTAGTTGACTTTTGTTACCCCCTCTCTTAGCATCTTCCACCTCACCAGCTCTCTTATTGCAAGGTTTTCATTGAGCATTCTAAATAGTTTACTTCTTTAAACTTAGTATTTGTCATTTTAGCTTGTTTGAAAATTGTAGCAAGACTAATGAACTAAGCTTAAAAAATGAATCATTTCTTCGCAGCCAAATATTTCTTGAAACTGTGGTAACCAGTTTTAGTTTTTCCATACTCAAAATCTGTCATATTCTTTCATACAAGCTCAAAGTCCCTCTCTTCTAATGATCACTTCTGTACTAGACTACTCACTTCTGTCCTTCTGTCCAAATATCCACTGATGCAACACAGCTCCAAAGTACATGGTATACTGTTTCTTCATATTGGCTACAAATTAGATAACACGGTTTCTCAATCACTTTCCTTTTGAATAAAATTTTCCTTGTCGGCAAGCAATTGTTCAAAACTTTCTATAGAAACATTTTAATGATTCGAAAGACTTTTAACCTCCAAATATCACTTCATCCTCCTTTTTCAAAAGAAGCATTAGAAGACTCCCCCAATATCCTTCTCTTTCTCTATAGTTCAAAATGATATGCAGATTTATATTAAAGATCCCACTTCTTGAAGGTGCCCAAACTTATTTATCTGGTCTACCCATTTTGCTAATTGGTAAGCCACAAATAATACAAGTTTAATCTTCTTTAAAAACTTCTTACACCACCTCCTTTGAAGCATTTGACAGGAGATTGAATTTTGTAGGACGATAGTTGAGGGATTCACCTATCTCCCCAAATTTTTATGCTCTCCCCATTGCCAACCCTCCATACTAATCAGTCTTTCAACAAATCAACTACCCCTCACAAGTTTCTCCATATTAAAGAAGGATTTCTACCTAGTTTTGCCTCCAACATAGTAGATGATTTGTAATACTTGTCATGCAAGACCCCTGCCGATAGATTATGAGTTTTTTAACATTTCCAATACTGTTTTGCTAAGAGAGTTTTATTAAAACTCTCTAGCTCTCTAAAACAAAGGCCCCCACTTTTCTTTGAAGTTTCCATTCTATCTCAGCCCATCCATCTTATCATTTTATTATTTTTTTTAAAACTCCACCAAAACCTTGTCATTTCAATTGCTATTTTCATGCAAAGTTTTTTTGAAAGTGGAAAAACACTCATGCAGTGAGTGTGGATCAACTGAATCATAGCTTTTAGAAGGATTTCTTTCCCAGCAGGAGACAAAAAATTGTTCTTCCAGTTGTTTATTCTTGCTATACTCTATCTTTAATACTTCTAAAAATATCATACTTGGATCTATCAACTGTTGCAAGTAATCTCAAGTACTTTTCAAAACTATTTTGAACTTGAGCCTCTAGGTTTTCAATGATTTTCTCCCAATCATCTCTTTTACCATTAGAGCAAAATATAATAGTAGTCTTCAGTTTGTTGAGAAATTGCCTTGAGGTCTTTTCATAGAGTTGCAAGATGCTTCTTATCTTCACCCATTTCTCCCAACATGTCCTTTCGAATATGGTGCAGTCATTAGCAAAGAGGAAGTGAGTAAGGTTTATACCTCCTATTGCCACTGCTACACCTCTAATTGAGCCTTCCCCTTCTGCCTTATTTAGCCAGCCACTCAAATCTTTATCACACAATAAGAAAATATAGGGAGAAAGAAGACATTCCTATCTTAGACCTCTTGTTGGTGTTATCACTTCTTTACGCCGTGTATTCAACAAAACAACATAAGAAACAGTGGTGATGCAAGCCATTATCAAGTTGACCGATTTCCTCCCAAACCCCATTTTCACCATAATTGCCTCTAGATAGCTCCACTCGACTCTATCATAGGCTTTGAAAATGTATATCTTTAAAGTCATAGCCCACATTCTACCCTTGAGTCAGTTTCATAGACTGTAAAGCCTTATCAGCTACCGCTATGTTGTCGGTAATTAATCTGCTTGAGATAAAGACACTTTGATTATGTGAGACCACACCATTTAACACATTTTTCAATCTATTTGTTAAGGTTTTTGCAATAAACTTGTACAGAACATTGTACAAGTTTATTGGCCTAAAATCCCCCACTTTAATAAGCTCAGACAACTTTGGTATCAAAGCTATATAGGTGAAATTCAGGAAGTTATCTATCATACTATCATTCATGAAACTAAGAGCTACTTCACTAACCTCTCACCCACAATCCCCCATAAATTTTGATAGAAACAAGCATTGTAACCATCTGGACCAAGAAATTTGTGAGGACTTATCTCTTTCAAAGCTGCCACCACCTTTTCCCTATTGAACATTTTTTTCAGCTCCTCATTCATACAACTTGTTACTTTTTTATCAGTGGGGCCAATGCATTCTTCAATAGCCTCTTTTAAGGGAGAGTCAGATCTGTACACCTTAAAGAAGTGTCTCTTAAAAGCCTCAGCAATCTCACATTCTTCAATTCTTAAAACAACTTGAGCATCCACCATTAAAATCACTTTATTCTTTTTCTTCCTTTGATTGGCACAAATATGGAAGAACTTAGTATTCTTATCTCTCAGGTTATACCAGTTTCTTTTTGCCCTTTGCCTCCACTTTATATCTTCTTGCTCTAGGAATTTCCCAACCTCTCTTATTTAATTCTTTTAATTCAACTGCAACCTAAGGACCCTCTACATCTTGCAATTCTTTTATTTGTTTTGAAAGTAGCTCAATATTCCTTCCTCTTTCTCTGTCTTTCATTTTGAATCCCTTTGTTAGCTCACTACTATATCTTTGCAACAAGACCTATACCTGCTTAATTGGTTCAAGTGACAACTATTTCTTCTCCCATACCTTTTTCACCATCATCTTATAGTCCTCCTCCTTTAGCCAACTTGTTTCAAATTTAAACAAAAATCACCCTCTCCTCTCTCCATATTTTCCATTCCTTACCATCATCATAATTGGCTTGTGGTTTAAACTTCTAGCAAACAGACCTTTTACTTTTTCAAATTGAGACCTCCCTCTCCATTCTTTGTTTGCCACATACCTGTCAAATCTTGCTTTTGTGAAAGTATGATCATCATGATCATTACTCCATGTAAAACAGTCTCCCGCATAGCCCATATCAAATAGTTCTTTTGTTTCTAAAGCTTCTTAAAACATCACCATCTGTCCCTTAGGTCTTAACTGGCCACCTTACTTCTCCTTTTGAGTCAATATTTTATTGAAGTCTCTTGCAACACACTAGGCCATTTCGTCTCTAGGTTTTAACCTAGACAACAGATTGCAAGTGAACTTCCTTTTGGCTACCTTAGAATGTCCATAGAAACTAGTGAAACACCACTCATTTGCACCATCTTCTTTTATTCTAGGATTAATATGCCACTATGAGAAACTCATGCCCATCCAAGAACAAAGCCAAACCTCATTTCTTCCCAAGTGCATAAACCACAAAACAACCTTCCATCTCTAGTTTGTTTTTCAAATCTTCTACTATTCTAGTTTTAACCATAATCTCCATAAAAAATACCATAGCAATCCTCTTATCCTTAACCAAATCGCTAAGGTCCTGAACTATCTGCGGATTGCCAAGCTCTCAGCAATTCTAGCATAAAGTAATCAATAAAGTAATCATTGATCTTGGTAGGGTTGCATAACAACCTTTACCATACAATCAGCACTTACAACTTCCTTTTCATTAAATTCCATTTGATTTTTTTTTTCTCTCCCCTCCACAGTCCCAACGTCTTCTATGTTGCTAACTGCATTTCTTTTTAAAGTCATATTAAAGGCTAGAGACTTACTATGAACTTATTAGACACTGGCCCTTCTCTTCCAGCTACTTGTTCTCTCTCTTCTTGTTTCATCATTATTCTACAAGTTAGCTGAAAAAGATTCACTGGCTATAGCAACTGAGGCCATCTCCTTTGGATCTTTCTGCATGCTTACTATTTTTGGTACTAGGCTCTTATCAGCTTTGATCATCTTCAAGTTGATCCTTAGGATCTTTTTTCAAGCTAACCATCATTCCTAGCACCTTTGCCATTGCAACTTCATCCTTTATACTCCCTTTGTCCCCAATCATTACTCCACCACTTGTCACAACATCATCACTTTCTCCCTAATCATCATGTGTAAAGCTTCTTTTCATTTTTTCAGCTTTTTGTTGTCTATCCACTTTACTATGACTTACAATTGAGGCCCTCATTCAAGCCCCAGACTGCTTTGAGGCACATTTTTTCTATGAATCTTCCACCTTACCTCCCATACATCCTTACTTCGAGTGCATTATATAACTACAACGAAAACAAATCCGAAGTAACTTTTCATACCTAAAAGGGATCCAAATCTATTTTCCTTCAAACTCCACAATCCTTCCTTGTGCTAGTGGTTTTGTAAGTTCACACTTCATCTTCACCCTCATAAATTGACCCCGAGCCAGCTCATTCTCCTCTCATTCCACCTCTAACACTCTTCTTGTTGTCCAGATGACTAACACAAGAGGGGGGTGAATTGGGTTATATAAAAAAATTAACAATTATAAACCACATGCACAATATAAAATATAAACAAAAT
The DNA here is from genome assembly GCA_036559045.1 of Platycarya longipes. Taxonomy (NCBI): domain Eukaryota; kingdom Viridiplantae; phylum Streptophyta; class Magnoliopsida; order Fagales; family Juglandaceae; genus Platycarya; species Platycarya longipes. The sequence goes on from CM071802.1 coordinate 43,721,017, forward strand.
ATGAAATAACAGGAAATATAAAGAGGAAGGGAAAGAAGAAGCAAACTCAGTATTTTAAAGAGATTCAGCCCCACTGCCTACATCCTCGCCTCAAGCTATTCCTTGAGGATCCCAAATTCACTATTCAATCTCCTTCGAGTAGAGATAGAAACCTATTACACATTTGAGCAATACCGCTCCAAAGAATCCGTGTAGAACACCCTCTACACTTCCAATCACCTCACACTTGGTGATACAATTATTCCCTATGTAGAACACCTTCTACACACACAAGGGTTATACGCACCCTCTTACAAATACAAAAGCTGATAATGGGTAGGTTATCAGAATACACTCCTCAATGAGTGAGATAAAAAGAATACAGCGCAACCTATATCTCTTTCACAATGAACAAGAATTAAGGCACAGAACTTAGAGAAGAGAGAATGAGAGCTTTGAAAAAATGATGCAAAACTTAGCAATTGATGTGTAAACTCTTGTTATTGTGATTTTGTAAAACTTAAGTGAGCTATTTATAGGCAAATGGATCACACTCAATCATCTTCCAAATTCAAAATTCAAATTTTGATGAAATCATTGCATATGTCATTCAATTTTCAAAATTCAAATTTTTAAATGAAGTTATTGCATATGTCATACACATGTAAAATATAATTTTTGAAAATAAAGCTTTTAATGAGATCATTGCATATGTCATGCACATGCAAAATATAATTTTCTAAATTAAAACTTTTAATAATGTCATGCATATATCATGCTTATGTCATGCATAAAAAAATACAATTTAATGCTTTATGAGAAAAGATTAATTTTTGAGCCTTAATCCAATTTCAAATTTTATTAAGAGATGTACAAAAATAATCTATGAGCTTCATTTGTAGACTTATTCTTTTATGCTTGATGTGTGCTTCGCTCCACTGCGTAGATAATTTGAGTTTGAGACTTGAATTTATTTGTTATTATCAAAATCTACACGTAGATACGAAACTTGAAATCTTGGATTCAATACTTCTATTAGACTTGCTAATAGCTTCTCCCATTTTGCAATTCATTTCTTCCAAAGGCAAATTATAGATATGGATCTAGAAGTGTGCCATTGAGAAGTTAGTGAGGCGAGCCAGAAGTGTGCCATTGAGAAGTCAATGAGGTGAGCCTGGGTACTTCCATCAACCGGCTTCAGTGCAAATAGGTAGTTGTCAAACATCCATGGACAACTAGCAAGAACTCTATTCTGATCTCCACAATTTGCAAAGGTCACAACGAAAGTATTAGTTCCAATCTCGATCAATTCCATACACATTTTGACTCGCCAGATCTTTGCCATCATCTTTTGCACAATCTCCTTTCCAATTACTCGATATGAGCAAACCCTTCCTACTATACTTCTTTCGCCTTTTCTTCATAATTCATCAAGATATCCCAAATCTATTGTTATCAGATTACTCTCCTCTTCGTTCAACCGTAATCTCTCACATTCTACTTCTATTTTCTCCATGTTCAACCTTCACAACCACCATCAATGACTGACTTCACTTCTCTTTATTCTCGCAAGAATAATAAAGATTAACTAACTTCACCTCTATTGCCTTCTAGAGAGAGAGAGAGAGAGAGAGAGAGAGGACTTTAGCTCATTTATAATTTAACGTTTTTATTTATTTATTTTTCTTTACTTAATAATTAAGCAAGTATTTTTTAATGAATTTGTAATTTAAAAAAGAAATTGGAAATTGCTTGAAAAAAGGTTAAATAAAAAAGCAAAGTGCAAAATGCACTGTCAATAGAAAGTTTCAGTGAACGAAGCAACGCCCAATATAATTATATACAAGATGTAAAAACCCCTTGCTATACAAGCACGAGTGATTGAGGAACAAGGGTAGAAGTGTAATCTCACCCTCCAAACCCCTGTGCCACCCACCTTTAGGCAGATCAAGGGTGTGAGGCTCAGGCAATGCCTCATACTTATGTAAACTCCATCATCATTGTCTTCAAATGCCCTCTAATAACATGCAATACTAAAGTATACAACTATATTATTGTTTTCTTAAATGATAGATATTGAGAAATAGGAAATGGATCTCTCTCAGCTATCCCAAAATATCAAAGTTGTTATTCATCATTCCTACATACTTCATTTTTTTAATTTTTTTTTTAATTTTAATCTTAAACAAATTAAATTCTTTTACCCATCATTCATATACCACACATTTGATGAGAGAAAAAAATATAATGTGTGGTATGCAAAAATAATGAATATAATTTTTTATCCAAAAATAAAGATATGATAACAATCTATCATTTGACGCCTTGGCGTAACAAAATATCGAAGCAACCCAAACATCAAGGCAAGGCCCATATAATCATATCATTTACCATGTAAATTTGGAAAACTTGCTTTGTTCACTCTCAAAATCCCTTTTAATTTATGAGGGATACTATTATTTGCAAGCACAGCCCATCAATCAAACTGTAGGAAAACTGCTTTTGAAGAAGGCAGCTTCCCTCTACCAATAAATTTAGAAGATGTTTAAATTACCAAAATCTTCATTTTTTAGTTATTATTTTCCCATCCATTGTGCTTGTAGTGTTGGGACTCCCTGTCCATATTTTAAGTAAAGAAATATATTTTAGAAAAATATATTTAAAAAGGCCTAAAGAGTTAACTTGGGCATCGAATGCTGCCAGAAGGAAAATTAACTGTTTCATTTTCATTTTTATTTTTTTGTTCTTGTTCTGATAGCATCAATCGCCTTGACTCTTGACGCGTAAACTAGTTAGGAAAATCAATACTGCCACTGAACAGCATCTTCCTTATAGCTGTTTGAATAAAGGCCACACTCTTTTACAGTTCTTTCTCTCATCTCTCACTCAGTGCATTAACTTTTCTCACTGCATATCATCATGTTAAGTGCCAAAACAAATAACATGAAAGAACAAGGAGTAAGGAGAGAGTTTCATTGAATGAGAAATTTCTTCTATTTTGATGGTTATAAAGAGTCGGCCCTAAGTACCAAAGCTCTTGGAGGTGGTGCAACAAAGCTCCGATGATCAGTGGAGTAAGGCAGATGAGCTCAAATCAAAAAATGATATTCTGTTTACACCTATATAACCTCAATAAAATTTTCACTCTACAAAAAACCTGGCTTGAACAGCAATTGAACTGAAATAGAGAATATACAAAGAGAGAGAGACATAGACAGAGAGAGAGACAGAGAGAGAGTCATATAGAGCTAGAACTCCTGATATACGAAACAACAACAGTGATATCGTCAAGCTTGCCGCCGTAAAAGCGGAATCCAGCATCTTGAGCAGCAGTGGAGAAAGGCGTCTGTCGGTCTTTATCCTCCGCTCTTTGGCGAGCCAATGCTGCTATCTTTTGAGCTGTCACCTGAGGCCCCAAGCCAGCTCTCATGGCATGAACCACAACTGCAGTAATCTCATTATTGTACAAGTTGTCAAACAGTCCATCGGTGCCAGCAATTATAGCATCCCCCGGAGCAACAGGTATTGTAAAAACCTGAATTGAACATAGCCTACTCTCATTAACAAAATTTCAGAATCAAATTGGTTTCAATCTTTAATTTCAAACTGATGAATTCAGATTTATTCTTTGTTTCTCGCCTATCTTTGAAATAGAGCTCTAGGACCAAACCTGATAATTAAAGAGAGATGTAATTTGAATGCCTAAGATGCATTTTTTTATTTATAAGTGAATGCCTAAGATACATGATTTACTTCAGCGTATTGGAAACGGCTAACAAAATGATTTCTTGATAATTTGAGGGCAATTCAGAAAGAGAGATTTACAAATAAGTAGAGTAATTAATTGCATTACTCTCGGCCAAGTGCATCTGTAAATAATAATAAAGAAATGTGATTTATTCAGGAAAATACAGGGCAATGATACCATCAGGTAATGTATGGGTGCCAAGCTAAAACACATCAGTTAATGCTGATAAAGAAACAAATTTGTTCCTTGAGACAAAGGTTTAGCCCTCCTAGCATATATTTTCTGATATCCCTCCCAGAAAACATATGGACATCATTTCTTCGAAAATATATCAAGAAGACAAAATATCCTATTTTAATATCAAACGATAATAAGGTTCCTCTGAAAAAGGAGTTTGCATAAGCAGAAGAAAGATTTAGAATCACAAACCTGACCAGAGCTAGGTAAATCACCGTCAATTCCACTTTCCAGTTGGTAGGTGAAATTAAAATTGTGCTGCTGCACAGGAGATCGAAAGACCATGCTCCCATCTCGAACTACCATAAAGCCACTGTCCCCTAAATTAATTGCGTGAATGCCCTGCAATTAAAAACTGGGGCAATTAAATTCATGTTTCCTGCCAGTTAATATAATGAAAAGAGAAAACTCCCGAAATCATGTTTCAAACAAGGTAAACACCCAGAGATGGACTCAGTTGAGTCACTTCCTCAAGTAACAAAAAGATAAGATCCCCTTTCTCTTAACCAAGGGAGTCGATGTAATTATTTGAACCTCGAGTTTAAAAATAGGGGAAACTACGTTTTACCTTTCCCTCTCATAAAAACAAACTACGTCTTCCACAAGATTAAGTTATGTTTATTCCCTCTGCTAGGTCTAACCATTAAGATCATACAACATCACCTATTTTTATTCATATTAACCATCTAATCTTAATGAGAATGCACATTCCACAAATGTTTACATTTAAGGATTCAGTTACAATTCTGGTATTTTGGAGGTTATATATTGCAAAAGTGGTAGTTTAGGGGGCAAAGTGTAATTTTCCCATAAGTAGTCAGTTTAGGACTATAATGAACTTTTCTTAAGGAAACAAGTCACAAAGTTTGGGTAATTTTGGTAATTGATGGCTGCTGCATGTAGTTGGCAATCAAAAGTTTAAAATCACATTGGAACAATAAGAGAAATGATATATACAAGCTCCAAATGCACAAATCTCATGCAAGTCTTTTATAAAAAAGTGGACTCCACGTGTGAAGAACTCACTTTTTCTTGATGGCGCCCACATTTTTACAAAAGGCTTGTACGTTTAGGGCTTGTACCTAGCATTACTCTTGGAACAATAGAGTCTGGAGTATTTTAATCATCCATACACTATGGGTCATACATAAACAAAGTAACAATAATTTTGCCTAACCCTAGTGCAGTTTACAAGGAATGGTAGCCAGGTCATGAGATCTATCCTATATCAGTTTTGGAGTGAAGCCAGCTCTCCAAATAAATCAAAATAATGAGACTTGAATTTCGGTGTTCAATCCCATTGAGCCACCTCAAGTCAACTCTACCAATGCCATTGCCCAAGAGGATGCGTCATATATTATAGTGAATCAACAATAAGAAAACCGCTCATATTTTTTTCATTCTTTTTTATCGGTCTGAGATTTTTTTTTTCTATTCTGAAAATAACAATCAATACAAAACCTGCAATCATTACATGAACTAAGATGATAGTGCTCATGCGTTGGGATTTGAATCAGAATCAAAACCCAAAAGGGAAAGGCACCACAGTGAGGTGAGTGTAAGTTGATCTTCAGATTAAAATAATAAGAAAGAATGGAGCTTTGAATATCTTGAACAAGGCTACAATTACAGATTCCATAAAATAATAATTTCTAAATTACTGCTTCTCAGGCAAATGGCATGAAACTGAAAAGAAGTGTAAAGGTATTCCCACAATGGAAGAAGCATACCGCATCTGTGAGTGCTATGATGCACGCTGTTGAAGAACCCTTGGCTTCTGTTCTTGAGTGAGCTTTCTCCAAGACCCTCGCAGGATCAATTGAACCCTTTGGCTCCTCTTTAACAGCAGTTACTGAATATGACATGAGTTCCCGCGAATACAGTCCAGAATCAACACCAAGATCTGCCCAGCCGCCAACACCATCTGCCACCCCTATTGCTTGCTCATCAAAAATAAAGTGTGCATCCTCCCCACCAGTTCCTTCTTTATCAGGATGAGGCAGACAGCATGATCCTGAAAATAGTTTCAGGGTTTTGTCCATTGATTTCTTCCTGCAGTCAAATCCAAACAATAATGCTAGTAATTCATTCATCACTTAGCCATGTTCAATTAATAAATCATGACCTGATATTATCACAACAATCTTTCATAATCTTTCCCATTTTAGACTCGAAATATATTTAAAATGTTCTAAACATTTCTTTGTAAGTAATCAGATAATTTATTTATTTATTTTATGTGAGGGAACCTCTTCAAGGTAAGACCCTTCGGGCCCACCCCTGCAGAGTAAACCCCAGTCACAAAGGATTATTTGGACCTATGAGGTGTTGAACCTTGGACCTTGAAGGGAGTGATACCCCAAGACCAAGGCCTTCACCACTTGGGCCAACCCCTTGGGGTTAAAAATATCAAAGATCTTATCAAAAAAACAAAACACAAGGTTACTAGCTTCTAATACATTTTGTAAGAACAAAAACAGTGTGGTATATAACTCATCAAGTGAGAGAGAGAGAGAGAGAGAGGTAAATACAAATCAAATCTGCCAAGTACAAATCAAAGCATATGAGGCGCAGTTCAGTAAGCCATAAAAAGATGAGGGACATACTACTAACTTGAAAAGCAAATAATGATCGAGAAAGTAAATTGTAACATGAAGTTATCACATGATGTTGATATTTATAAATAGAGACCAAAGTGGGTTCCCACTTGAGTACATAAAAAATCTAAATAACAGAAATAAGATGATTAACAAAAATAGAAGTAACAGCAGCGTAGGAGAAGAAATAAAATTCATTGTAATAAAAATGCAATATGAAAGTAGCTTTGAACTAGTCCTTGCCATAAAAGGTGATGAATTTGGAGAAGATTAAAAACTACAAAGGGGCTTTTCAGTTATGCCAGGTATCTATGCAAAAATAATGAACGGTAAATATTACAACCAGAAATGATGACACAGAAACTGTAATTTATAGGTCAAAGGTACAGAGCATCTTGGGCATCCAAGCAACGAAAATGGGGAAACAAATACACATATGAGGAGCTGTATAATTGGGAAGATTCAACCCTTCAACAAACCTTAATATTCCAACATAGGTAACTGGCTTAAAGCGTCCTAATAGGAGAAGCTCCCACTATACCTGAACTAGAACCTCCAGGTCATAAGTCAATGAAGATCACTATCCTAGAAAAGAATAGTTTGATAGATATTGAAAGCAGGTGACGAGAAAGCAGACTTTTTATGTGGCCAGGTTGTATGGAGGCAAGTAGGTTGTCTCTACATATGCCTGTAAATACATTTTAGATGACACCTACTTCAGACAACAATAATAAAAAGAATTTATTGGCACCGGGTGTCCAAGAACAACATCCCAACAATTTTTAAGGGTGTATAGGCAGCAAGGAGATTCTCGCATGTCCACCTCAAGTAACTAAGAGGAAAATCTCCCAATCCGATGGCCCCTAGAGATTGTGTGTACCCAAGAGGATTCAAACCTTAGACCTTGGAGGGAGCATGCCACCAAGACCAAGCCTTTACCACTTGAGCCAACCTCTAAGGGTTTTCACTCAACGATAATAATATCTCATAAAGAATATGAAAAAGGTCTCATAGATAAATTAATAAGAGAATAAAGGAAATTGTGTCAGAGAACATACTGTTCAGATGAGTCTGTAGAATTATCAAGCTGTTCCTCACAAGCAGAATTATCAAAGAACACATTAGAGGCAGTCCCAGCAGAGAAACGTGTGGATGATGTGCCATGAAAATCTCTTTGTTTTGGCTCTTTGAATGGTTGAGAATTGCACCACCTCTTTGCCACATTATACATGAAATATCCATAAATCACATTCTTGTCTGGTTTGTCATAGTTTTTCAAACTCATGCTAGCTTTGCTGCAACTCTCAAAACTTCTGTTGCTATACAAGATACTGGCATTACTTGTCCATGAAGAAAGGTGCTTTGGCCTGGAAGTTAAAATATCTAAGGAAGATCCAGTTAATACAGCTCTGGAACTACAAGAAGCCATGGGCGTATTCTGAAACTTGCTGCTGATTATTAAGTGCCCAGGTTCAGCCAGTGTGCAACCAATAGGATAAGCACAGATTTGAAAGGAAGGCCCAGAAACAGATGGAGCAGGCAGCGTGCGTGAAAGTGCTCCAACAACAGAGATATTCCTTCCTTGGCTAGCTAACTCTGATGTTGCAGCAAATACAGTTCCAGGGCGTAATAATACATGCCGATCCATAGGAGCTGAAGATGATAAAGAATGCAAGGTCCTTGAACTGCGAGACAACAAACTCCCGTCCCCAATTCCCAGATTGAGTGAGCCCCGAAGCCCAGTTTCTTGCCCTCCAATTGATCTCCGGACAGCGGTTCTTAGTCTCGAGAAATAAGTAGATGGCATTTTAGCCTCTTAAACAAAACACTTGTACTTCAACCCGTCTATGGCAGAGAGAGAAATGTTTACCTCTATATACAAAAGAAAATCGCATAACTCTCAGTACATCAACGTTTTTAAGACTTCTAACAATGAACCTTATTTCCCTGATTAAGAAACCTGAAGAGCGAAGCCACCCCGATTAAGAACACGCAGATATTCAAAGAATTTCTAGAATTGGCAAGTTACGGCAAAGATAGATAATCTCTCCTTATTAAAGATAAAATTAAAAAAATTGGGTGGAATAAGATATTGATATTAGGGAAAGTGATTTATCTGCATTAAATATAACCATTTCAAGGACAACCGAGTAATTATCATCGATTAACATTGTCACTATGATCGCTGAGTTTGGTAAAAACAGAGCACAAATGCAATTCCTCACAACAATCCAAAAGAACAAAAAATTAATAAACTCAAAAATTGATAGGTAACGAAATCTCACAGTTCCGGAAAGATTGGAGCAATATTCAAACATTCGAAGCAGGAAATCAGCGCTGCTCAAACGATGCAAATCTTTAGAAGCGAACCCCCTTTATATAATGATCCCGGGGAGTGGGGTTGGTGAGTGGAATCTTGAGCTGAGGGAGTTAGGTGGGGGAAATGGGGATACACGAGCTTCTCTATCCCTCAAATGCTAACCTTCTCGCTCTCTTTCGCTTTCGGACTCCGCGATCGCTCGAAAGACAAAACAGAAAGGACAGAACTCCGATATATGTCCTTTGGCGGTAGTCGAGAAATCCACCCGAACGCAATTTCGTATCTTATGTTACTTTTCGGCTACGGCACGAACAGCATATGGCATCGAGGATATCACAACAGGATTTTGGCTTAAAAAACACCTTCTAATAGAGATATGCCACGTAGATAACATAGGTTCATAGGAAATTTCCTCTATCCCGTCGAAACTCCTCCCTCCCTCGCCCTCTCTCTCTCTCTCTCTCTCTCTCTCTCTTTGGACTCTCTCTCTCACGGAAACCCCTCCCTCCTTCCCTCCTTCCCCCCCCCCTCTCTCTCTCTCTCTCTCTCTCATATACACTCCCTTCTCTGTCTCTAGAACCATCTCCCTCGACGAGACCTAGAAATCGTGCCATAAGCCTCTCAATCGAAGATCGGATTGCATGCGACGGTCGCCTCCTTCCCCGACAAGATCTCTGGTATCAATTCTCACATAAAATTCCATGGTCGTGTGAAGTTTCCTTTTTCTCTAAAATTGCTCTTTTTTCTGTGAAATTGCTTTGCTGCAATTTCAGAACTTAAATTAAAATGGTTCTTTTACCTGTGATGCACTTTGCTGCCATTAATATCTAAGGGTTATCCTTCGTGGCTGTAAGTGGCTGTATTGTTTGTGTACCTTTCTTTTTGCAAGTTATTTTTATTCACTTTGCTTGTTTGTGAATGGCTGTATTCCACAAAACAATACAGCGCTTGCAAAACAGCCATGTTTGTGATGCACTTTGCTACAAATTATTGCCACATTTTACTTGCATCTCCTGAATGAAGTTCAATTTTACTTGCAAAAGAAAGGGTGCTGCAAATGGAGCTTGTTGCGCCGGTCTGGTCTGGAGCTCCTCTGCAGGTGTGACGGTCGTACGGCATGCGACGGTGGGGGGCAGTGGTTGCAAAGTGCAAAGGTGTCGATGTGGGCCTCTCTTCACTGGAGGAAAATACACGGGTGAAAGTAAGAGTTTTGCTTTTGCTATGCTGTGATGCGGTGCAGGAGTAAACTATGAAGAATCTGATGCTGTGATGTGAATCTCGATGTGTCATTCCAAAGAGGAACTGTAAAAACACTCGCTACTGCTCATTATTCTAGGAAAATCCAATCGGAAAAAGTCCGAAAGGGATTGACGACGAGAAGATGGTACACAGTGCCTATGATTCCTTCGAGCTCCTCAACAATTGCCCTTTCAAAATCAATGCTGTCGAATTTTATGGCTCAAAGCTCCTCCTCGGCTGCTCCGATGGATCCCTTAAGATCTACATTCCTGAATCCTCCGTCTCCGACCACTCTCCACCATCCGATTACCACTTACATGCCCATGAGCTGCGAAAGGAACGGTACGCACTACAGAGAAACTTGTCCGGGTTCTCCAAGAAGCCCCTGCTGGTGATGGAGGTCTTGGAGTCGAGGGAGCTCCTTCTTTCGCTCTCGGAGTCAATCGCCTTCCATAAGCTCCCAAACTTGGAGACCAACGCTGTCATCACCAAGGCAAAGGGCGCGAATGTGTATTCTTGGGACGATCGGAGAGGGTTCTTGTGCTTCGCGAGGCAAAAGAGGGTCTGTATTTTCAGACACGACGGTAATTCCATGAATTCATGTTATCTCTTTCTCGAATTACTTATTTCTGAATTAATTGCTTAAGTTATGTTTAAATTTGATTTCTGTTGTGTATCCGAGAAAGTGCTAGAAAAGATGTGAGCACATGGCCAATTCTATGGAATTTTAGGTGGTCAGCTGTGTGTTGTGGAAAATTCGATCCCGTATTGTAGAAAAATACAAAACATGGTCTTTAATCTTTATTTTGTGTGCTGATTAGGTGGTCGAGGATTTGTAGAGGTGAAAGAATACAATATGCTGGATACGGTTAAGTCAATGTCATGGTGCGGTGAGAATTTATGTTTGGGTATTAGAAAAGAATACATGATATTGAGTGCTACAAATGGTGCATTGTCTGAAGTATTTCCTTCTGGGAGGCTAGCCCCGCCTTTGGTGATCTCTCTTCCCTCAGGAGAACTTCTTCTTGGGAAGGTATTATTTTTTGTGTTGCCGCTTATATTCTTTTTTCTTGGACATGCATTGATAATTGAATGCATAGTTTATAGTTGTGTACACAAGGATGCGAGCTAGTGGTCAAAGGGAGGGCTTGGGATGACCTGTAAACTTAGACATCTTTGGTTCAATTCTGCACTAGGAGTTTTCCCAGATTATCACTGATGCATGGTTCTGACGGGTGGGGTTGTGTATCCAGGGTTTACTCCCCAAGGGTGTGTCCAAAGGGCCCTGCCTCCGTGAGGTTCCATGTCATTAAAAGAACATTACACTTTTTGATAAATAAAGAACATACATTTACACAAATTAAATGCCAAAGATAAAATATTTTCATGGAGGGAAATTATTTCCTTCCTTTGTCTGAATGCCACAATTATGTTGTGATGATCATATTCTTACTCTGATTTCCAAATGCTGCAAATGTAACTTGCTGCCTATAGGAGAACATTGGTGTCTTTGTGGACCAAAATGGGAAGCTGCTTCAGGAAGGTAGAATTTGTTGGTCAGAGGCCCCTGCAGAAGTTGTCATTCAGAAGCCATACGCAATAGCTTTATTACCAAGATATCTTGAGGTAACCTGAACATTTGCTAAGCAAGAGCAACTTACCTCTTTTTTCTGAATTTATTTGTGCCATATTCAGTTTCTTCTACTTGTGTTGTTCAGATTCGATCTCTTCGAGATCCATATCCATTGATACAGACTGTTGTTCTACGAAATGCCTGTCATCTTGGCCAAAGCAACAATTCCATCATCGTGGCATTAGACAATTCTGTTTATGGGCTCTTCCCTGTTCCTCTTGGTGCACAGGTATTGATGCTGCTTAGTTAGATATGAAGCTTCCTCATATTTACTGACAAAAAATATTAGATATGAAGCTTCGTATATGGAAGCCTAAACTAGAGCAAGACCAAGCAAGATGCCTTTATGGTCCAAAAACAAGTATCAATTCTTGTTAATTAGGTCATTATTATTTCATGATCAATTGTAGCTTCCTACTTGCTTCTATGCAGGCTCTAATCTGAAGCCTTTCCCCTTATGCCATTAAAACCCTGTGGCAAGGAGCTCTTTCACTTTAGCCCTAATTCTCAGTTCCTGCAAATGTTACCCACCAAGTTAAAAAAGTTACAGTCCTAACTTGAACTACAAATGTTAAATACCATTCATGAGTATGCATGGGCAGATTTGTGAAATAAGTCATACTCAGGAAAATTTCTAAATATGTCGTATGTGAGGCTGCTTTCTAAATACCATTAAGTCTACATGCATTGCCTTCTTTTGAGGTTTATGCATGAGTTACACATGTTGACACAAAATTTATCCATTCTTAAAATTCCAGTTTTATCATGTAAATCTATTATGTCCTTTTTCTGTTTTTCATTATATTATGCCCATAAATAGGTTTAATTTCATAATGCCTTTAGCAATGATATATACCTAACTTAAAAAACACACGATAATTTTATGCATGAGAAGTGCTGTGAGAGTTTTCAACCGTATTGCAGATTGTACAACTAACAGCGTCTGGAAATTTCGATGAAGCCTTGGCCTTGTGTAAGCTGCTTCCGCCAGAAGATTCAAACCTTCGAGCTGCAAAGGAGGGGTCAATTCATATAAGGTGGATATTTTCCATTAAATAATCTTTACTAGTTCATTAAACAGATTTTGATTTATGATCAGAACTTCTTTAGAGTTAATTTTTTTATATCTGTCATGCAAGCATTTACGTAAAAGTCATTTACTTAAAGAATTTATAACATGAATTCAATATACACTTTAGAGTGCATGTAGTCTAAGTTTCATGTGGATGTTTAGGGCAAGCTTTGGTAAGCAAGTTCCTACTGGGCTTGATGTATCTAGAGGCCTAATAAAGTCTTGTGCCTATTTTGGTTCATTAAATTTAGATCTAGGTTGATAATGCTGAAGTAATTTAACTAATGACTTGTTGATGTTACCCTCTTTCAACATGACGCATCGAATTGCAACTTCCAACTGTGTACAATATATGTGCGATGCCATTCATAGTTACTTGACAAAACAATAGAATGTCGTAAACGTACTTATAATGATCTTTGTTACTGGTTTTAACTATAAAAAAAAATGATCTTTGTTGCTAGTTTTGTTTTGTGCAAGTTTTTTGTTATATTAACCAGCCAGCAGATTTAAAAAATCATCAATGGCCATAGATCAATATACATTGTGTGCATAATTTAATCTCTTATATTTTTGTTGGTAAGTATAATTTAATAAAGTAATTGATTTCAATGAGTTTATCTCACTGTGTTTCAGATACGCTCACTACCTATTTGATAATAAAAGCTATGAGGAGGCGATGGGGCATTTTTTGGCATCTCAGATAGATATAACGTATGTGCTTTCGTTGTATCCGTCTATTATCCTTCCAAAAACAACGATGGTTCCTGAGCCAGAGAAGCTGGTAGACATTTCTGGGGATGCTTCATATCTCTCAAGAGGTTCATCCAGTTTATCAGATGATATGGAAGCCTTACCATCACCACAACTATCAGAATCTGATGATCATGCAGCACTCGAGTCCAAGAAAATGAGCCACAATACTCTCATGGCTCTGATTAAGTTCTTGCAGAAGAAAAGACATGGTATAGTTGAAAAGGCCACTGCCGAGGGAACAGAAGAAGTTTTGCATGCCGTTGGAGATAATTTCGCATCATATGACTCTAGTAGGTTCAAGAAAACGACCAAGGTAAACTGATATTTTTCTTTTCTAGGTCTCAACCATTTTGGTTTAATGGAATGTATGGGGATTTAGGCCCTTGTTTAATATGTTTACATGGGCATGGGGATTGTGCATAATATTGAATTTAAACTTGTAGATTTTCTACGTTTATTGGACTCTATGTTATAGGCTTCGAATAAGCTGCAAAATACTTGTTATTGAAATTTGGTTATTCAATATGAGTTTCTTCTTTTTCTAAGTTGGGGATTTTCATGTTATGCTGATTTTCTTGTTTATATATATTAAATAAACTTGATATTGTTCAAAGCTAGTTGGGTAATTAACAAATGTACTAAAATGGTAGTGCCATGGATGGATAGAGTTTGTCAATGTATTGTGACCTTAGACAGGTAATGTCTATTTGTATGTGTTCTTATTTGATTCAATATTTTTTGGTCCTCAGGGCGTGGTAACATCTCCATTAGCTCTGGTGCTCGGGAGATGGCAGCAATACTCGACACGGCACTACTCCAAGCTCTGCTTCTTACTGGACAGTCTTCAGTGGCTTTAGAGTTATTGAAAGGTCTTAACTATTGTGATGTGAAAATATGTGAGGAAATTCTTCAAAAAAGAAATCATTATGCTGCTTTGTTAGAACTTTACAAGTGCAATTCAATGCACCATGAAGCCCTTAAACTTCTACATCAATTGGTAGAAGAGTCAAAGGCAAACCAATCACCATCAGAGCTTACCCAAAAGTTTAAGCCTGAGTCAATTATTGAATATCTCAAGGTAAGTTTTTACCTATAGCCTTTGTATTTTCTTGATTTCTGTAAAGATAGTTATCCTTGTGTTGTAGAAATTCATATTATGTTTATTGATGACATGGAAGCATTCAACTACTGATTTTTGTGTGTACTCTAATCTGGATGAACCATATAGTAGTTCTATGCACCGGTCTCCTGTGTATATATTATTACTGTGGAGGGAAGTCGTGCTTTCCTCCAGACAAGGTTTTTTGATAAGTAGCCTTTCTCCAGAATCTTTTCAATTTGTTGACTAAATCTTTAATATCTAAGTTCTGAAAGTAATTTCTTCCACGGCCCTTGTTAAGTTCAGTGCTTCTTGGCTTTTGTTACTTAAATTTTTGCCTGCTTTTCCTTATGCCATCTTCTCTGTTCTCCCGGCCTTGATATTTGATCAAGAGGGCCTGGGCAATTTTTTATTCCAATTTTTAGCTATCTTTCTACTTGCCTTGCCTACTATACTATACTATTCTCCTCTTTTCATATCCCCCAAAATACCTGTCTCACATCTCCACACACAATCTCTCAACACAATATTCATTGTCTTAGAAGAAGAAGGTGATCCAGAGATTTTCTTGCAGGATGATATATACAAATACCCTGGTTAGATAAAGCACTACTTTTTAGCATCCAGTGTAGAATTGCTTTATTCGATGGGAAAATAGAGAAGTTGAAGTTTTGGCTAAGAGTTAATAGAGCTGGTGTGTTATACACCCAGTAAGATTTGATAAATTTATTCTATTCTTTTGCAGCCTCTCTGTGGGACTGATCCCATGCTTGTCCTTGAGTGCTCCATGCTGGTTCTTGAAAGCTGTCCAACACAAACTATTGAGCTGTATTTGTCTGGAAATATTCCGGCTGACTTGGTCAACTCATATTTGAAGCAACATGCTCCAAGCATGCAGGCCAAGTACTTGGAGCTCATGCTTGCAATGAATGAAAATGGTATCTCAGGAAATCTGCAAAATGAAATGGTGAAGATCTTTTGCATTTCTTTCTCTAATGTTAAGGAACGGATATTTGTCACTTGAGAGTCACAAATAATAATTAAACATAAATTAAAAGGATTGAAAATTAAAAAGACTTGACAGAACAGATCTGGTCTGCTAAATTAAATAACTTCATCATTGTTATGGGTAGTGTAGGTGGTGATGGTAGTTTGGCTGATTTTACTGATAAATTCTTTTTACTTGTAATTTTTGTGCATGGTAGATACAAATATATCTCTCGGAAGTGCTTGATTGGTATTCAGATTTAGGCGCTCAACAAAAATGGGATGAGAAAGCTTATTCCTCAACAAGGAAGAAATTATTGTCTGCTTTAAAGAGTATCTCAGGATATAATCCAGATGCTTTGTTGAAACGTCTACCACCAGATGCTTTATTTGAAGAGCATGCAATATTGTTGGGTAAAATGAACCAACATGAGCTTGCCTTGTCTCTTTATGTTCATAAGGTACTTTCTTACATAAATCAACACATTTTCCTTTTTTTTCATAAAATTTGCTGGCAAGGTGACATGAAACTGATTGGGGAAGTTTTTCAGTAGCCCTAGCCACCACAAAGTGCATTTTGGTGAGGATATTCATAATAAGATAATATTGAATTCAGCTGCGCATTGTAACCAGGAAATGCTGTCAATTGGGCTGTTTTGTTGTTAATATATATTGGCAATTGAACGGGTTATTCAATATGAGAGTCTTATGGAATGGTGGAAATCCCGGGCTGGTATACTTGCTGTATACTCAGACTACGCTTTTGAGATTTTTTTAATAAAATCTTCAATTGCTTATTAAAAAAGTGTAATGGTGGGAAAACCTTGATAAACTCATCAGCTTTCCATCCTTCCAGGTTATTATATTTGGCTTACAGTCATTTTAACTGGATTTTACTTATCAAAAAAAAAATTTAACTGGATTTTAATCTTGTTATTTATGTTTAGTTATCTGTAAGAAAATTGTGATGGCATACTTTTTTTTTGTAATTAAAGAAGAGAAAAATAAAAAATTGTAATGGCATACTGTAATTTCACCATTCTTTTTTACATACATGATCAGAAATGTTTTTACAGGCCTTGCATCTGTACCAGTTATTGTACTATTTATTAAATAGTTGGATGACAGATATATGGTTCCCTGAAGTGAGTTTCATACTTCTATTTTTTATTCTAAATATAAACAAAAACGAAGTTAATAAATTTAGTGAGTTTTTGCATGTCTTATACTGGGACATTGGCTTTTACAAATTGATTGAATTTTTGGTTTGACTTTAGCTACCTCTTTTACATGTACCAACTACTATTAGTGCTCCTTATGCAATTACGTATGCTTGTTATATCATAATTATTTTAGTACGTAAGACAAGATGTTTGTTGATGCTGCCAACGCTGCTGTTTTGTCTTAAAAGATGCCATCATTGTTGTTCTTTTCTATTTTATTATTTGCTTTAGTTATAAAATAAAAAAATGTTTGTCTTATTCGTCCATTGATTCTTATGATTACTCTCTGAGCATATAATTTTCTGCTTCATTTGTAGCTTCACGTTCCTGAGCTTGCACTGGCCTATTGTGATCGGGTATATGAGACTGTAGTTCATCAACCATCTAAATCCTCTGCCAATATATACCTTACTCTTTTGCAAATTTATCTTAATCCTCGGAGGACAACCAAGAATTTTGAACAGCGAATCGCCAATCTAGTATCACCTCATCATACAAGTACTCCAAAGGTTGGTTCAGGATCTTCAATTAAAGCTAGAGGAGGCCGTGGAAGTAAGAAAATTGCTTCAATAGAGGGTGCAGAGGACACGAGGGTAAGTCAGAGTGGCACCGATAGTAGCCGGAGTGATGATGGTGATGCAGATGAATCTAGCGGGGAAGGAGGTTCCACTATTATGCTTGATGAGATTCTTGATTTGTTGAGCCAAAGGTGGGATAGATTAAATGGGGCTCAAGCTCTCAAACTCTTACCAAGGGAAACCAAACTACAGGTATCAACTATATTGATGAGGGACTAACAAACTTCAAAAGAACTAGTTGTGTCTCCTTTGTTTTTAAGATAAAAGGTAGCTTTATTGATATCACACCCAAATAAAACTAGTAGTAATTACTAGGCTGTCTTGGAGAATGAATGCATTGTATTCTCACCCTAATAAGGTGCCATGTCATTAAAACCGGATGGTTATATAAGCAGTTTCAATGATATGGCATCATGTGATAGGTTAGGTGTATCGCCTCATCTGTACTTCAGGACTACCCAATATTTAGTTCCAAACTAAGTATCTTGAGCATCTACGTGGTTACGCATATCCTTGCAACCAATGTCTGATCTTCTTAAGACATACTTTGTTTGTCATTTGCTTATTCTGATGTACTCACTTCAACTTTTCCCTTCCACCTGGTGTGCAAGAGTCAGGGAATTGAGGATCTATGCTTGTGCCTGTTCTTGGTTTCATGCTAATTCATCAACACCATTGTGTTTTCTTCTCTTTGTTTGCCATCAGAATATCAGCTGTAAGTTGCATTCCTAATGTTCGTTATTTTAACTGTTATTTGAAGAACTTGCTTCCATTTCTTGGACCTCTTCTGCGGAAATCCAGTGAAGCATACAGAAATCTTTCAGTGATCAAAAGTTTGAGACAGTGTGAAAACCTGCAGGTATGGTTTATTGTGCATGGGACTTTTAAGGCATGAACCTTTGCCTAAAACTTATTACGATCCCAATCTGCAATGGTTAGCCGTAAATGTTACTTTTTAGTTATTGGGCAAATATCTTTCACATACAGTATATTTTGCTGCCCAATCAAATCATTGTGTGTAATCTGCCCTAGTTACAACTATATCGACAACTTTATGTTGCAATACAAGAATCCATAATCTAATTCTCAAAACTAGTAGTCATAATAATTTCATGAAACAGGTGAAGGATGAACTCTACAACCAAAGACAAACAGTGGTGAAGATCACCAGCGATAGCATGTGCTCTCTTTGCAATAAGAAGATAGGGATAAGTGTTTTTGCTGTCTACCCAAATGGGAAGACACTAGTGCACTTTGTTTGCTTTAGAGACTCCCAGACTATGAAAGTTGTGGCCAAAGGCTCACCACGAAGGAAGCGATGATAATCAGTATCATGGTGGTTTGAAGGAGATGTGTATTTCAGTTAAACATAGCACATAAGGATTTTTGTTCAACGACTTTGATGCGTAGTAACAGGTACTAAAGGCACTTATTCCAGCATCCAGAGATGGTCATAGAGATGTAAAAAAGTGTGGCCCTGGTTTGAAGTGCAAAACTGCTACAGAGATCCCAGAGATGACTGAAAACAATACAGGGTGTTATTTTTCCACCTCTTGCCACAAGTGCCCTGACGGGACGGAACTGAACCAAACCAAACTGGCAATTTCTGCCTTCCTGAAGATTGCTTTTATTAGGTTGATCTATATCAATTGTCGAATGTGTGGGTGTGAGGTTAACTTTTGGTTTGAGTTTGTTTGTTTGTGAGGGTATTAATCAGGACCCGTGGTCTTGATTGTGTGTATAAGAAAATGTGATATTCAGTGTAATTTTTGCCTTATTGTATTATGATCCAATTTTTGGAAGATTCGTACTCTTGGATCATCTCCACGTTCAAAATTGTAACACCATTCTATGATTTGTTAATTATTTCGGCCTCAAAAATCTTGAAAATTCAATATATGGGGACAACACGCAGAGGTGAGGATTTCTTGGCAAACAAACAAGCGAAACATTTTTTTTTTTTTAATCAAGAAGAATTGCTTGCCGAGCTACCATAATTTGAATTCATAACCCTTGAGATATATAGTGTTTATTTTCCTTCTGTAATTGGCACAAAAGTGATAGGGACTTTGTATTGTGAACCCCTTGCAGTAACCAAGTCATTTTGGTTCTTTCTCTCCACTTGAGTTCCTCCCTTTTTCCAGAATACTCTTTACTTCTTTAACTAGTCTCAAGTCTTGTTTGTCAACTATGATACATGGTGGTTATGAAAGTATCCCTGTTAACTTGTTTGTCAACTATGATACATTGCGAAGCACATTCTTTCCCTTGTAACCATTCGATGTATATCCTCACTTTCGATGGCCTAGCCTGCTTTTCTTCATTGGTTAACGTAAACTTGGACTACAAGAAAACTCGGTTTAGGCACTGAGTTGTAAAACTAATTTCTTGATACATTTTGTTTTGCTAGTTACTTTTAGGACTTGTTTGGATAATGAGATGATCAAATGAGTTGGTTTTGAATGAAAATCGAAAATTAAATAAAATATTGTTAGAATATTTTTTTAGAATATTATTATTATTTTAGAATTTGAAAATTTTGAATTGTTTATTATTTTTTGTACAAACATTCAAAAGAATTATAATGATAAGATTAAATTAAATTAAATTATTTTTTTATTCAAATGAGGCCTTCGTTTAATTGATTGCTTTAAGTAGTACTTAATTTTTTTTGCTATATAGTTAATAGAAATTTTATTTTGTCCATGTAAGATTATTTCTCTCATAACATTTTAAATTTTGATTTTGTGATTTTTTTACCCTGTTTATTTATTTATTTATTTATTTTATTTTATATAATTACGATTTTTCTCTCCTATAAGTGAGAATTATGGAGCTAGATATCGTCCCTATTTCTAAAAAAATATGTAAAAATATCCTCCATTTAAAACGTTTTTAGTTTTATCATTTTGTAATAATATATATGAAATGAAATTAAACCTAAATGTGCAGACTTATACATAAGATTGACTGATTGCTTCTAAATCTATAGATTAACATTATTGTCACATAGTTCTTGACCGTTGGAAGGGGAGGAGGGGTAAGAGGACCTCGAGGTTGGAATGTTAAGTGCACGTGCTTTCTTCTTTTTTGTAAAGGGCACGTGCTTTTCTAAATTTAATTCCATTCCATTTTGTTGGAAGGTGTGCTGCGTACTGCTCATGACCAGCTAACTTTGGAGCAGCATCATCCATCTCCCTTCAAATTTTAGCAACAATCCATTATATTCATGGTCTTTATATCATACATTATATTTGATTTTTTATTTTTATTTTTATTTATTTATTTTTATTCTTATGAAACTAAAAGAATTTTTGTGCTCGTTATTCTTTACCACACATTTAATAAGACAAAAAATAGTTGTGTGATGTGTAATATAGAGATATCAGGATAAATGATGATGAGTAGAATTCTTCATAAAAATAGTATATGATATTTTGGATCAAATTCTCAAAATTTATCCAAACTTAAAAGTATGGCACTTGAAGTAGATCTACAATATTTATTTAAGAAGAGCTTCGTTTGTTTTCACAGATTAGATAGATGACTAGATGAGTTGAGTTTAAATTTAAAAATTAAATAAAATATTATTAAAATATTTTTTTAATATTTTTTTATTTTATTATTTGTAAAAAATTAATTACTTTATTTTATTTTATATAAAAATTTAAAATTTATATAATAATTAAATAAAATGAGATTGATTAACGAGGCACTTGAGATCAATAAATCCTGTTAACTGTGTCAACCTATACTTTTTCTTTTTGTTAAAATAGAGATATAAAACATTTCATTTGCTATCATCCAGTTTCATAACTTTCTATTTCAGTTGGTAAGCAGGTTAGGTCCTCAGCAATATAATCAGTAAAAAGACGAATAAAAAAAATGGTCTATATATATATATATATATATATATATATATAAATCCATGTCTGCTCTGAGCATGTGAAACACAACCAGCTATTCGATTTGTCATATTCAGATTAAGATATTCTGAAGTATTTGTCCAAGAAATTAAAACATGTTTATTCTTTATAATTACACCAATATAAATCTGTCAAACCAAACACAAAATATAGGATAATTAGTGCTCCCTTGAAGATTATGGTCAATGTCAGGATCTGTATTACTACCAGCTGTTTATTGGACACGAAGCAATATTTCTGATTACAGTCTTACAGATTTACTGGATGAAATTAAGCAGCTCTCTTGGTTTGGCATGCAAGAGCCTATTAATTATTATGGTTTTTGATGCAATTATGGTATGACCTACCTCAAATTTATGCCAAGCCAATGATCCCGTTTGGATTCGGAAGTAGGTTGAGCTCATCTCAACTCACTTATATTTCATCATTATATTTTTATAATTTTTTATACAAAATATAAATTCCTATATACCTTTTTCAAATCCCAATATACTTTTTTTAAATTTCAATACATATTTTTTAAATTCTAAAATAATAATAATATTAAAAAATAGATTAAACTCATCTCATCTCTAAATTCAAGCAGCGCCTAAAAGTATTATAATTAGACAGGCATAACCATAAATGCGGTAAAACCTATATTATCTGAGGGAAGTGACTTCACTACCCAAACACAATCATTAATGTTGCTTAAAAAAAATCAGACGGCCATCAATCACATAAATGCGGTAAAACTTATCAATCTCCCACTTGAACTCGAACTCGAACTCGAACTCCTCGAGTTCGTAGTTCAAACAAAAGATGAGGCCCACAATTTTAGATGAGAATTTGAAGTAATAATTTTTCCTTTTTTTTCAATAGAAAATGATTTAGATGTGAGTTTTTTTTATTCATTTTCTGTTAAAAAAAAAAAAATCGTTTTTAACTGTGAGTCTCTCACTGGCCATTTCTTTAGAATTTATACAAAATTTACACGCACTAAATTTGTATGTAACGTAGCTCGATCGGAAGCCATATGAAGCAACCTAAAGACATGCACGCAGTACTTTTCTATATCTATTTGGCTCCAATTGCAAAATTAGTAGTAAACATACGTTTTGGGATTTTGTTTTAAAGATTATATTTTTAAGCGTTAGTATATAATCTCTATATTTTATTTTTTGACACGTGACAATTTGAGGGAGGAATCAATTTGGTTAATTCTATAATTACATAGTACAAAAGTCTAATGTAAAAATATTAGGAATAGTTTGACTTTAAGATACTTATTTGGACTAATTTAATACTTTTTTTTTTTTGAGAAATAGGCTTATCATTAAATTCAAGAACTTAAAATTTACAATGTGACCTATAAGAATTGAGATAACTTAGTTTACAAGTCAACTAGAAGTAATTGAGGCACAACTTCTAATTCTCTCAGACAAAAAGTTTGAAAGACCAATCACTGCCTCTTGCGGAGGCATTTACTAAAGTCTTTCCTCCAAAAAATGAAAGAAATTAAAACTCTAAGGACAAAAAGTTCGAAAGATTATTTCTCAATATAAATTTTTTCCATATAGACTAAACAAAAATAAAAACCAGTAAAACAACAAAACTAGAAAAATAACCCAAAAAATCGGGTTGTGGTGACACGTAGATAACATGCGCCACACTAGAAGTGAGCATCTACAAGGCTGAGTAGCTTGGCGACCCTGGATTTACAAACAGCCGCACACGGCGGAAGGATCCCTCCAGATTGCGAGGTGCGTCAAACCATGGACCCCGCGCATTCGGAGCATGTGTCGCTCCATTCGACAAAACCTTCAGTCGATTGCAAGATCAGCGGATGGGGAGAACGACGGCGAGACGCATGGTAGGCTTAGGCCATCAGAATTACCTCAACCTACATCAAACCAACCCAAAACCAAAACAACTGAAACCCACCATCAAAACTTACAAAAATGATGGCCAAAAAAAGAAGATGAGAAAAGGAAAAGGATCAGAGGAAAAAATAGAGTCAAAGTTCTGCCTCCCTCCGCACTAAGAGCACCAGCGAAGACAAGGGATTTTTTGCAAGGGCAAGGGCGAGAGCTCCTTTCACAAGTTTTCTTAATTTAGTACTTAATCCTAACCACAATTCCATCAATTCCCTCGTCACGGAGAGAATGTTCTTCCCATCAAGTAAAGTCTTGATAAATTTTTAAGTGTTGTAAATCTCACTTGCATAATAATTCTTAGGCCCAATCAAAGTCTGCGTGATCCCAAGCTAATTTGTAACTCATCATCCCGATACACTACACATCACATTTATTTTTATTCCTCGTACTTTTTAATTATTTTCATTTTTTTTTATTCTTCTTAATTAATTGAATTCTTTTGTTTATCATCCATATATCACATATTTAGTAAGATTTTTTTTTTTTGAAAAAATTGTTGTATATGATGTGTGAGGATGATCAATAGAAATTTTCAATTATACAGTGTATTGTACAAAGTAACATTTCTACACCACACACCATCTGTCTAATATAACTTAATTTGTAGATTTTAAACATTAAAACTTATCTTCCCAATCAAATTATATCATATGAATAGTGTGTAGTGTAAAGGCCTTTGAATAGAGTTGTTCTTGTACAAATGAGACAAGAAAATTGGACATATTTAAAACATTTGTCGGCAACGAAATCATAATGAATAATGTTACAAACTACACATGATACTTTATTATCTTTAAATCATCGACGATAGTGGGATAAATAGTATACCTACTTTTTAAAACGGATTGAGGATATGCAGACTCGATTCCGAAATCTATCATGAATAAACCATTACATATACTTAGCTTATTTGATGAGAGAGAGAGAGAGAGAGAGAGAGAGAGAGTCATGCTTCTGAAAAGTGAGACTTTCAAATTCAACCCAATTGCTAAGTCCTCAACTGCACAATCTAGCCAAATGGGCATCTTCATGCCTATCCGGCTCCATACCCATGATACTCATACAATCCCAATGTTCATTTGATTCTTTAGACTGATTCACCAACTTGTAATTTTCTACAATGATATTGATCCAAACACGTTGAAGAAAACAAAGAATTGTTCCCTTTAAGTAACAGTACTAGTACACGACTTCATCGTTCCTAAGATTATTTATAAAAGTCTGCATCCCTAATAGATATAACCCAAAAGCTTCATTTGAAAAACAAGGGTGATACTAGTGAACAAAATTATTTAAGTCTCGCACTCTCGTGTAATCATTGAAGGGGCACTACTTTTAAATACAAACTATTGAAGTCTCTCCACCCTAAATCCTAAAGACAAATCCCCCCCCCCCCCCCCCCCCCCCCCCCCTCTCTCTCTCTCTATCTCCCTCCCTCCCTCCCTCATCCGTGTCATCACCTGTCAAGTGTGCTCCCTCCAGCACTACTTTAACTTAAAAGATTTTTTTTTAATTGGCACCAGATTTCCAGGACCAACGTCCTAGCTAATCCCGAAGTGCACAGGCTCTCGACAAGAAGTTTTCTGCAACTGCACATCGAATAATTCAAAGAACAAATCCCTTAGTCTGGTGACCCTTAGAGATTGTTTGCATATAAAAAGATTTGAATCTTAAACTTGGGGAGCATTATCCCAAAATCCAAGGCATTTACTACTTGAGCCAACCTCTAAGGGTTGCTTAAAGATTTTTAAAGAGTTGCCCACATGAAAACGCCATGGTCACATCTATAGGGGTTTTTGGCAGCAACAACGCTCACAGAGGCACACATAAGGAGTGACATGGTTTTTCGGGCCGTTGTTTCTCTGTAACTTATATGAACATGATTCAGTTAACATCAAACACGTGCACACATTTTAAAAACACAATATAACTGGGTCTACCATAGCCCAATAAGATAGGCAAGTCAGCTACTATGATTAAAAAAACTCCTAAATTCACAAATAGGATTAAATTACCAGGGTTACAATTCAAGTATAAACACAACCAGAGCAAATTTGAACAAGCACTAATAGCAGTGACCCACCATTTAACCTACAACTGAGAAAAGGAGACAGGCAGCCAAGTGCAGCATGCAATGAAACTCAGAATATGCCATTTTCAGACAGAGGAAGATCTGCTGCAACAATCGTAAAAAAGAAAGACTAGATGCAACTAAACCCTATGCATGTCTATGCGCATGCAGTACTAACTATGTGATAATCATCCTCCTTGTTGGACAAAGGTTCTCAAGTTTGTCAGACTAATTTATCTTTTAGGAAAGAAGAGCTGTAATTTTTCTATAAGTAAAAGAAGAACCAGTATGAATAGAATAAAACTAATAAAAATTAGACGGTGAACTCAGTGAGGAACTGATATAGTTATATGTTTGCTTTGAGTATCTCACAACTTTCCCTCAAGAGTAAATTCATGCCTGCCTTCAAAAAGTGAAACACCTTTCCGTCTTTCCTGAAGTGTGCAAAAGTAACCTCTCACGATCGGCATGCAGTGAAGATCTCACCCCGCATTATGTCAACTGGCATGTGCTCATGTGTATAACGCTCAGGACCAAGGTAAATACCTGTCTTCTCCAAAAGAGCAGTGGCTTCATTCCTACCATATCTAGAAGCATACAGGTTCAGGTACTCGATGTCCTAATAAAGCACCCAAAACAAAACATTTTAATAAAAAAAGGAAAGCCAAATGTCTGCTAGAAAAACATGCAGACATGGATTAAAATGAGAAATCAGCACCATCCATGGACAAGTTCAAGAAATTCAAATTCAGGGACTAATTAAAATGTTTGCAAAATTGTTATACAAATTATAAACAGAAGCACATCCATTAATTTTTACACGAGGAAGATACTGAAGAATACCGAACGGCATAATGAATATCATGGGAAGTAAGAGCAGGCATGGTGATTCTAAAAATTGGCTAAGAATACTTGATCATCAATGAATAATAAAAACTGAATGGGTATGAGTTGAAAATAAATTAAAAATTCGACTCACCTGCAAGCCACTGAGAATGCGCTCTAGTCTGACTGAAGCAACTGGTTGATGCGAAGATGAAAAAACCTCACCAGGGTAGAACAAAACTCCATCTCCAGGGGGAAGGCCACGCCTAAATCTAATCTGCTCAGGCATACATAATATTTAAGCAAACACTCTAAAACGCAAACGGAGCCTTTAAACTGTGCCATTCAACTTTATTAAGTGATTAAAGGACCACAGAATTAAGCTACCTCAGCACTGGGAACTGATGCCTTCTCATAGCAGTTGGCTCCCCAATATAAGAATCCCGTACCACCTTCTTTCCATACCCGCCAGAAAACAGCACGGTGTTGTGTACCTCGCATCCCAAGGTGCCAATTGGGATGGGGATCGGATGGTCCCAGGCAAACATATGTCCACCACTCCTATATGCACAAAATAAAAAGTTTTAACTCCCTTCAGCAAGTAAAAAACATAATGTAATAGAATCAAGCACTGTGTCGAAAGATACATCTTCGCTTGGAAATCAAAAGGTAATCAAATGAGATTACTCATTTGTTTCGGGAATAAATCTTCTCTTAGAAAAAGGAAAATCTATAAAATGTTACTGATATTGGAAATCCCAAAGTTAAACTCCAGCCCCAACAGCCACCATCGGCACAATGGAAATCTCCTATAAAGCTTACGAAAGTACTTGTCCAGCCAAGATACAGAGATTGGCTCCACAGTAATGTTCACAGGCAAATTAGAGAGAATGCATTGTAAGTTATGAACAAGAAATAAAATGCAGACTTCATGTAAAGGATCAGTGATAAATCTCATCAATCATGCCTAAGGCTGATTGCTCTATGCGAAATCTCTTCCAAAATTTTCCAATTAATTGAATGGCTGGCATCATGTAGTAGTATCATTCATGTTGCTCTAACACTGCCAAGGCTAAATTTGGAACTGACAAACTAGTACGCACATGACTTTGTCAGCAGGTTTTGTAACTTCACAAACTCAACCGGTACCCTTTGACTTAATTTCACTTGTTATCTACTTATCAAAATACGTTAAATGCATATCCAAAAGCTCCAAATCATCTCTCTTATATAATGTAGGAAGATAAGTAAACCCCACCCCACCCCCTACCTTGGGTGCTTGTGCACCAGATATCTTACCCCAAGTTAACAGAGCAACAGATTGTTGCTAAGACCTCAAAGTTTTAACTGTACACCTGACCTCAACTGCTAAATCTTAGAAATCAACTGCTAGCCATTGGTTATTCAACCCCAATCATCTTATCTTAGACTCAACTGCCGGCTTTAACTGTACCCGGATCAGTTATTCAACCCCGTAAGGACTTTACCAACTAATCAGTTATCTCAGTCTCATATGCTACGAAAATAAGAGGCACAGCCAAGCCTGAGACAGCAGTGACCAATTACGCAAGGGTTAGGCAGCTACTTAGGCTTCCCCCACCCTCCCCCACCAAAAACAAAACAAAACAACACAGAAGACATTTGTATTAGAAAAAAAAAGGACCAGAAATACAAACTACCCTCATAGTTACTCTATTAAATATTGTGTTATGATATACTACAACCACAAGAAAATAGAAAGCATTAGAAAAATTAACTGAAAAAAATAAATTAAATGGTAGTTTGCTCATATCACGTCAAAACAACAGAATCAGTGTGGGCACAGTAAGGCAAGCATGAAAGTAAGCAGTAACAACTTCCTTCTATCCAGTCTCGTCAATCCATAAATGCAACTGAATCTTTGGACATCCACTAACAGGAAAGATGCTTGCCTCAAACCTTAAGCACAGAAAAGTATATAAAAAGGCAAAGCTGCAAAGATAAACTGCTGAAAGCAACAAATTAGCAATAAGAAAATAAAGGGGAAGAAAGATAGATAGTTTGAAAAACGAAGGCAGAGATCAATTTGAGCCTTAATCAAATAGGCAGGCAGAGCTCAAAAATAAAACAACAAATATATAAAAAAAAAACTCCACAGAAGACACAGGTTTGCTACACAATCCACCAGATGTCCTGCCTAGGATATACTTTAAGACACAAGGACCAGATGTTTCTGGAATATGTTTTATAGAATGAAATATTTTGTAAACATGCCATGCACAAGAAGTTAGATTTGTTCACAAGAGAAGTAAAGTATGAGCCAAGGTCAATAACTCTGATGGATTATTAATTACCTCACCATTGTCTGGTTGTATTTCAGCAATAATATCCTTGGCCAAATCTTCTCGGTTGCCAAGCACCCACTCACTGCAACAAATGAAGTCCTAATCTTTTCAGGCACTGGAAAACATTTGACTAACTGTCAGCTGCAGCATATTGATTTCCACAAAAAGAGCTCACATACTCTCGTGCGACTAGGGCTCCACCAATAAAAATATAAGTCATCAACAAAATGAAGTTCAACGTTGCAGTCCTAAACACATACATAGCACAGCCAGGTAGATTCAACTCCTAATCTTCTACCACACAAAATCAGACCTCAATCTAGTTTGAACTGATGAGTGCTGAGGAAAGATTGATTACAGACTTTAAGAAAGATCTTTGATAAGAGTGCCTGTCATGATAGCCATCTTCAGGTTGGACATAATGGCCTTAAACAAGTCATCAAGATGGCTAAAGCCCAATGTCAACCAGATTGGCACCTCTAATTTAAAAGTCAAGGCCACTTCTCAGGGTAGACAATTGAAACCAGTTGGAATGTAACACCACTCTTGTGCTCATGTTGAACCATTCGCTTAACAATTTTGTGATAGAAGAAACGGATTGGCCCCCTATGCATATAAAACTTTCTTTCAAACTTTCTTTCCAAGTGCTTTTTGCTTCGTAGTGAGATCAGGAGCCCAAACTACCTTTGAGCAATTTACCCATGTAATTATGTCTCAAGTAATACCATTGAAAAGAAAGAAAAAAAAAACACACACACACAATAAAAAAATAGATACTGAGTATTACAATAGTTTTATATTATAAAAATGATGAAACATCTTAGGTGGCATTCATAAAGCCCAATCGATAAAGATACCTTGTGCAATAAATTTGAGTATGTGGGCGCAAAAAACTTGGAACTTTTACAAAAGCCTCAAAAGCAGATGGTGCAAGAGGTGCATCACTTGGTCCTGCATAAAATATAGAGGGCATCAATGTAGAAAATGTAAAGCAAGGTTTTACATTAATTAAGAGCAAGCGCAGAAGTGTACACAACCCCACACCAACATGGAGAGAGCACAAAGAAACTCTATGATTGCTAAAACAAATCAACCCAGTTCTATGCTTTGAAAATAGAAGGTAAGATTCAGATGGCATAAATTGTTTTTTTTTTTTTTTATAAGTAAAAGATGAGTATTATTAATATGAAAGAAATAGGCATTGCCCGTGGACACAGGAAGCATACAGAAGAACACCTAGATACATGCTAAGAGAGGGGAATTAAAGAAAGAAAATCATAAGTATTGTTCCCATTTAAAATGATAGCTGAAAACCAAAGAAGTAAAGTGTTAAAGAAAAAATGCTTAAGCTCCTCCAAGGTGCGTTCTTTGTCTTCAAAACATCGAGCATTCCTTTCCGACCAAATGCACCACATAAGGCATAACAGAATCATTTTCCACATTGCTACCACTTGTGGACAGCCTTGCAACTTTCTCCAACCAGCCAACAAATCCACCACCCTCGAAGGCATGACCCAACCAATGTCGACCCTTTGAAAGATCTCATTCCACAACACCCTTGTTACCTCACAATGTCAAAAAAGATGGTCCACAGATTTTCCACTATTTTTGCACAAAAAGCACTAATCTATCACAACACAACCCCTGATTCTCAAATTATCTATAGTCAAGATCTATCCAAGGGCGGCGCACCATACAAAAAAAGCTGCTTTTGAGGACACACGAGACCTCCAAATACTCTTCCAAGGGAAGGGGAAGTGTTCTTCGGATGTCAAAATTTTGCAGTATGCCTTCACTGTACATTTCTTATGAATGTTGGATCTCCATTTTAATCTGTCACACTGAGCCATAGTAGTCCCCATAGATAAAAGTAAACTTAGGAAATCAGATACAATAGGTAATTCCCAATCATGGAAATCCCTATTAAAAAGAATGTTCGACTGAATAGACCCATTGGAACTTGTCTGCATATCTGCCATTGACGCCTCCATGTTACTAGCAATACAATAAAGCACCAGAAAAGACCTCTCTAACGTGTGCTCACCACACCACACGTCCCCCCAGAAATTGATTCGATTACCTTCACCTGCTACAAAGCGAATATGTTGTTCAAAACAAGGCTAGCCCTTTCTAATAAACTTCAATACATCCACTCTGAACCCGCCTTTCACTTCGTTGGAGCACCATCCTCCCCAAGCAACTTCATGTCTCGCATCAATTAGTTCCTTCCACAAAGCCCCTCCCTACGAATGATAGCCATTTACCTAGAAAAGCTTTATTAAAGGTTTTCAGGTTACACACTTCCAACCTTCCATACATAACTAGAGCACAAACTGTCTTCCACCTAACGAAGTAAAATTTCTTCACCTCTCCCATCCCCCCCCCCCAACCCAAAAAAAATAAAATGCCCGGAAGAGTTTCTCAATCCTGTTTGCCACCCCTACAGGTATAGGAAACAAAGATAGGTAATAAGTAGGTAGGTTAGTGAGAGTATTCTTGATAAGGGTAAGACGACCCCCTTTTGAGAGTTACACCCGTTTCCAGCCAGTCAACCGCTTCTCAATCTTCTCCACCATCCCATCCCATCCCAAATAACTCTAGCCTTAAAAGTTGCTCTCATAAAAAGACCCAGATATTTCATAGGCAAAAAAGACACATTGCAATCTAAAAGGTTTGCAAATAAAAGATGAAAGATGATAATAGAGTTGCTAGTGCCATTATCCACTTGAGAACCAGATTAGAATCTCCCATCAATGGCAGCCTTCACCATCTTACTTAAGAGCCTCCATCACTAAAACAAACAAAAGGGGAGATAAAAGGTCCCCTTGACACAAACCCCAAGTGCTATTAAAGAAGCCAGCTGGCGTATCATTTACTAGAACTGAGAATTGAGCCATGGAGATACAATGGCGCATCCAAGAAATCCACCTAACACCAAAGTCACACCTCCCAAGCAAGTATAGGAGGACATCTCAGTTAACATGATCATAGGCCTTTTCCATATCAAGCTTACACAAAATACCTGACTTGCCCTTCCGCATTCGGTGGTTTAAGTACTCATTTGCAATGAGTACCAAATCAATGATATGTCTCCCACGAATAAAGCGTTCTGAGGCTTGGAGATAATTTGCACCAAGATAGGGCTTAAACGATTAGCAAGAACCTTTGAGATGATCTTGTATATGCTACTAATCAGACTTATAGGTTGGAAATCCTCAATGATGGAAGCCCCTTGCTTTTTAGGTATGAGAGCAATGAATGTCGCATTAAGTGATTTTTCAAACTTTTGAAAAGAATGAAACTCGTGGAAAACCTACAAAATATCACCTTTCACAATATCCCAGCATGTTTGAAAGAAGTCCATAGAAAAAACCATCCGGACCCTGTGCTTTATCCTTAGTCATACCAGCAATGACCTTATGGATTTCATCCTCTTCAAACGGTCTTTCCAGAACACTTGCACTTAAAGAGTCGATGGCCTCAAAAGACAATGCATCAAGTTTCGGTCTCCAAGAGGCCGATTCAGTGAGAAGGGACTCGTAATAATGCACAATATGGTCTTACAATTCAGAGGGGGAGGAAAGTTCCTGTGAGCCTGAATGTAATAACTCAATAGTGTTGTTACGCTAGTGCGAGTTAGCCACTTTGTAAAAGAACTTCATACACTTGTTGCCTTCTTTCAACCAAAGGGTCCTGGATTTCTGGCGCCAAGATGTCTCCTCTACCAATAAAACCCTCTCCAGATTCCCCATAACTATGCCTTTCCTCGATAACAAATCCTTTGAGGTGTCTCCCAAAAATTCTCTACCCTCTATCTCTTGCAATTCCTCTAAAAGTGTAGCCTTCTGATTATTGATGTGCCCAAAGACTTCCAAGTTCTATTTCTTCAGATCAAGTTTCAATGCTTTCAACTTACCTGCAAGAATAAAGCTTGAAGAGCCAGAGACCTAATACGAAGACCACCAATCACACACCATCTCTACAAATCCATCTGCTAATAACCACATATTTTCAAACTTAAAATATCGGCGACCCCTGTGAATACCTTCACAGTCTAGAAGAATGGGAAAGTGATCTGAACAAACCCGAGGTAACCGCTTTTGGCTCACTTCACGATAGTGAGCTTCCCACAACGGAGAAACTAGAAATCTGTCCAACTTTGACCAACTCCGACCGTTTTGACCAAGTGTACTCGCCCCCAACCAGGAGAAGATCTATGAAATCCAAATAAAAAATAAACTCTGAGAACTCTGCCATGGCCATAGAATTTTGAGAATGTCCTGATCTCTCATTGGGAAAGCGTATAATGTTAAAGTCACCCCCCAAGCACCATGGCACGTCCCATAAGGAAAATAAGTCTGCCAATTCATCCTATACTGTCTCCTCTCTCTGTCCACGTTTGGACCATATGTGCCAACAAAAGCCCATTTCCACCCATCGACAACATTTTTGAAGCGAGTAGCAACCGAGAAATTGCCAATACACTCCTCAATATTTCAACTACTCTTTTATCCCACATAAGTAATACACCACCAGAGGCTCCTGAAGAAGCTAAGTAGGACCAGCCCACGTGCGAACACCCCCAAATACTCCTGACCATTCTAAGGTCCAAGATACATAACTTTGTTTCTTGAAGACATACCACATCTCCCTTCCACATCCACAATAATGTTTTGATACGAAGGCGTTTATTGTGATCATTAAGCCCCCGCACATTCCAAAATAGGATCTTAGGCTTCATGTGAACAAAGAGATCCCCTCCCTTTCGGTCTATCTCGTCCTTCACTCCCTTCCTTCACATCATAGTTAATGGAACAAGTAAGCCTTTTAAGTTCCTTATCTCGCTTCATGGCGGACTTCGAGTGACTATCTATTAAAGCCACAAGGAAAGCCTTGAATTGATCCTCATAACCATCAATTGATAGACCAATGACAGTTTGGATTTCCTCCACCACCTTAAAAATCCACAAAGGGCAACCCCCCTTACTAGGAGGGAGTGTGCGCAACGGAGTAAGAACAACCCCCTCCCCACCATCTTGTTCAATGCCCTGAAGAGTTAGTTGTAAATTCCCACTTTGATCTGTGCCACCAGCTTCCAAAGACCCCTGGACAAGTCCACTGCCGGTAGCACCTGACAAACCCAAAAGTAGTGTCAGCAACACCTGTAGAACTCTGTATCGGCAACACTGTCAAAGCCACCACTGTAGAGACTCCACCCTCCGGCGTTGAAAGCGGCACTTGAGGTGCAACCACATCTCCAGGTACCTCCTGCAACACTTTCTATGTGATTACCAGCGTCAAAAGAGGCCTTTCAACAGAGCCTCGGTTTGGGGTTATAACATGCGATGTAGAGACTCCACCCACCAGCAATGGAAACCGCACCTGAGGTGCACCCACATCTCCATGTACCTCCGGCGACACTTTTTGTGTGATTACTAGCATCAAAAGAGGCCTTTCAGCAAAGCCTGGGTTCGGGGTTATAACATGCAACGTTGCCGGGGCACACTCCATCGCCTCAAACATCACCGACGAGACCCCCACCATCGCCGTCGACTCCCTTTCACTCGCCGGCGGTGGAGGAAGCAGCGAAGCCTCACCCGCGACACAAGCTTGTTGGGCTTGAAAGGATCCAGGAAAAGACTCGTAAGTTGGCGGGCTTGAGAGGGCCCCAACTTCGCAGGCCTTTTCCACACCATAGGCTTGCTGGGCTTCAGAGACCCAGCGGGCTTCTTGCCCTTGCCTAAATCACGCCCAACATTCAAACCAATGGGCAGCTCAATATGCCCCAGGCCACCCATAGGCCCATCACAGGTTTCCCTCGTATCCAAGCCCCAATCAAGACCACTAACTCCAACACACCGTTTTAATTATTCAATATTAACGGACAACACAACCATCTGCTTTTCCATCTTATTAGAACCCATGTTTTTGGCATAAATTGTTACGCCACTTTGAGAGGTCAGTCATTTTCTGGCTGAAAAATCTTCACTTTATGTTGATCATATGATACGTTATCTGTTGACTAGCATTTTCTGCCCCTATTAAACACTGAAAAGCACAAAAACATTTTCATAAATCTAAGCTTCCACAACTGGAATGATTGATTTTCTACTGGTTTTTCTAAGAAAGTTACTGCAAAAATAATGCACCCATATGCATCATTTAAAAATAGTCAAACCAATATTACAAGCTAATAAATTTAGAATTCAGTGACAATCCCATCCTCAACTATGTTCTCCAGTAAACCTAGGTTATTATATTGCATTCAGAGGAACAAGGAATAGATTCTAATCATTTCACACCCAAAAAAATCTAATTCAACATCTATAGAAAAGCAAGCTCTCTACACTACATACGGTAGAAGAATCATACCACAGTAGTAAGTAGTTAAAACACGTGCATCAGGTGCAAAACTGTGAATCTCACTGGCCATGGTGCGAATGGAATTATATTGTTCCAAGTTTAGAGGCTGAAAGATATTAGTGCATACACATCAGCAACAGAAAATTATAATGGAAAGTATTACAGTAAGAACTATTTCAACTATTGATATTAATAAAAAGATAGATCAAAGCAAATAGAAAGGAAAAAATATGATGTTTTATTTTCAACCTGCAGAAGTGGAAATATTGTGGAATATTTTGTTTTTGATAGGTTCAAAAATTGATTGTTAGAAAGGAAATATAGTGGAATATTATACTCTTTTTCAGTCTTTTTTTAGTTAAGCATCTGCACCTAGACATATAACCAGCTACTGGCATCATTTATTATTTTAAAGCATTAGTACTCATTAACAAGAGACAAAAAAAAGGTCCATTTTCCTGTCATTTTGCAGCACTGGTCATACCTCATCCCACAAATAAAAATAAGCCTTCTTCCAGTGAGTCTTTGTCCTCAATATCTCAATTTCCTTCTGCAAGTAATCCTTTGAAGTATCACTACTGTTGCACAATCAACAAGTGGATGGAGGCTCATCAATTTCCATTACAAGTATACCAGACAGAAGTGAATGTGAACAACTAACAGTATACCCCGAGACTGCTTTATATGGTACAGCATATGCTACAAGTCGAGGATCCGAAAAATATTCATCTGACTTTGGATGATTAGCTAGAATAGAAAAAAAAAATTCCAAAATTCAGCACGTGGAGTGTTGTACAAGAACTAATTAATAAATAACTAATGGCATTTTTTTGCCTTGGTTCAGTAAATTACCTGGCCAAGGGCAGGTGTATGTCAAAACACGCATACTATCTCCCCATCTGCAGAAATATGGGCTAATTCTATATTGAAGAAGCCACTTGAAATGCTGATCCAATGCTTCATACCACTCATCAGTCCCATGTTCAACACCAAAACGATCCTCGATCACAGTATCAGATATCTACACTGTAGTTAAAGAAGCAAACTAGCGAACACTCAAATTCAATACTTCTTCATGATAAACATGTTAGCTTGTGACCCAATGCCCCCAAATAATAATTTAAGTCTTGACCATTGGCCAAAGATAGAACAAATCATGGTATTAGGAATGCTCTTAATCAGTGGCGGCAGGCTTGCACAATTTAGTTTCCATATTCCATTTGCATGAGTATGGTATTTTAGGCTATTACCTGCTTCTATACTCTACAGCCATTGACAAATTTGCAATGTACTTGACGGTTAAGTATAGGAACACCATCCTCGCAAAATAAAGTTGCATGATTTACTTGTATTGGCTTAAGCTTCATAGTCCATAACTTGTCTATACTATTTACTTTGAGCTCCATGATTTACTGAACTTGTAGGAGATAAATAAATTTTGTATTAAGCATACTTAACAGTGTATATTCCTTTTATTGGTAAATAATAATTTCATTGTTGATAGAAAATAGGCATACATAGTCATGTGCAGGGGACACATACAAGAGCAACCCCTATACTTGTTAGAAACACAGTAAGTTTTAACTTTCCAAAATGTAAACTGAACCTGATGGAGGATACACCAAAAACAGCAGGAAGAGAAGGAGTTGCAGGAATAGTGAAGTCCCAAACTGTCAAATGTAATTTCACACGTACCGAAAGGTTTGAAATAGCATCTTCATCCATCATATCAACTGGGCCATTATCTGAAAAGAATTCAGAAAACGAGGGAGACAGAAGAATTCTTCTTATAGATGTACGGACGGATTTCACTCTTTCTACCTAAAACACAAATGGTCACATGAACAGCATATAATATCTACAGGATCAACAAAAATACTCAAATTATATTATAAAGCAGATGCAGATGTAGAAACAGACCATTTCTTCCAATGGTTTTTCCTCAATGGGCTCCACAATATCAAGACAGCTCCTAAGTTCTGTGTAAAGTTTATGCTTCTCAGCTTTGCCAAAGCATTGTGCTAGAGATCTGTGAATGTCAGAATCAATAACCATATTTTGAAGTATATAACAGCAGTAATCCTACTCAACCATACTGAATAACAACAAAGATTCATTACACAACTAAAAATGATTAAGATAATAGGAAAATAGACTCACCCAGCATCGGTTTTTATAGCGGTAATGATGACATCCCCCTCATATTGACCAGGGGCCTGTGTGCTTGGAACATTGAAGGAAAGCCAAACTGCCGTGGTCTCTCTGCAGTTTGGGGAAAGAGCAAGTCATCATAGTCTTAAGCAATCAGAAGTCATCCAACATTTAATCAAACCCAAAAAAGTGAAAAAAAAAAAAAAATAGCACTATCAAATATGTAATGTGGTCAGTACCCTGGAAGTAGGCTAAACTGGCTAACTGGAAGATTGAGAGGCACAAGAGCATCTGGAACACCTAACACCGCAACTACACGTCGCATTGTTAACTCCTGTCCAACAACCAAGCTGCCCGCATCCAATTTCAGAAAATCATGAACAGAAATTATAAATCATACAGCTATACCCAGAGGACTATGTCTTCAAGAAACTAACCGATCACCACTTGTGGAGCATAAATCATTACAATGAACTTGCACAAGCCCTGCAATACCAGATCCACCCCAAGAAACTTTTGGACGTAGAGCAATTTGAACACTTTCTCTTTCATTTCTGGCTGCAAGAAGATTAATCTTCGAGATAGACCAATTTTTAGAAGCCAGATCGCCATGGTCACTCATACACATCAGAGTATGTTCTATACTTCTTATATAACATCTAGATAGTCGATATGAATTTACAAAACCAAAATGCAAATAATACACTAATGTTTCTACACTATACCTCACTTATATCCTTTATTACAGGTAAATGGTAAATAAAGACAAAAGTCCAAAATGGAAAAGCTCTTTGTAAGAGGACAGCTGATAAAGTAAACGTGTCATAGAGTATGCACAAGAAGTTTAAGCCAGAGAATGAAAAACTAAAAGTTAGGAAATGAGAACATAGTTGCAAGAATCACTAGGGAAAAACAATAAATCATGCTTACAGGTTCCAAGTCTCTTGGCGATTCCTGTGGCCCAACGTTTGCAGTGCTTGGCATGCACCACACATGCACCAAATCGGCAGACGGGACCTCACTGGGGTCAATTGATCCCTTAATTGAAGTCGAAGTGTGTAAACCATCATGGCTCCATCCATAAGCAGTCCCTCCTCCAGCAACACCTTCAACTGGTGGTGCCACAGCATTTTGAGAATTACCTGCCAGGCGCATCAATTTTTTTTTTTTTTTATAAGTAAACAATTGTATTAATAGGATAGGCAAAGCCCAAGTACACAAGGTGGTATACATAGGACAAGACCTATTTAGGTCGAAGACGGACCAACTAAGTGAAAGCAGATAAAAGTCTTCTATTAATTTAACCCTGCACATGCTAACATAGACCACCAAAAGGATTTGCCTCATATTTTGACTTAAGTTGGTTATCTTTTTTTCTTAGGGATAAGTAAAATTTCATTCAAAGCGTAAAGGGGCAAGCAAAGTACACCAAAAGTATACAATAGGAACACCCAACTATAGGGATGATGAAAACACAACTCCATAAATTCTAGAATATGAGTATAGGAGTGGAAACTATTCTGCCCTACCATCCATGCAGAGTTTAACATAAGAGCTCTTAGTTCCATTGCCGTCTTCTCACAATCTTCAAAAGTCAAGAGTATTGCACTCCCACCAAATACACCACAGAAGACACACAAGGGGACCATCTTTCAAGCCTCAAAGTTGCTATGACCACTAATAGGACAACCCCAATAAGCCATTGAGTCCACCATCAGATGGGGCATCACCCAAGCAATCAGGAATTTGCGAAATATCGATGCCCATAAATCTTTGGTCGCCTTGTAGTGAATCAAAAGATGATTGAGGCTTTGCCCACCTTGCTTACACATGCAACACCATATCCACCTTCTATAAAACACACGCAACCTCCTCCTTTAAAAAAGCCAGCTGTATTATCACTATTACAAGTATGTTCATAGCATTTCCCTCTATGCATTCCTTCATCTCCTCAGTGCATATCGCGGGGTTCTCTGCAGTGGCCTTCTAGTTTGAATTTGACATATTCCACTCTCACCATTGACAACATAGTACCAGCCAGATTTTGTTGGTTTCCCAGATTGCCCCTAGTAGAGGTAGTGATCGTTGTACACCCTGTTTTGATCTTACATGTCCATTCTTAACATCATCAACTGATATTGCTACTGCACCACCTAGATTCAAAAACCCACCTAAAGACATTC
Organism: Platycarya longipes; assembly: GCA_036559045.1. NCBI lineage: Eukaryota > Viridiplantae > Streptophyta > Magnoliopsida > Fagales > Juglandaceae > Platycarya > Platycarya longipes. The sequence goes on from CM071802.1 coordinate 43,760,244, forward strand.
GAGCACGCACTTTGTAGCTTCCATGGCCAATGAACCTTTGGAAGAAAATTTCAACCTTTCGGAGTTCCATCCAAAGAACTCCCATCCCTTCCTAGCTCTCCCTTCTAGAATAATGAATATGCCATTCCAACCTCCTCCGCCATACTCTTCAAGGGTTAGAAATCAACCAAGGTGACTGGAACACTACACAAGGAACACAGTTTCCCCACCAGAGAAGATTTTGCAACACCCTTCGTGCATCCACTTGAGACACAGTCTCCACATTATCAATCCTGAGATGACTAGAATGACATCTATGCAAAGTGAACTCTCACAAAGGCTACTTTAGGTCCAGAGATTTGTTCGCCATTGACTGTTCACATCTCATTTTAACAACAGGAAGTGTACTCAGTAGGTGACCGATCATTTTTTCATTTTTAATTTTATTTTGTATGAATAAATAATGATTTTTCTAACTAAATTTCATTGAAAATTAGAAAAATGGAAAACAAAACGAACTTTGGTTACCATTTGGTCACAGTTGCACTATCTTTAACAAATACAATGCTGTTAACAAAATTCAAAAGAAACTACTATGACAAACACAAGACTGATAAATTGGAGAGTACAAAGTGCATAATGTAATGACCCAAGGAAAACTCAAGCCACATGTGGGCTTATATATAAAACGAGTAATCAATGTTAAAATTAGAGTCTATCGGAATCTTTATACAAGGCAAGAACTTTTTCCTCATGCAATGTCAGTAACCGACTAACTGCCTCATATACTTACTACTGGGAAATTAATTTCTCCTTTAAATTCTTGACATCCTTGTCAGGCTATTCCATTATAGGTGACATTGCTCAAGTTCCACATATCTGGTTGAGGATTGGTTTTGATGCCATTTGTAATGACTCAGAAAGCCAAGCCATATTTGAGTCTATGCTCTAAAAGGACTGGTGAGTGTTACAATTGGAGTCCTTGGAATCATTATAAGGGCAACAACTTCTACCTCCTAGGCAATGTGGAATCCCGTTAGCCTGACTCAAAAGCAATTCAAAATCCCAATAAAACAAAATTTGAGATTTTAAGAATTTCTCAACTAAATCATACTCAACATCATTCGAACTCCCAGCAGTGTGATGGGTCCTGCAATCCACATAAGGCCTTTCGAAAAACAAAAACTCAGAATCCCATCACAAGATACTATTGAAATGTATGTAGATCGTAATAAGAATCCAATTCATTTGTTCAATTCTTTTCTTTTCCGTTCTTTTTCTTGCAAATTTCTCGGCGACAAAACGGAGCCAAATTATTAAGATAACGTTACAATAAAGAACAGACCGCCACTGACGCAACATTTCAGAAATTATCAATTGAATCAAAATGAGTAGAAGAAAAAGGAAAAAGAAAAAGAAAAAGCAAGGGATGAGGCTGACCAGTACCATCCATTTCTGTGGCCTGAGATAACAGAGATCTCCGATGATCAGCTTTTAAGTTCGGTTACCGGAAATTGTCGCCTAAGACAGACAGAGAGCGCGACGATTTTTCTGCTTTTCCAGAGTTGATAAACCCTGTTGCTGCTCGTTGCAGAACCGGAACAGCTTTCTAGTACGCTTACCTTGTGCTCTTTTTACGAAGGGGCAACCTTTGACGGGAGTCGGTTAAATGAATTGTAATGAATCTACTTTTTTTTCAGAAATAATTCTTGGAGTTCTGTTTTCAGAAATAAATAGTTCGAGTAAGATATTTAAATCCGTATATTCTCGAAGATAAATCTAAAATTTATATGAAAATTATTTTTTTAATAATAAATTTCATTTCTTTTAAATAAAATATCCAAGACTTGTGCATTATAAAATAGTATTTAACATTATTTTTTTAATTTTGCAAAATTCTTTCAAATTTTAGATATGGTCATGCCACACAATTTAATGTCAAAATTCTATGACATTATTTAATTTATAAGATAAATTTACTTATTTTTAATATGTGAAACGCAACATATTAAAGGCATATATTTCACTTATTTTTAGCATTTTGTATCCTTCTGCATCACATACCCATAACTAGGTATACTAATGAACAAAGTAGCTTAAGTTCAATTAGTATATACTTAGTTTTAACTTGATTCATTTAATAAATTAAATATTCATATGCATTAATATTAGTTCAAATATTAGACTAATAAAACTTATCTCGACTCAATAAACTTATACTAAACAAAACTCGTTTAAGTTCGATTTGACTTGTTTGAACTCATTTTGAAACTCATAATGTGTGTGATATTTATTATATGCTACCAGTATTTTATATACTTAATTATATCTTATTAATTTATTTGTACTTTAAGTTATCTAATATATTATTATGTTTTCAATGTATGTATAGGACACTTTGTCTATGCAATGGACTTAGCGATGAGATTTAGTCCTGGTTTATTTTAGGAGACAAAATCAAAAATTGCAAAATCTTCTCAAATTAATCATTACATTTTTCAAATCCTTATACAAAATATAATAAAAAATTTTATTTTTTCAAATTCCAAAACCACATTTTCAAATCCTAAAACAAAACCAATATTAAAAAATATATATATTACAATAATATTTTATTCTTTATTTAACTTTTATCTTATCTCATCTCATTTCTAAAAATAAATAAAACCTTAGTTTCATTTAATTGGATAAGGTGTGCTCTCACTTGAGGGGTGGTGGATTGAGAGATTGCAATTTGAGGGCCTTCAATAAAACTATTATTAAAAAATGGCTATAGAGATATAATTATGAGAGGGAAACACTATGAAATGCGGTGATTGATGCTTGAAGTATAAGGAGGGTTGGTGTTCTAATGAAGTTAGGGGCATACATAGTGGGATTATAGAAGCATATTCGGAAATGTTGGTGGACTTTCGCTAGCAACACTATACTCTTAACTGGCTATACTCCATTAGTGCTGCTTTTACAATAGCAAATAAATTGGGGTTGCAGCCTTCCATGAGAGAAAATTTTTATGGATGGTCTTTTAATGAAAGTCTTATTGTCCAAGGTACAAATCATTCTCCTTGAAAGAACATTTGGTGGAGTAAAGCACCCCCTAAGGCTCCTTTTTTGCTTTGACAATGCATGACTTTAGGAAAGATTCTGATCATGGATATTTTAAAACTTGAGCTTATCATCATTGACTAGTGCTATATATATGTAGAAATACAGGTGAAACATTAGATAATTGAGTAATAATATATTACCATTAGTTTACTACTTGTTTATTATTCTTAGTGTATTTATTTTTTTTATTATTTTCTTTTAAATATATATTTTTTAACATTCTTAATCATGAAGAAAAAATCTAAAAAAATAAAATTTCACTAATAATCATTTTCTTAACTATTAAGTAAAAAGAAAATTTTAAAAAAATAAAATAATATAATAAAATAAGTAGTAGATGGATAATAAGTACATCATTATTCTAGACAATTTACTTCTACATTATGAGTTTTTAATGGCCATATGGAATTATTTTTCATCAAAGTGGGATTTTCATGGGTTATGTCGGGGTGGGTGGTTGAACTTATACAAGCTAGTTGGCGAGGGATCATGGGGACACTGCATTTTTTATATTTGTGGAAGATGGCTCCCATTTGAATATTTTGATGTATCTAGACTGAAAGAAATAATAGAAATTTTGAGCATCGTGAGCACTCCTTTGATGAGTTTAAAAGCTCTTTCTAGAATATTTTATTTATGTGGGCCATTGTTATAGATTTAAATGTTCTCAATTTTCATGATTTTCTTGTGATCGTTTCTAGCTCCTATATAGATATTATCACATGTAAACCTCAATTATTGGGGAGTCCCAATAAAAGAGAGAGTCACATATATACCTCATGTGTACTTGGATTATGCCTATCTTTATAACAATAAAACATCTTCTTAGTTAATTAAAAAAACAATTACTAATAGAGATACACATCATGATCAAGGATACCCATTTTTCACTAAACCCCAGTCTCTTCATAACATTCTAAAAAAAAAATTCAATTGTACCATATCATAGATTTTAGACATGTCTAACTTGATGGACATTAACCCCATATTATACTTTCTTTCATTATTTAACAATTAAATCATTTCATATACGACAAACATATTATAATCAGTTATAAGTCTTCTAAAAACGAAAGCACTTGGCTATATATATATGATTTATGATAAGAAAGTTTGCAATCTACTGGCATAAATCTTAATTACTAACTTATAAACCACATTACAATAAGTTAATGGGTAATCTTTAATCTTTTTTGGTCGTTTACTTTTTGATATTAACACCGAAGAAGTTTAATTGATATCTCTTGGTAGATAAATAAAAGTGTAAAACAAATAAGGCAACCCTTATAACACAATCAACAACTATTGACCAGTATTTTTAAAAAAAGAAAAATGGAGACATACTATCAAGATCATGAGACTTTGTTGATACATTTGATCTAATGCCATTATCACCTTTGCTACTTCAAATGGACTGTATAACTCATCATCCATCTCTATAGACACCATTGGATGTGCGGTTTATAATACCTTTTCACATTCCCATAGTGAGTTTGAACAACACAACTTGCTGTATTGCATATGCTCCTGATTCATATATTTATCTTTACACTGTCTTCAATCTAACAACTTTATTACGTCTTCTATATTGTGGTGCCTTTGAATGGAAATATATTATGTTACAATTAATTTTAGTAAGCTACAAGATCTTAGACCTTTTGTTTCCATATAAGCTCTTCATTTTCAATGATTTCATCCCTCACAATTCGAACTTCCACCATGTGGTGATCCGCTTGTTGGTTTTAAAATAGTGATTTAAGAGTGTCCCTTTCTCCCTTAGTTGATGTTGTACATTTCCTAAAGTTGTTATGGTCCTTTATGAAAAATCCTTACTACACTTTCTAATAAAGGGGCTCAATATTGACGTGTCAATAGTATCCCTCATCATTTAACTAACTCCATACTATCACTTGCTAACATTCATTAGACTTGATCCACATAGCTCCAAAGTGAGGCCCACGATGGTAAGATTGACCCCTCAGTTGATCTCCCATTGAGTCAAGATAATAGGATATGGTTTGAATAAAATTAATGGTGTGTCAAATGAAATGAAGAAAACATGGACCACCAAGCATTTGTAGCCATAAAAAGATCATGCCTCTAAAAAATGGCACCAACATTCATTCTTTGGTACACCACATATATTTAGGCCTTCAAAAACTAAGATCTTTGAACCCACATGAATTAAATCACTTACCTAAAATCTCTTATCAAGTTTTCAAACATGGCTCTTCCAACAGACTTTTCATCATTTGAAGTAATCTTATTAAGTCCCGAAAACATTGGGACTACAAATTCTTAAATTGCTTATCAAATCCCAAATACCTTGACATTTAGAAAAATTGGGATGTCCATAGATACCCATGAGATGCCAATCGGAATTAACTTCAATACCCATAGCTATTGCATCAACTGATTCTTGGAGTAACTCCTCAATCTATTTCTACAAAATATCCAAACCATCTTACTTTTTCTATATTTTCAATACATGCTATTGTTTTAAGAAATGTTTCTTAGGGGTTGTTTGGAAATTATTTTCATTTATATCATCACATTCTGAAACATATCTCAAATACAAACACTTTCAAATTAATTATTACAATTTTATAAATTAACCGTTACAACTTTTCCATACTTTCAAATAAAAACAAAAGATAAAAAAATAATTCAACATTTTTAAATTTTAAAACAAAAATAATATTAAAAAATTATAATATAACAATATTTTAACTTTAGAATATTTATTATTCAACTTTTTCTCTTTTTTTTTTTCAAAATTTAAAAGATACTTAATTCCAACTATTTCACTATTATTTACAAATCATCTTACTACTTTTCACAAATTCTTATATCATATTATTCCCAAGCATCCTATAAAAATTTTCAATTTACTAGCATTATTGGGACAATATATTGTATTTTGTAAGATTGGAAATTTATTTTAATATTCAAAAAATTTTGAAAAAGGAAAGAGTAATGCTATACACCAATGACACTACACTACCATCTTATTTATATCTACTAAATAAGACATAATATATTATTTAATAATAAATGTGCCACATCATACTTTTTTTTTTTTGAAGATATGAGTTTGCCTATCAAGTTTGACAACTCCTTTTAACACCTCATATATTTTATTTTAATATTTTTTTACTTAATAGTTAAGAAAGTTATTATTACTGATATTTGCTCATATTTAAAAAAAATAAATGATAAAAAAAAATCAAAAAGAGAAAAAATAACCAAAATTTCAACTAGGTATCACATTGAGAAGTGCAATTCAAGCGACAGAATAACATCACTTTTTTTTTTTTTTTTTATAAAAATAAACTGGATGGATATTACAATTAGATCTAAAATATATTTTATATGTTAATTATAATATTTTTAGCTTTCCGATGCACAAATGTGATTGTCATGGTCTAGATTTTAATAGAATGAAAATGGAATAGTAATATGATGTATAAAACTTTTTAAAATATAATATGTGATATGTGTTTTTTTTTCTTTTTATAATTTTAGAAAAGCGGAAATAATAGAGTTGCTAATAGAGTTTTCCATTTTTTATTGCTGTAAAACGGTATTACGTACGCGCAGCAGCGGAGTGGAACAACTGAGGATTCATTTTGTTGGAGAAAAATTCAGGGTTTAGGATTTGCAAAATCAAGAAGAGAAGTCGAACTTCAATGGAGAGTGCCTTCGCGAGCGCCTCTGCGATCACTGACCAGAGGCAAAAGATCGAACAGTACAAGCACATTCTAGCTACCGTGATTTCCTCCAACGAAGTCGTTCAGGCCAAGAAATTCATTGATCACGGTTAAACTTTGTTTCTCAGTCGCCTGTGTAGTATATATTTTGGATTTCAAGCACCAAGTAAAGAACTATTGTATTTGCAGTTCTATCGGACGACGTTCCGTTGGTGGTGTCGCGGCAACTTTTGCAGAGCTTTGCGCAGGAATTGGGGAAATTGGAGCCTGATGCTCAAAAGGAGATTGCGCATTATATTCTTTCTCAGATTCAGCCTCGGGTTGTTTCGTTTGAAGAGCAGGTTCGTTTCGCCTAAGCCATTGAACACTTTATTGTATTTTTTTTTTTTTTTTTGGCAAGGAAACTCAATAGAAAAATGGTTACGATCTTTCGCTTTGTATTTGGTCGGGTGTTAGTTATTTGGGGTCTTCGGGTGTTTAACAAAAGTTTTCAATTGTTATAATAGAGACTTCGCATTTACTCTCACGGATGTTGCCTTATCTTTCCCTGAGTGTTTTATATAGGCGTCCATGTAATTCCTTCATATGTTTTTTTATAATATTTGGAATCTGTTTCATTTATGTGCCCCTTTTCCCTGTTGGGGCTATCATTGTTATCGAAATTTGGGCACGCGTTAGTGTAATTTTATATGCAAAACACACACAAATTAGCATTCTCACTTGTTTCGGTTATTGAGACCAGTAGACACTATACCTTTATTAGTTAATCTGATCATTTTGTGTAAGAAATTTGTTATCCGTCTGTATGAGTTACAGGTACTAGTTATCAGGGAGAAACTTGCTGAGTTATATGAATCCGAGCAGCAATGGTCTAAGGCAGCTCAGATGTTGAGTGGCATCGATCTAGATTCTGGAATGAGGTCTGATAGTAGGATGATTCTTTTGCTAATATTTTTCTAATTGAACACTTTAGGACATAGATATATTTATGATTTTTTATTTTCATAATAATCATCATGGTGAATTTCTTCAATTTTGTTATGGATGCCTCCATCAGAGTGATTGATGATACATTCAGATTGTCAAAATGCGTCCAAATTGCTCGTCTTTATCTTGAGGTATTGACTTTATTCTGCCATTTTTTTCTTTAGATTGATATGGTTTTAATTGTGTTTGCTAAAAACTGAAATTGAGTGTTGCGCTTGGGCATTACTAAAATGCTATTTGTGGGAATTGGTGGCACTCAGGCAGGGTGTGTGCATGTGTCTTGGGGGCTCCTTGGAAAGAGTTCATATATGGGGCATATGATGTCAGGTGGAATAGCATTGATATCTGTCAATTCTGTGCTCATATTAGAGAAACATATCTGTGAATAATATTTCTCTCTACAAAATACTAGATTACTAGACTTCTTCCATAGAAACAAATGAAAGTTGTGGATGGTTCTTCCATTAGTATTCAAAGTTAACCAACGTGGAGTAAGTTGGTAAGTGCTGATATAGGAGTAAAATAAAAAATCTCAATATATTAAGTGATTGGCAATAGGCCTGTTCACAGGATATAGTCTGCGATTCAAGGGCTGATACTCTTTGGACTCCATGGGTTTAAGTTTGCTAATTGGAAGGTCCTACATAATTTCATGTCAATTCCAGATGACAATTCAGCATTCGGATTGGTGAAACTTGTGGATTTGGTGGTTCTCCGATGGTGACTTGTATTCCTTATGTGGCATATTCCTTCCTGTCAGCACTGTGTTCATGACCATAATGTTTGATCAGGAGGTTTAACCTCTGAACATGGTTATTCACTGCAGTTATTGACTCTTGTTGCTTGCTGATTTTGCAGGATGATGATGCTGTTAATGCAGAAGCTTTTATTAATAAGGCTTCATTCTTGATTAGCAATAGTCAGCATGAAGTTTTGAATTTGCAGCATAAGGTTTGACATTATTTGACTATCAGTGATTATAATTGTGATAAAGGCTTTCTGCTTTAGCATTTTCTTAAGTTGCTTTCCCACTCCATTATCAGGTATGTCACGCGAGAATTTTAGATTTGAAAAGGAAGTTCTTGGAAGCAGCTTTACGTTATTATGGCATATCCCAAATTGAAAAGCGGCAAATAGGAGATGAGTATGTGCTTTTGGATTTTATTCATGTTTATCCAACCTTTCACAAGGATTGTTTTTAAAAAGTGTTTTCCTGTCTGCAAACTGTTGCTTTATTGATTGCATTCATCGCATACCATCATGTTTTCGAAGTTGAAATAATTTGAGTTCAAGAAGTTGATATTTTAACTCTGTTCACCACTTTTTTGTCATTTATCATGTGTGTAACCACTTTATAATTAGTTCTGCGGGTCTGCTCCAAGACTGACCAAATTTAATCATGTCAAATTTCTAGAACTTGGTTTTAACATTGTTAAATCATGAATTATGTGACATTGACTAAAAACCAATAAACCCACCTGGAAATTCAAATATGTTAACAAGAAGAGTTTAGATGATATTGTTAATGTTAAATATGATTTGTGCAATTATTTCACTCCCACTGCACAAGCTAAATGCAGATTTCGAGCTTAATCTCACGGGCACTTGATTGTTTTAGTTTAGGAACAAATACCTTTAGTTTAACATTGTGGAAGTCACTCCCCCTAACTCCACCTTCAAAAGAAAATTTCCAGATAGCCAAGGCATGCCTAAGGCCCTATATAGTTGTTGGATAAATAAATGGGCCTGATTTAAATTAGACATCGGTACTTATTTAATAACTAAATAAGATATAGTACTAGATGTGGGTTATTTCATCAACAGGTTATGGCCTGGAATGAAACATTTGAAAACTATCTTATGTGTGATCTTGTGACTGATAGAGGGCTTCTCATTCACTCTTTCTCCTCTTCGCTTTTTGGCACTGGTGAATTGTGATGCATGAAAGGTTCATGATTGTTTTTGCAGGGAGATTGATGAGGAAGCATTGGAGCAAGCTCTTTCTGCTGCTGTGACCTGTACGATTTTGGCAGCTGCAGGTCCTCAACGTTCTCGTGTTCTTGCAACTTTGTACAAAGTAAGCACTCTTTCACAATGATAATAGTTGCATTTTGAGAAGTAACTTGGCACTATTTAACTGGAATGCTGGTATTTCTTTCAGGATGAACGGTGCTCAAAATTGAAAATTTATCCTATATTGCAGAAGGTAATCCCCCTTCCACTCCCCAGTTATATAATAATGCATGATTTTTACTTTCTTTTCCGCATGTGCATTAATTTAAACATGTGATGCTAATTCACTTTGGATGCTGTTTATACCAGGTGTATTTGGAGAGAATTTTGAGAAAACCTGAAATTGATGCTTTTGCTGAAGAACTAAAAGCACATCAGGTTATGATTAGTTGAAACATAAGATGTCACATTTGTGTCATTTACTAATGAGGAAGCTATAGTGAGTTCGTCTCAATTATTCATTTTTTGTCCACAGAAAGCACTTCTACCAGACAATTTTACAGTTCTGGATCGTGCAATGATTGAGCATAATCTTCTGAGTGCAAGCAAGCTCTACACAAACATAAGGTTCCAAAAACTGCTTCTGTTAGATTGTCTTTACCTCTTAAGTTATCGCAGGAGACTAAGTATTATTGTTTATGCTTCTGGCATAGCTTTGAGGAGTTGGGCACCTTGCTGGGCATTGCTCCTCATAAGGTATGTTCCGTATCCTGTTTATGAACGTAATTTCTTATTGTTTTCAAATTCATATTTCTGCTATGTGATTGCTAGTATCAAAAGAGCTGAATGGATTTATGTTCTTTGACATTGGGCCCTGAAGTTTTAGTGCATGTCTATCAATTTGCTGCCAATATAATGTTCTCTTCTTATTTGGATACATCTTTATTGTAGTTTCATGCGGTAGTTTGAGCTAAAGGAAAGCATGAATTAAGCTTAACCTTTTGGGCAATTATTTTTCCCTCTAAATATTAAATTGGGCACATAGTTGAGCTATCAACTACTCCATTTTGCAAGTATTTAATTTCTTTCTTCATGTCTGACACCTAAAAATTATGCAACATATACTTGAGTTTAAGTGCATTAATATTTTGAGCATTACTTGTAAAAAATATATATTTTGAGCATTGGAATCTCCGACTCAAGTCTCCATGTACTTGAAGCATTACTCTAGTGCTGATTGTTTAGAGCATTAGTTGTGCATCTGTGATGGTATGCTTGACATATTTTTATTTACTTTGGAACATTTTAAATTGTTCCTCTTGAGCTCCCAAAGTTTCATTCAATCTCCAATGGTACTTTTTTTTTTATTAGTAATAAGATTTTATTGATTGTAGGAATAGGCAAAAGCCCAAGTACACGGGTCATATACAAGAGCAACGCCTAGGAGTGATGTTCTAGTGATACAAGAAATTCATGGGTGTTCATACTATTAAAATCTATTACAATTGACCAATTGGAACAAGGTGTTAAAAAAGGATTAAGGTCATCCACTGACCATTCTCGATCTTCGAAGCTTCACTTGTTCTCTCCCTCCCTAGACACCACCATAGGCAGATCAGAACTATCTTCCAAATTGCGGCAATCTGAGAAGTGCCTTGGAGACCTCTCCATGAAGCTAAGAGGTTGATCACCCTTCTTGGCATCACCTAAGCTACACCCATCCTTGCTAAAAAGTCATTCCACAATGTCGTGGCAATCTCACAATGAATTAATAGATGATCAATGATTCTTCACTTTTTTTACACAAACAACACCAATCCAAGGCTATGATTCGCCGTTTCCTTATGTTGTCGGTAGTGAGAATCTTCCCCAAAGAAATTGTCCATACAAAGAAGGATGCCTTCAAGGGAGCTTTTGTCTTCCAAATGCTTTTCCATGGGATGGATTTACATTATGCTTAGAGATGGATTAGTAGAAGAAGCGTACTATGAACTTCCCTTTCACTGGGGGTCGCCAAAAAAGCTTGTCCCCCCCCACCCCCCCTTCTTTTCATAAGAACATAATATATCAAATTGTAAAATTCACAAATTGCTTCAACTTAATCATGGACAACTCTAAGAAATGTGATATCCCATTGAGGAGTACCGTTACATTAGTCAAGGAGGCCCATAATCAAGTATTCCTTCATTCCTACTATACCAAAGAAGTTGGGATAATTCCTTAAGTACCCTATCACCACACCATATGTCATGCCTGAATTTGATACCTCTATAGCCATTGGCCCAACACCTTTTTAAAAAGCTGCAAATTGTAGATACCCAAACCTCCTTTGGAAATTGGGGAAAACGGTGGTCCATTTTACCAGATGAAATTCAAACACCTCGTTCATACCTCTGCATAGAAAATCCCGCTGTATTTTCTCCATGTGGTGAGCCACCTTTGATGGAAGTGGAAATAGAAGAAATAAGTCGGTAGGTTGGAGAGGGTAATTTTGATAAGCGAAACTTTGCCACCTTTGGATGAGTATATCTACTTCCAACTAGCAAGTTTCTACTATCTTTTCTTGTACACCATTCTAAATGGATGTCAATTTGTAATGAGCACCCAACATGAGGCCAAGACATTTAATAGGTAGATAAGATATCTTACATCCCAAAATGGTAGCCATAGTATCCACATTTTGCACATGCTCCACCGGAACGACCTCTAATTTGCCCAAGTTCACCTTCAAACTGGAAACGACTGTGAAGCATAGAAAGAGAGCCCTCAATGAATGGATATGATTCTAGCTGGCCTCACAAAATAATAAGGTATCATCAGCAAATAAGAGATGAGAAATATTGAGCGAGCCAATATTTGCCTCCCGCACTATAAAGCCGAATATAAAACCACTTGCCACGACTCTATCGATCATTTCACCAAATGATTCCATTATGAAAACACAATAGTAATGGCAATAAGGGATCCTCCTGTCTCAATCCCTACAAGCTTTGAAAGAAACTGTTTTGGTATGCCGTTAATCAAGATAGAGAAATAGACCATAGAGATGCAGTGTTTGATCCATGAGTACCACTTCACCCTGAAACTACATCTCTTGAGTATATAGAGTAAACGCTCTGGTGGTATTGAGATACATGCTTTTATAATCTCTCTCTCTCTCTCTCTCTGACCTTAAAATGGTGGATTGCGGTCCATTTTTTTGTAAGTAAAAATATTATATCTATATCAATAGGAGTAACCAAGTACAGTGAACATATACAAAAAAACATCTAGCCCAAAGTAGAGAGCTCCTAATGATCCAAAAAGCCCGAGAAAATTAGAAATCTATCCAAAATACTCCAAGTCTGAATTGGAATAGAACACACCTCCCCAACCCCAACCCCAACCCCTTGTTTTCCCATAAAACTAATACTCCACCCGAAAGTCACTCTATGAGGGAAGACTAGGGTCGGGACTGGGGAGATATCTTTGAGTCTTTCAAGCTGAAACTAATATAATGCAATGTAAGGGGGTTGAAATGATGCCAAAACGGCCCTAGAATTTGGAACTTTCTTAAAGAATAGAAGGCAATATCATTTGCTCTAGGAGACTAAATTTGATTATATGACCTGTGGTGTAGTGTGGTCTGTCAGGTTGTCAATATGTTGATTAGTGCTTTGTGAGGTCTCAAATTGCTTCTAGGGGAATTTTACTAATGTGAGACCGGATGGTGGTATAAAATATTGAGAACTGTGTAAGGGAGTTTATGGAGGCTTGCTCTTTCATAGTAGACACTCTGCATGGGTCCTTGCAGGCATTTATGGGCCCAATCATTATTATGACAGAACATTACTTTGGGATCAGTTGACTTGAGTAGTCAGCTTGCGACATTTAGTGCACTTGGTTGTTGTGGTTTTTTTTTTTTTTTGGGGGGGGGGGGGGGGGGGTTCCACGTGACTAGGTTCCTGAGCAAAAGATTGGGTCTTGCTAGCCATAGGCTGACAATGGAGGAGTCTTCAATGAGCAGGATTTTATTGATTTGCCAATGATTCCATGGAATTTTACATGGTCAAACATTCAAGAGAAGGCTTCCTGGTCTAGAAATGACAAGTTTATTATCTCATGGGAGTGAGAAAGGTTATTTCCTCAAGTATCCCAGAGGAGACTTCCAAGACTTTGCTCTTACTATTTTCTTATCAACCTGGATTTTTGTCAAGGTCAAGGGGTAGATGATACTGTAAGGCTTGGTTTGTTTTTAGAAATGAGATGAGATGAGTTGAAATTAAAGTGAAAAATTAAATAAAATATCATTATAATATATGTGGCAAAGGAGGGTTGATGTATTTTGGGTTATGCCCAAGAGTGTTGTGGAGCTACTTGCATGCTGGAATAGGTACCATCAATGCGCTAAGTTGGCTGCGACATGAAAAATGATTCCTCTATGTCTTTTGTGGTGCCTTTAGATGGAAAGAAATGAGAAATGCTTCAACAACAAAGAAAGGACCGTGGGGGAAATTTGGAACTTTTTTGTATTTTCTTTGGTTCAATGGTTTTCTGCCATTGTACTAAAGGGAGGGGATGATCATGAGTTCTTGAGTTCTTTTCATCTTATTAGTGTATAACTAGATGTCTCTTTTGTATACCCCCTATGTACATAGGCTTTGGCTAGTTGCTTTTATTCAATAAAGATTATTACTTATCCAAAAAATAATATATTTTTTTAATATGATTAGAATTTGAAAAAGTTAAATTGTTCATATTATTTTGTATTGGGTTTTGAAAAAAATGTAATGATTAGATTAGATGAGATGAAATGAGATAAGATAAGATGTTTTTTAAAAACAAACGGGGCCTAAGTTTAAAATATGTGCCTACGCTTAGAAGGTTTTGTGGATAGTGTTAAGGAGCGGTGTAACTCTGTTTTTGTATCTGTAAGGAGTGGTATAACTCTGGGCTCCGGTTTGGGGGTGTAAACTTGAATGCTATTTTTTGGAGATTTAGGAAGACACAAACTATTTCCATTAAATGGATTGAGTGATGTGTCAAAGAAGTGAGTGGCCTAGAGGTTGGGAAGAAGGTGAAAAGGGACACAACTATCAATGACTTGGATACAATTGCTCTCCTAGAGGAAATGAGTTGAAGAACTGAGGTGCTTGTGGCTGGAAGAAGGGGATAGGTGTACTAAGTTTTTTCATCAGGAGGGCAGCTCACAGGAAAGATACAGTACCATTGAGCCCGTGAAAAGTCAGTGATACAGTTTTTCGAATGATCCAGAGGTGAGGGGTCGTATGGTACAATTTTATGAACGATCGTACATGAACAGTTCAATTGGAGACCCAAGTTGGGTGGATTGTCCTTTGGTTCGTTGGGACTGGAGGAGGCCTCTTGGTTGTAGGTAGTGAAGGCTTGGAGTCTAAATGGTTTTACTGTGCTTTCTCCAAGAGTTTTTCATGACTCTCACTCAAAAGGCCAATTTGTTAGAAGCATCTGTCATTCATAGCTGTTATCTCGAAGAAAGCATGGGCTATCAACATTAAGGACTTCTGATCAATTAGCCTTTTAGGTGTTCTGCACAAAATAATAGCCAAGGTACATGCAGATAGGCTGAGAACAAGGTAGAGAAGACATCTCTAATCCCAAAATACTTTTATCAAGAGTAGGCAAATGTTAAATTTAGTTCTTGTTGGAAATCAGTGTCTCGACAGTAGAATATGATTTGGAGAGTTTGGATTGTTGTGCAGAATGGAGTTGAGAAGGCCTTTGATTGTGTTAATTGGACATTTTTGTTGTATATGTTGAGGCAGCGTGGCCATGAGGAGAAGTGGTGTAGATGGATAGCTACTGTCTCTCCACGGTGCGCTTCTCCGTCCTATGAATGATACCATCATAGGGTTCTTCAATGGCTCCCAATGGGTAGCTCAGATCAGCCCAGCCATGGAGTGGCCAATGGTGGCCACCCAGGGTTGGCTAGCAATGGGCCACCCGAATCATATTTTTTTGAATAATAAGATTTTCTCAAAAAAATCACTATCAAACATTTTCAGTGGGACCCACACTTACACAAAAAAATCATAAAAATTATCTCAAGCTTTTTCTCCACTTCTTAACGTCCACATAGTGGCTAACAAATTTGTAGAACTCAAATGGTTTGAATAACTGAGTGGTGCAATTTATTAGAACAGCACATGATTGGGAGATGGTTCTCTTTGTTCTTTGCTTGGTTGTATTCAGTGTGAGTGAGACAGTAGAGAAGATAAGATGTTATGGGCCTTATCCAAGGGGGGACTTGAAGTAAAATCTTTTTATCGAGCATTGCTCCACATGAATGGGTATCCTTTCTTATGGACGAGCATTTGGAGTAGAGCACCATTGAGAGTGACAATCTGTTCTTCCAGGCAGCTTAGGGAAAATCCTCACTGTAGACAACTTAAGGAAAAGATTGATTACAGTGATAAAATGATATTGTACGGCTTCCAAGGGTGTGGTGCACGGGACCAGGGTTTACTCTGCAGGGGTGGGGTCAAAAGGCCCTGCCTTGGAGAGGTTAGTACTCCATGGCAAGCTGTTTTCAGCTGGGTTTTGCAGAGACAGGGTGGTGGACCTGTTTTGTTGTTGGAATGGTCAGTTTGACCGTTTTCATAGTGGAACTTTGTGGAAAATGGAAAATGATCACAATTTGCTTAGTGTAGTGCATTCGGAGAGAGAAATGTCTGTTGCTTTGAGAAATACGAGAAGGATATGCAGAGCTTAAAAGGATATTTTTTCTCAGTAAAGCTAAAGGATTTTTTATTCAGCTCTCTATCTTTGTATGGAATTTTTCTGAGTTTTTAGATCCTTTTGCTCTCTCTAAATAGGTGTTTATGATGTATACTCCTGGTGTACTTTACTGTTCCTTTTGCTCGTTAATAGATTTGTCTCATCGAAATAAATGACAAATTCTTGAATGTACTCTGGATTTGCAGGCTGAAAAGATAGCATCAAGAATGATTTATGAAGATAGAATGAGAGGATCAATTGATCAGGTAGAATAACTGCTCTGTGGCTTAGGAAAAGAATATCACTTTATCTATAAAGTTTTTCATTTGATCATTTCTTACCGAGAAGTGTGGTAATTATTGGTGTATTGAAATTATGGTTACGAATGGGCTTAAAAAATGAAACACATTTTCCTTCTCTTCCATGAATTGAAAATCATTGATTTGATATCATTTTGGCCATTTCCCATCTTGATTTGGACTAGAACAAACACCTTGATTTGGACTAGAATATTTTGCTTCAGTCGAGTTATCGATTGATCTCAAAACTTCGTTTTTGGAGTACCCTTTTTTTCTCAATCCTTTTTCGCAGGCTAGTTTCAGATTATTTCACTTGGTTCTTTTATGTTGATGAAACCTATGGTTCTTGCAATGACTAGAAGGCTAACAAAAACAAAGAAGAAAAATAACAGCTGCATACTTTATAACATCTTCTAAATGTTTTGTTTCAGGTAGAAGCTGTCATACACTTTGAAGATGACACTGAAGAGCTGCAACAATGGGATCAACAGGTGATTCCCTGCTTTGGTAGCTATATCACTACTGGACCTGAAAGACCAACAAACTATTTTTTGTTACTTATAAAAAAAAAAAAAAAGATCAACAAACTATTTTGTAAAACAATGCATGCTGTGAGTTCAATTGAGCTGTTGCCCGCATAAACTATAATACTTAACCAACTGCAACTCCTTTCACCAAATTACCAGGCCTCCAAATAAACAAAGTGGAATTTTCTGACATTGTGCCAACTTAAATTGGCCATAGGTCCTAAAGTAGAGTGTTCACTAATATCTCTTATAACCGAGTCTCTCCTTCAACGGCTTAGTTTTATTCTTGCAATCTGTTGCAGATTGTCGGACTGTGTCAGGCTCTCAATGATGTCTTGGATGGCATGGCAAAGAAGGGATTGTCAATCCCCGTCTGATTGGTATTCGTGATGACAAGGACTTCAATTTTTTTGACCTCTATGTACTTATTATGTAGTATTATGGTATAACTTGTTTCTCTAAATATAGGGTTTCTGTCTAGCACAGGATTTTATTCCCTGCTCTTGGGCGATGGGTTGTCTTTGTAGTCCATCCTCTGTGGTTACCCAAGACCATCTCTCCTGTCAACTTGCTTCAACCTTTTCATGAAAAGTTGATGGTGTAGGTTACATCCAAGCCGTTCAAATTAATTGACTGAGCTTTGAAGCTGGTTGGAAAAAATCAATGCTACTCTTAATTCTTATTTTTGCATCCCCAGTCACATAAGATGGTTTGATGTAGCATATTTTAAGTGGCTTTATAGTTCAACACTTACATATCAGAGAGAGAGACTATAAATGATGAAATTCAAGATGAAAAAAAAAAACATTTCTCAAAATTATGGTTCTCCTCTCACCGAAGTCAAAAATTATTTTTGGTGTAATTTATGATGGGGTTATGATTTAGATGGAAATGCTGTGTGGTTTAAGTAGGAAGAGGTTTAGTGTATGTTTGGATGTAGAAAATGTCAGGAACTTTTTTATCTGAGCGAAAAGTGTTTGAAAATGAGGTTTTATGAGTTTCTGTGGAAGTTGCGAGTCTAATCAAAATATGTTCAGGTCTTTTGCGGTTGATCTGCCCCCCCGCTAAACATCCGGCATTTTGTTGGCACCCAGTTTGACAATTTGCATCAGTGGCTATTCTTTTTGCTCCAACTAGCCTGTGATTTCATTTTGCATTTTTTATTTTTAATTTTTGGAAGTCGATTTTCTGCTTTAGATATCGTTGAGTTTTAGAATTTCCCATTTTGTATGACATTTAGGTTATTGAGGATAAATCACCCTAAGGCCTCGTTGTATAAGTTAAGATGAAAATTTATAGTTGAATAAAATATTAATAAAATATATTTTTAATATTATTTTTGTTTTGAAATTTAAAAAAAGTTGAATTGTTTATTTTATTTTGTGTGAAAATTTAAATTAAGTGTCATAATTAAATGAGATGAGATGAATTTTTAATGACTGAAAATAAATAAGACCTAAGTTTCTTTCATGCTGGGATAAAGAAAAAAGTATTCATTTTTATTTATGGAAAATAAAATAAAAATATTCCTTAGGTCCTCTCAGTCCCCAAACCTCAGAAATCTCTCTCCCTTCTAAAATCTCCCTATCAAACTAAATTATGATTATGGTTCTTTGCCGTCATTTTTAATTTGATTTCTAAATATATTTGTATTGTAAGGAATCATAAAAAAATCATTTAAAAATCTACAAATTGATTTTTTTTTTTTTTTTAAATCTCATATTCCTTATGATCGTATCAAATTCCTTTGAAGATTTACCCACATTTTTGGGAATCTAGATTTAAAAAAAAAAAAAAAAACACAATCCAATTAAATTTAGTGATCATGCAAATGCGTCATTCCAGTTTTCTGCAAAGAAAAGAGACTAGAGCAGCTTAAAATCCAGACGGTTCAGTTTTCTTGGATCAGATGCACTCAAAGATGCTATGTGACATGCTTTATACTCTAAAAAAGAGAAATCATGCGTAGGGGCGGAACCAGGATTTTGAATTTTGAGGGGCAATCGATAAAATGTATGTTATATATAAATTTTAAAAAGATATGATAGAAGTATCACATTTTGTCGTTGCCAAACTCTCTAAATGTATTACTCTTTGAATTATCTACGTCCTTTTAAAAAAAAATCAATTTTTTTACTTGCTCATTTTATTTTTTATTTTTTAAAAATTATAGATTAAGAATAAACATAAAAAATTTCTAATAACTACTGATATACCGATATTAGATTTTTAACAAACTATATCTCATAATCATGCAATCAAGTTAGGATGAAACTATATAAGTAAGTATAATTAATCAATTTTGACAATTATATAAATTTATAATCATATTTTTTTTAGAATTAGACTGTTAAAGTAATTATGAGACTAGCTGAGTTAAAATTTGAATTTCAATAAAGTTAAAAGTTAGAATAAAATTATATGTATATTAACATTTGGGAGAATAATTTTAATGAAAATTTGAGGGGACAATTTTTAATTTTTTTTATAATTTAAGGGATAATTTAATATTATATATATGTAAATATATATACTTATATATTATATATTAATTTTTTGAAGAATTTTGGGGGGCTGTAGCCCCCCCAACCTTTCAAGTAGGTCCGCCCCTGATCATGCACCTCTCAAGTATATTTCTCCAGCAGATTGATCCTGCAGATGAACATTTAAATGTGCTCTAGTTGATATGAGTTGGTGAGTGACGATGGCTCTGAAAATACCTGAATCAAACTGCATATACATGCCTTGAGAGGAATACAGACAGAGGAATCACACTTTTCATCGCAATAAATTGATAGCGCTTGCTCTCTTGGTTTCAAGGAGGCAAGAGGGCCAACAACCAAATCGACGACTGTCCTCGATTAGGTCAATGGATGATCTTATTCTATGAGCAACGGTCACAAAAAAGTCCCATGAATTAGGTAATACTAAAACAATAGCATGCTCTCATTTTCATTCCATGAAAGAGAATACAGCCTCTAAGAGCAACGACTAACAGTATATGGTAATGTTGTTGCTGATGCTTTCCCTTTTCCTTTAACCTCTTTGACTTTATTTTTCTTTTTCTTTTTCTTTTTCTTTTTTACTTACACATTTATCTCCCTATCCTAAAAAATCATTATATACAGGGCTAGCTGTACAATTAATTTGGTTTAAGACCAAACCATGAACTATGAACCTGGACCTCTGGATGGAGAAAACTTTGTTGGATCCTTCCCAGTTTGTAAGAGCACATCATGGTTAATAGACGCCAACTGCGACAAATTCTGCAAAGAGAACTTCCTTCAATTAAACAAGTTTGAACAAATTAAATTTGTTCAACGTACAGCGTTCAAGCATCCTGGACAACTTCAAACATGTGGGATGTCTCAATGCCTAAAAATGAAGACCACTGTGTTTCACAAGCAGTAGGTATGCTACCCATACACTGCCTAAGGACAACAACATGCAATGAGGGCAAAAACAAGCCAGTTGTTTTCCCTCTTCTGAAGGATGGATTGATGGTGGCTGGTTACATGCCTAGGAGACATGTACTGTTAGGTTGCAACAATTATAGCCATAAGCTACATGCAAGTACTAGAACATTTGTGAATATGGTCTATATCATTATTTGGGAATAATGCATGTGAGAGCCTGAGACATCCACACTTCAAATGAAGTCTTTAGAAGGATTTATATATATATATATATATATATATATATTGAAGATTTTATTTAAAAAATATATAAAAGGCATATCGCACGCATAACAGGTAATATTGCAAAGGTCACTGGGAATATCAATTAAGAAAAGAGCTGCAGAGCAAGATTGAATATATCCATTATGGCTACGTTGTTTCAGTTTAAGGACAACTTGGCTTACCTTGAAAGAGAAATTCATCAAAGAGAGACTTATTGGAGAATCCTCAAACTCTGCTAGTTCACCGCATTCATCCATCTGATTAGCAACAAAGAAGATTCATAAAGTTCAAAGGATTCAAGTGAGAAGACTTCAAAAATAACTACTGCACTTGTAACAGAAGAACATCAGCTAACAAAGTTCAACTTCAAAGAGATACTATTGTTCTGCACTCTGAAGCAGAATAAAAAAATACTTCCATTTTGAGGCGCACATAGTGGTACACAGTAATTTAACTAGAGATGAAACTATTAACTCAGTTGTTTTCTATATTCCACAACTACATTCCTTCTGGGAAATTAATGAGATGAAGGCTTTCTCCTTTTTTCAGAGCACCAATCTAAGATAAGGTGCAAACCACCCCCAAATCTGATGTCTCTCTGGTAGGCCTTTTAGCATGTTTCATATAGTTAATGACATATAAAAGGACAATTTGACCAACCATTCCGGTCATACTCTCAAATATGTATTGTTGTTAGGAGATGATAAGAGTATGTCCACCTCAGCTAAAGAATTTGAGTCTGATTCCTGAGTGTCAGAATCAGAGTTGCTACACTTCTGATCATCTGGCAATCCAGGGGAATTTTGACGAAACCGGGATATAAAATAGCTCGTGTCATCTGCACTGTCAGGCTGTGGAACAAAGGCAGCCTAAGAGCAAAGTTAAGTAACAAAGTTAATAATTCAGAAAATGTCCCTGACAAAAGAAAGACTTTGCTCTTTTAAGAAGTCCGCATTAGTTTAATCAAATTCCTTTTCATATTAAATGCATAGATACAAACAAGCATGCACATAAAAGAATATAAAATACTTTTGCGGTAGTAAGGGCTTAACCTAGCAAGAAAAGACTTGTAAAATGAATATATAAAATCTCAAGTCCTTTCCATTCTACTAGTGTATCAGTATATATAAAAGCAGATTAACTTTTAGCAGTTTTCCATTCTACTCGCATGGTAGCAAAATATGAAATATGTAACGTGAATTACTTCAGCCACGTTCTCAACAATTCAACAATTACACAAGCATATTTCAGCCCCCCAAACAGTTGCATTAAGATGTTGTAAACAAAGCTTTACATATACAAGACAACTCCCTTTTTCCTATTTCTCTTTTCAAAGCCAGTTTGAAACCATATGCCGAAAGCAATTGGGCCTTTTTGTGTTTTTGTTATCAAAATTATAGCGAAAAAAACAAAACAAACCAAAAATGAGATGCATTTGCAAAGGAGCCCAACATATTTTGCTTTCTAGCTTTATCAAAGCAAAGAAACTTTAAGTTAAGAATATGTCTCATATACAGGAAGATGAGCAGCATTTCTACCTTCTGCAGTGCTAGGTTGTCCCAGTTAACTCCTCTGAAAAATGGATGTGCTTTTACCTGCAAAACAAATAAGTAAGATTTCCTGTTCAGGTCATCATGATGCAGAAAAAATGCTTATTGCTTAGCTAAAAAACGAAGTGTAGACATAGAATACAACTTCTACTGATCCATTTGCTCCCAAGCGCTGCTCTGGATTATGTATAAGAAACCTGTCAAGAAAAGGTATGAGCTAAATAATAATTTGAATAGAAACTAGCATATCATATTTACACAAACAGCCAAACAAAGCAAATGAGTGCAAATGAGAAGGAATTATTTCATTACACAACATAAAAGTAGAGAAAAATTGTTCATCTGATTCAAGTACTGGGAGTGAAGAAATGTGAATGAAACAACAATAACTACGCTGGTTTTGCAATGAAAATGTGCCTTTGGCATATTAAAAATACATGTAGTACACCATGTAACTGTAGGAAACAAAATGGAGAAATAAGCAAATAACCAAAACGTCTGAAACTGAGACAGTTCATGGATTTATTACTAAATCTTTGTATAAACATCCTGCACAGCACAGACAAATGTATAAGCTAATCTACAAACAATGCAAAGATATTCACTATTCAGTCACTTTTAAGTTCCTTTTTTTAATAAAAACAAATTTCCTGTTAGACAGACACGCACAAATACTCTGTGTTTGAGGGCATCACATACAGAATAAGGTCAAGAACTCCATTAGGACACCCACAAACAGAAGGACCAAGTCTGAACCTCAACCATAGATAAAGAAAATAATGAACAAAAATATCCAGTCAGTTTTACAATGAAACTTCTTTTCTGTTACAGACATTGATACTATCTGTTTGTGGAGAGAGAATAAGATTGAGAATTACATTAGGACACACACATCCTGGAGACATGAAGATTAAACCATTACAATGAGAATATATAACATAAAAAGTTGCCAAGTCAAAATTACAAGCCATTATCACCGCATCAAAAGGCAGGAGTCTGATAACGAACCGATTAATTAAGTCCTGGGCCTCATAAGTCATATCACTGGGAACTGAAGGCCAGGGGACTTTTCTGTTAAGAATGTTGTCAAATATTTTCTGCACACCATTAAAAGCAGTGTTAAGTTTTAACAAAAGCAATTTCAGTTGGGGAATAGCATTTAAACAGAAGTTCTGATAAGAAACTCAGTTTAAAAGGATGAGTAATCAGTAAAAAAGTAATCAATTAATGGATGTATATCTGCAGTTTCCCCCCATTTAAATCAAGATAATGGATATAACATATATATATATATATGCAGTTTTCTAACTGTAACATCATGATACGAGGATGACCGCATAAAGCATAAAGTCTCAATGATAGCATCAAGTCTGATGGGAAATTAATGCCATAGCAAACACCACAGAGCACATAACTAAAAATAGCATGTTACCAATATGCTTTTACTGATGAATGTCAGTCTTATGTTGCTAGCTGGCAAAAAAAGGGGGGAAATCCTCCAAAACCAGGCTGTAGATAATGATTGTTTTGATACCCAAATCACAATGGAGTTTTAGTTTCCCAAGGAGCACTGAGATTAAAACATAATGAGAGAAAATTCTAACACAAAGAATACCTCCGGACGTTCAGCGGTGAAAGGGGGAATTCCGGTTATCAATTCAAATAAAATGATTCCTACCGACCACCAATCAGCAGCATAACCTGCATGAAGGACCATCTTTTACTTTCCCATTATGCTTAAAACAAAACAAAACTCAAGTTGAATTCAAACCATGCTCAGTTCCAAGAAGGATTTCTGGTGCCAAGTAGTCAGGCGTCCCAACAGCTGAGTGCCGACTTCTCTCCTCTGTTTGTTGAGCATGTGAGTTATGGACATCAGGTGAAGCAGTTCCAATTGTCTGAGGTCCTGATAACTCCATTGTGCTATTTATGAGGCCTATCTTTGATAGTCCGAAGTCTGTAAGCTGGTAATATAAGCAACTCTTAGTCATCATTGAAGCAGAAATCACCTAAATAGTCAGATCTCGTGTGATGCATAATATGAGCACTAAGTTGAACAAAGGTATAATAATTAGATATTTATTAGTTCTCAATAAGGAGGAATTTCTTCATTGTTGTCTTCCTTGTGTGTTCGAGGATTTATGAGATATATATATACACACACACACACACACATATATATATACACATATATATACATACTCTTCTCTTCTCTATCACTTCCATTACATCACAAGGTTGGTTCTATGGCTAATGTGTTCTAAATTTGGAAGGTTTTCATGGCAAAGGATTCGTTCCTTTGACCTTGTAGAAAAAAAAAAATTATATCAATGAGCTCTAGGTTAGGAGGTTAAGGTAAAAAATTGCACATGAGCAATTAGCTTATAAGATACTTTTTAAAATTTTGATAACTAATATATTGATGCAAAAAAAATGCACTAGAGTCTACAATCAAAAGCAGCTTCAATTGGTTGCAATGTTCTTGATCTATTATTTATACCAGTCCTTCATACAAGAAAATAACTTCATCATCAAGTATATACACCAGACCTTAATGTGCCCATCATGAGCAATCAGTATGTTGTCAGGTTTCAAATCACGATGCACAATTCCAAGAGAATGGAGGTACTCCAAAGCAAGAACCTGCAAAGGACATAAGAACAAACTGAAAAATATGTCCATAGTCCAGGGAAAAAAAGGCAAATGGTGGAATTAACAACCAGTTCTGCAACATAGATACGAGCTACATCTTCCTCAAGGCAACCGACATTTCTGAGCAGAGAGTAAAGATCACCTCCATTCAGATATTCCATAACCAAGTAAAGGTTATCTCTACAGGTGAAAGAATAGAAAAATCGAACCTGCAGCCACAAGCATTCACTTATAATGTATCATACAGTACATTTTAAAAACTATACAAGAATAGCTGCAGTGACATTTAAAAGAATTCTAGTATTGGATATTACCACAAAAGGGTTTCGAACAGTTATTAGTATATTACGCTCTGCCAATATACGCTCAATATCATTTTTTTGTATCATATCCAATTTCTTCAGCACCTGCATGAGCAGAATGTTGCACAATGTCATAAATCTGGACCAAAGTTACAATTTAGCAGTGCCAAAAAAAAAATGATTCCTTGGAAAAGAGAGAATTCAAAGCAAGAAAGTTTGAGGAAAAAAACATGAATTGCTTGGACATCTTTTAGGAAGATATACCATTGCAAAATAATTTTCAGAGGAAACAAAGACTTGCAAGACACAAAGAACTCAATGTTACTCTTTTCTCTTCCGGGGGAAGGGGAAGGGACAGGCATTGTTACAAGAGCATTTGTAGTGATATTAAGACTCTCACAACTCTATGAAAAGAACATAGGTGCCAGTGACCAGTACAATGACCTCATAAGAGCCAAAATGCTATGATCATGAAGGAAGATGTGTCAATCGAAAATCCTCTCCCAAGCAATGTGGGACCCTATTCACCACCTTCCTATTCATAATCCAGGGTAATAAGATCCCTCCTTTAAATTCCTAACTTCCTCATTACATCATTCCATCATATAGATGACACAGCTCAAATCCCACACTTTTAGTTGATTTGACTCTTATATCATTTGTAACGATCCAAGAAAAGCCCAAATCACATCTAGGCCCATACTCCAAAAAGATCAGTCAAGGTTACAATTGAAGCTCATTGGAATCATTTTAAGAGTTTAAACTTATCCCTCCTAAACAATGTGGGATCTCATTCACCACCTTACTATACACAATCCAAGGTATTACAATCCCCTCTTGAATCCCTGACATTCTAGCCAAACCATTCCATTTTCATCATTGGTGGCATGGCTGAAGTCCCACAATTACGGTAGGGACTGGTTTGCCGCCATTAGTAACAAGTCAAGGAAAGTTCAAGCCACATCTAGACCCATACAGGAAAGGACTACCCAAGGTTCTAATTGAAGCCCATGACATTATTATAAAGGAGAAAAACTACCCCTCCCAAGTAATGTGTGATCCAATTTACCACCTTCCAAATATAATCTGGGATATCTTAACCAAGTTATATTTGGTCCAGCATTTTGTCTTATAACAGCCCATTATGTTATTTCTCGCTACCTCAACAACATTTCTATAAGCCTTCTCTACTGGAATCAAAATCTACTCCTTAAAATTGTAATCACTAGTCGACCAAATGATCACACAATGCGGATGAGGTTGTTCCTCCTGGTAGGCCTACACCTGCTTATACTAAGAGCATAACTTAAAATTTTATATTTCCTTGTACTATAACCCATTTATTTCATCCACAATGTGTGGACCTTTTTTTCTTTCCTCAAGACAGCATTTAATGATTTATGAATCTGACTAAACAGTTTCATGTCATTTAATCAAGTCTATAAATGTTTGATGGGTCCCGAAAATACTGAGAAAATATAACCTTCTTCAATGAAAATAAAAATAGAATATAAATGCTTTTTCCTATAACTGTAACTGAATTTTTTTTATGAACCACATGATATTAAAAATTCAATATTAGGAGTTAAGGTTTCCTTGTCGCCTCAGTAAGGAAAATTGATAGAGAAGATGCTCAACTACATATTAAGGTCTGAGGAATACAATAAGGCAAAAGCAGATTGACCATCCAGCTGTCACTCATAAAGAATTAACTGTGGCTATTTTGTGAATCAGCTTCTTCAGTTCAATACCTGTTTGGCCATCAGCCAACATCAGGAATCTAGCGGTACAGTACGTCCATATTGAAAATAATTCCTCCAAGATAGTATAAGTTATTAGCCTATATTCAAGGCTGTCCTGATTTTCCACTCACCAACTTCATCCACAAAAACTGATCAGTAGTCTATCAAGCACAGGTCCCGGATTTTACCAACATGCCACCAAGTGGTCTTGCTTTTCAATTTTATGTCCAAATGGATATATCTATTCCGTTCTCATTCTGTCAATAATAAAATTCTTTATATATCTATTCCGTTCTCATTCTGTCAATAAAACCTGTTCCACCAACATGTATCTATGGGTTAAAAGGACTAAAGTTATCCCAAATACAAATAAAACAAGGAACTTCAGCATGTTATTGTCGGTTTTGCTCAGTATGAAAATTATCTGAAGATTTCTTACCAAAAGTTTGCATTTAAAGTATTACCTTTATTGCGAAAAAATCTCCAGTTGTCCGCTTGCGTGCAAGAAAGACTTTACCAAAAGCACCCCTGCTAATTGGTTTGATAATCTCAAAGTCATCAATGCTTGTCCGCTCCTTGTGCACGAAATGTAAAGCAGTTGTCTCAACAGTACTGGATGATGCATTATCAAACAACTGTCTAGAGCTTTCCTTATTCTTGATATCACTTTTTGAACTTCTCATATCTATTAGTTCACAAGCAATTATATATTTCTCCCTGCATATGTGGTTATATGAGAGAGGAATAACTCCAGTGTGATAAAACTAGATTTAATAGGAAATTTTCTTCTGGTTAAGTTTAATAAGAATGGGAGAGGAATAACATAATAGGAAAATTTTCTTCTGGTCAAAATTTACCGCAGAAGCTTCTCTATACGGCCTCCAAATGTGTCTATTACAAGAGCTTTCAGCTTGCTATTGCATAAAACATCCTGTAAGTCATGCGTGCAGGCAAGCAAAAATTCATAGGACCCTTCTTTTGAAAGATCTGTTCCTGCCACACAACGGGCAATGTCCGCTAGGTCAATCATCTGCCAAAAATAAAGTACAGGATTTGGAAATTGCAGAACAATGTTCCCATAACCATAAGGTAATGAACAGGTATACTAATGCATAGACACATTGAGTCTACCAGAAAATTAATGAATGCTTGTTTATCAAAAAGGACATGAACTGAAAAGGTTGAAAGTAGACAATGATGACTGCACAATCATGCAAGACTAGTGGGAGAGAAGAGTGAAAACACTAACAACAGATTGACAGACACACACTCTCTCTCTCCATGAGATATTTCTCAGCATGGTTTTATCAAAGGACCTCCAAATTTGCAGACGCCCATACCCTAAGATTTTAGGAGAAATTCCTCACATAAACTACTCACCCACCATAGAATCAGACTACATGTCCTAATAATCTAATATAATACGCTTATGGGTTGAGATGTCTAGAATGAACAGAATTCACCACAAAAAATGGCAGACCTGTTGCACATCTTCTAGCGCAGAAGGATTATTGTGCTCCAACCACCAGGAGTCGAAATGACAGGCTCTAGGTGTATTTGTGGATGACACCGATGTTATGCTCCCAGTTGAGGAGGAAGTTCCATGGTTGCCAAGCTTTAAACCCAAAAGGCCCTTAAGGTTCATAGAAGCAGAATGAGAATCATCAATGTAGGCTGTGTCCATCTCATGTATATCCTCAAACATTCCTTCAACACCTTTGTTCCGCCACTCACATATCTTGGGAGAATATGCTTCAGATGCGATTGCCAAGTTTGTAGTTTTTGTTCTTGAACTTTCAGGGCTGCCATCAGATGAATGAAAACTCTTATCGCGTGACTCAATGATCTGTTCCAATATCTCTGCAAGTTTAATAAGGCGCTCATCTACATCTAGATAAATTAAGTCACACTTATCAGCATATGCACATATATAAGAATGTGACTCCAGATGAGAAGTAGGAACGATTTCCTCACAGATCCGACAGATTACTGCCTCTAATCCATCTGTGCTTTCTTCTTGCTCATGAAATGAACCAGAACTGGAATTATTTGTAAATTTTCCAAAACTACTGTCAATTTGATGAAATTGTTGCATTGGTGAAAGGGAATCAGTTTTGGCAGGCTGAACAGCCAATTTTTGTTGCAAAACCACGGCATCTTTCTTGGAAATTGAGTCACTCTCATCATCTGGCTCTAAAGAATTGCAACAACATGCCTCGGGTACAGAACATAGCTTACTTTCTCGATGCAATTCATGTTTGACAACATTCTTCTGATTCAAAGCATAATGTGAACCACAGTCAGCAATCTGGGGATTGGGCACCCAGCTTGTTTCAACAGCAGGAATACTTTCCAGACATTTCTTTAGTTTATGAAGAGATTTCTCATCTATTGGTTCCCTATCTTTTTGGAACTGCAACAGTCTAGTGCACCGTGTTAATATGAAGAGCATGCGTGTTACCAGCCACTTTAGCATTCCTGTTTGACACTGATGTCTTTTCTCAGTCAATTCTTGGACAATTGTTTCACACTCAACACGAAACTCACAAGGGTTCATTTCCATACACTTCCTAGCAAGAAGCAGAAGATCCTCTGCCATTGTTTCTCCCTCTAGGGATGAATCAATCTTATCATAAACATCCAGGACATCCCCTGAAAAACTAGCCAGCTCCACATTCACCACTTCTTTGGCAGCATCAAATCTTGAATGCAAAGAACCCAAAAGTTCCTGAATATCAACTCATAAAGAAAAAAGGATGAAAGGAAAAAGAAGTAGATCAGCCATAAATAACAAGACTCACTACAGTTCAATATTTTTGTAAAAAATAAGAAGGATTATCCCATCCTCTAAAATAACATTATTATCCTGAAATAATTCTCTTCTGCTACTCAAACCAAGCATCGTTCTTTTTTTTTTCCATGGCGGACAGTGTTGGTGAAAGCATTAGGAACTTAAGCGCAAGCATGCACCTGATTAAGTAAAGCACATCTTTCTAAAAATAATGTAGACTTACAAAATATGGTCAAATAGTAAAATCGTCAATGTGGTTTTCCTTTTTTTTTCATTATAAATAAGAAAAATTTACTAATCCTCATAATTAGGCAAAGCCCAAGTACATAGGTAGCATACAAGAGAAAGGTTTTCCTTTTAAGTAGGATTAGTCTCTAAACTATAACTTTGGACCTTTTACAACTTTTTCCTTTAACTTTAATCAAATCAGCCATTATTTTAGGTTTCCGTTAATAATCTGTTAAAAATGTCACGTCAGCACCAATCACTGATCGCCATGTGTCATTTAAAAAATATAATAATTGAAAAAACAAAAGAATAAAAATTAAAAAAAAAAATACATACATATACATAAGACAGGCATAGATTGCATGATGACCCTGGTACTTGGTTTGCACCTAGGCATGGCTCTACACCCAGGCACGTAGGCACTGCCTGGGTGCAACACAGCACCTATTGTGCGCATTTAGGGTGGCACAGTAGCAACCCACACCAATGCCAACGTGCCAACCCCAGCACTATCTGGGTAACCCATTCTATATGTTTTGTCTTTTTTTTTTAAATTTTTTTTTGAATAGCACGTGGCACTTAGAGATCAATCTGATTGAGTTCAAAAGTACAGGGAAGAAAAGGTTTAGAATTAGCGTTGAGCGAGAAAAGCATCCAAAAGGCAAATGACAGAGATTAGTTTAGTAATAAACCCTAACAAAATATTCATAAAAATAAGAATGATTAAAAAGACGAGAAAGTGATATATGTAGTAACTCAATTGTGTATTATGCAACATTGCAATTGTTATGCAACATTGCAATCAAGTGATCAAATGACAGAGATTAGTTTAGTAATTAACCCTAACAAAATATTCATAAAAAATAAAAATGATTAAAAAGACAAGATAGTGATATATGTAGTAAATCAATTGTGTATTAAGATTGAGGACCAATAATCTAACCTCGCCATTAAGAAAATATCAATATTCAATGGTAAACATTTGATATTATATTGACATCTCAAGTCTTATGTGACAGTTTGCTGACCTTTCTCAAATAACTCCTTTGATATTTGAATATTATTCCAACATAAACAAGTCTATAGAATCTTGAAATTTACAAGTGAATTGTGAAAATAACAATCAAGATTACACACGAGCATGTAAGTTGATAAAACATCTTGAAAATGAGAATCCTCTCTGTGAAACCTTAGGCAAATCACAAAATCATGGTATCTGAATATTCGTTGAATAATTCAGAAAGGGCAAAAACGGACCTTTTATTAAACACTTTAATTTTTCATGCACTTGTTACTATCTAAGGATACTAACTAAATACATCTAAGGCAATTGATTTCCTACTTAAAGCTATTGAGAAATACCTCCAAATTGCTGAAGCTGTGAGCCCGAGGCTGGGCGGGTTGAATGCCGCCTTTTGGTCCTAGTTCATGTGAAAAACTTTTTAACCCTTTTGACACTTTACCATACCTTGCAGTCTCCCGTGAAGAATACTTTCCATCTAAATGACTTCCCTCATTGCGTACTTTAGATTGTATAGCACCATTCTCGGCAAGTGTCTTGATTTTTGAGTTCCAACCCTGTCAAATAAGTAGCATGTCAAATCTCAGTACTTATCTTGGAAAGGGCAAGGCATAAACAATCATCACATGCATATCCTACATTTATAGAAGTAACTTAGGAATACATATCAGAAGCATTCTGAATGAATCCTCACCTCAATGTTTGGAGGAACATTACTGAAAGGTTGAGTTGAATCCTTGCCAAGGTATGACTTGAACCATCGGGTAATCTTCTTTCCCTTGTGGTGTCCTAAGTTGAGAAAGTAATTTAAAGTATATTTCTATAAGTAATCAGGAGTGCCATACACAAAAATGAAGAACAAAACAAGGTTTTTATGATGACTATTGTATGCACCTCCTGTATATTCCTTTGCCAGAAAAGAATAAAGTATAAAAAATCAAGAACTTGAATCAATCCCATCAGCCAATATGGCAGCTTTTCTGGAAGCCACTCTTTCTACATATTAAACCTCTTTCCCATTTATATACCTTTGCCAGCAAGAACAGACAGATCCAAAACACCCAAAAGCTTAACTAGTACATCCAACTCAACTTTAAACTAAAGGAGTTTTATTAACATTTCCGGTAATCATATCTAAATAGTTCATGCTTCAATCCACTAGCAGTGGGTCCAATTGAGCACACAGACGATATTTCTAATTCCATGGAATAGTTCTGACAACTTGTGAGTACACTATGACCATGCAGCAACCAATGAAAAAGCATTACACATTGCTTGCGCTTCAGCTCGTTAGGTTGAAGGCTCATTCTTGAAAGAAGTGAAATGCAGCAGATCTCCTGATCATAAGCCTTGGTAGACAATAGTATTACGATTCAATTTGACCAATCATCGTACTAAAATTTTGGGTCAAGGTCCCCATATAATTTAAATCTTTTTCATAAGTAAGTAATCTTCTATAATTTAAATCCAGCTGTGATAAACTAGTTCAATCACCTTATCTATGATCATCTCTCCAAATCAATTCCATTACATTTTCTCCAAGTTTTCCACAAATAACCGAGTCCTAAAACAACCAGGTACCACGTATAGAACCACACTTAGGATCCAACAGGAACTATGCCGGATATAGAATAAATAGTGCCACTGATTTTTAACTTATTATGTGTTTCATTCATCTCTGGTCCAAAAGAGTTTTTTTTTTTTCTCTCTTTTTATTAGTTTCATTTATTCATTATCTTTTACTGTGTCTCTAACGTAGGAAGGACTGCCGATGATTTTCGGGTAAATATTACATGTTAAGACATACTAATATTATATGCTAAATTTACAAAACTCAGGATATTGTCTTTCTCCCAGTGGTCACAAAATTCATGAAATTTTCACCCAATATAAAGTTTCTGGAAAGCTTAATTGATTAACAAAAGGCAGCGAAACAACAGGATAAGCAATACACTGTAAATTCCAATTATAGTCCGTTAGTATTCAAATATTTATTTTCTTTTTTTATTTTCCAAATTTTTCAGAGCAGCCAATCAGAGCTATGGAAAAAAAATCAATTAAACCACGAGAAGAAAAGATGCAAACCTTTTTTGGAAGAACCATTGGCCTTTCCACGTCCGTGAGCCATAGTCTTTTGCTTTTGCTTCAGGGTAGACCAAGGGACCCCAAAACTCGGAGACTCGGTCGAGTCGTCTAGTTTCGAACTCGTTTGCTCGTTGGAAGAAACTCGCCGAGTCTTAATCCGATTCAAGCCCGAGGGGATAATACTAACTTCGGACGAAGACTCACCTTCGCCCCGGTTCCCACTAATTCTATCCATTTTATGAGACTTCCATGCACGTCTTAAACATCCGAAACTATAATTCAAGCTTTCCGGCTCCCCCTTGATTACTTCAACAAACTAGAATCCGCTATCCTCCATTGGAACGACAGCAAAGGAGGAAAAAAAATTGCCACGAAGAAGTAGCAGCTTACAAAGCCGAATTTTGTTACGAATCAAAAACTCGAAAGATGAATCGGAGCACTGAATTGAATGCCAATATGAGGATAATTGTAAAGAGCTTACGAAGAAAGGCTGTTGTTTCTTGATTGTGGCTGTCTACTTCGTTCAAATTTTATTTTCTTTTTATATCCTCCTTCGTCTTGACGTTCAGTGTATCGACAACGAAATGATTAATTGCAATGGTGCTATAAAAATTTTCGTCCACTATAAATTAATTTCTATTTTTTAAAAGAACAAATTAAAGGAAATTTATTTTTATAAAATTAATAATTTAAAATTCACTTAAAAAAAAAAACTCATATCTTTATACTTTATAGTTAATTCTATATTTTTTCAAACGAAATATACTGAATTTTTAAAATTATATATAACATTACATAGATCAAAATTCGAATAATCTTATAGAGATCTTTTATTTTCAAATCGGTACATAAAACACATCATTAACATCACTTAAATGCTAATACATTATTTATGAAATTTTAAAATTGATCTTTTTCATTAATATCATTTAAATGATAATATCTTATTTGTAAGATACAATTTTTAAATTTTATTTTTTAAATCAAATTAAGTCATATAAACACCTAATTATAATCTATGTATCGACTTGAGAATACAAATTTTCAGTCTTATATGAACATTAATAATGAAAAAAAGACAATAGTTCAATATAAATATAAAATTTAAATAAATAAGAAACATGATAGAGTACCATTCAAAGACGGAAAACTTCCCCTCATTAGCTTATTTTAATTTTGAAGAAAAAAACTCATTTATTGAATAATTTTAAACAAACCTCAAGTAACCGATTAAATATTGATAAATCTTAGCATAGTGTAAGTCAATAGTTTGTTTAATAATTTCTTTAGCAATATTTAAAAACTAGTCAAAATAAATGAATATAGATATTTTTATCTGAGTTTATATCACTTATTAAGCTCGTTTTGTCTTATTAAAAAAATTAAAAATATATTGTTAAAGTATGTTGCTCATATTTGTTTTATATATATATATAAATATATATATAGCGACAAGTAGGTAGATGTCGAAGCGAGTAAAGCGGAGTAGAGTGAGCAAGTGGTACGGTATTTTTTGTGATTTTCATAAATACGTTCGTACAGGTAAAGTTAGTATAAATATATATGATGTAACCATATTTTCATATAGTGAAATTTTTACCGCTCGCTCTTGTGGATATAGGCATACCGCTAAACCATATTAAATCTCTATATTATTTTCTCTTACTTTTCTCTTTTGATTATTCTGTACAATTCACCATAATTGCCGCACGTGTTCAACAATTGGTATCAAGAGTTCAGGTCATGATATCCAGGGTTTCTTCTGCGAAAGTCAACATAGTCAAGTTCAATGGATCTAAAAATTTCAAATTATGGCAGAGGCGGGTCAATGATTTGTTAGTGCAGCAGGTATGGTGAAGATGTTATACAGCATATCTGAAAGGCATGTATGACATAGATTGGAAGAAACTGGAACTGAAAGTTGTGGTGACTATCAAGTTTTGTCTAGCTGACAACGTGAAGTATAATGTCATAGATGAGGAATCTCTGGTGACAGTTTAGTTGAAACTGAAAAATCGGTATATGTCTAAGTCGTTGACAAATAAGTTTATCTTAAGTAGAAATTATATAAATTTAAGCTGTCAGAGGGCTCGAATCTAAGCTTGCATATCAACGTGCTCAACTAGATCATCAGTGATTTGAAAAGAGTTAATGTGAAGTTCGAAGACGAATACAAGGCGCTTATGTTACTTTACTTATACGTAACATCAGCGCCTTGTATTCGTCTTTGAACGTCTCCTACATACAAAAATTTGGTTACGATATTGATGAGAGGAAAAGAAACTCTCGAATTGGACGAGATCACAGGTGCTTTATAAGGTTTTCATCAGCGGAAGAAAGCTAACGATGAAATTTCACAAGGTGAAAGACTTGTGGTGAGAGGTAACCATGAACGTGGGGGAAGCAAGTCTCGAAGTGAATTAGGTAACAACAAGTATCGGTCTCAATCCGGAAAGAAGAATGACATAAGTGTTATAAGTGCGAGAAAAAGGGGCACGCGAAATGAGACTGTATAAAGAAAAGGAAAGGGAGTGCAGAGAACAAAGAGGGTTCATCAAAGTCTGTAAACATAGTGGAAAAAGAAGATTCAGAGAGTGGTGACGGGGATATGTTTTCCGTTTCATCCAATTCAGATCATCTGATAGATTCTTGAATTATGGATTCAGCATGCTCCAACCACATTACACCTAACAAAGATTGGTTTGACACCAACATGTTAGTAAATTTTAGTTCTTTTCTGATGAGTAATGGATCTTGCAAAGTTGTTGGAATAGGGAATATCGAAATTAAAATGTTCGACGGTATTGATAGAACGTCGTATGATGTTAGACATGTATCAAATTTAAGGAAGAATTTGATTTCATTGGGCACTTTAAATTGTAATGATTTTAATTACAAGTCTACAAGTGGAGTAATAAAAGTCGTCTTCTTCGCTATGATAAATCTTAAGTTTTTTACATACCGTCTTTATCATCCATCCCGTTATTCAGTATGAATGGAGTAAGGGATGCCTTTTCTAATCTACTCTTATTTGGAAACTTTCTCAGTTGAGAAATTAGCTTATGAAAATGTGTTTTGAAAATGATGAAGGGACAGAAACTAATAGGAAATATTTATAGATTGCTAAGTACAACAGTTGTAGGTGAAGTTACAACTATAGAGTCTAACTCAGATAGTACAGTCTTGTAACATATGTGGTTAGGTCATATGGGTGAGCGTGGTATGATAGACTTTATAAGAGAAATCTATTGAAGGGTGTCAAAATATGTAAGCTCGATTTCCACAACTATTGTGTTCTTACTTCTTGGAAAACAGAATAGGGTGCAATTCAAGGTAGCCATACATAAGACAGAGGGAATTTTTTACTATGTTCATACAAATCTTTGAGGGTCAGTCAGGTAGCATCATGAGGAGAATATATGTATTTTGTGAGTTTTATTGATAAATACTCACGAAAGGTTTAGGTGTATTTCATGCGTTACAAGTTAAAAGGAAAATGATAAGGAACCTTTTGAGGTCTTGTTTTGGTGCCCTGCTTACATTTTTTTAATTAATGATTAAGAAGATATTATTTAATATTATTGTGATTTTTTTTTCTTTTTTTTTAATGTTTAAGAGTGTTTAAAAAATAATGTAAAAAAGAAACAGAAAAAACAAAAGAAAAAAAATATTATAAGTGGGCACAAAAATGGACTCATTAACAAGTTCCCTAGTTCTGCCCCAAGTCAGAAACATTTGTCAAATTCAAGTTGTAAAAAGCTGAAGTAGAGAATCAGATAAGAAGAAAGATCAAATGCCTCACGTCAAATAATGGTATTGAGTACACAAATTCAAAGTTCATAGAGTTTTGTGAGCAGCATGAGATTAAGAGATATTTTACAGTACATAAGACACCACAACAGAATGATGTAGCTAAAAGGATGAATAAAACGATGATTGAGAGATCTCGATGTCCCAAGTTGAATGCATGACTTGCAAATAACTTCTGAGCAAAGGCATCAAATATTGCATGTTTCTTAATTAACAGATCACCTAGGGCAGCACTACATAGAAAAGTAGCAGAAGAGGTGTGGACGGACAGTGCGGTAGACTAATCCGATTTGAGAGTGTTAGGCGCCTACATGCACGTTTTTAGTGATGAGAGATCGAAACTTAATACAAAGTTTAGACAATGTATCTTTTTGGGGTATCAAAAAGGGGTAAAATGTTTAAAGCTTTAGGATCCAAAGGCAAACAAGGTAGTGATCAACAAAAATATTATTTTTTTATGAAAAAGTCATGTTATAGCGTACTCAAGGAGGAGAAATATATGCTAAAAAATTGCAACAACAATAAGCATATGGTGAAAGTGGAACTAGAGAGCCATGATAGAAAAGACAATACACATATTAGAGAGAGTTCTAGCTCAGAAAATCAGGAGCATCATAGTATAACTATAGATAGGCCCAAACACATTATTAGGCCACCCACCAGGTATTGTTTTAAAGATTTGATTTCTTATGCACTTATTACTATTAGCAAAAATCCTACTATCTTTTAGGAGGCAATACATAATCAAGAAAAAGTAAATGGATCGGTGCTATAGTAAAGGAGATAGAGTCTCTATATGAGAACTGGACATGAAATTTGGTAGAGCTTCCAGAGGAGAAGAAAGTGATATAATGCAAATAAGTATATAAGAAGAAATAAGCAGGATTAGAAAAAAATGAGAAAAATTCAAGGCCCGTTTAGTAGCAAAGGGTTACTCATAGAGGAAAGGGATTGACTATGATGAGATCTTCTCTCAAGTGGTTAGACACACTTTCATCAGGACAGTGTTGGCATTGGTAGCACATTCAGACATGCAGCTGAAACAGATGAATGTAAAGACAAACTTCTTTCATAGTGACTCAGAGGAGCAGATTTGCATGGTATAGTAAGAAGGGTTCATCATTCTGGACATGAACACTTGGTATGTAAATTGAAAAGATCACTTTATGAGCTGAAACAATCTCTGAGATAGTGACACAAGCGATTTTGATTCCTACATGATCTGGATTGACTACAAGAGATGTGAGCATGATTGTTGTATTTATGCAAAAAGTCTTAATGATGATTCATTTATTTTTTTGTTACTCCATGTGGATGATATATTGATTGCTATAAAGAGTATGATTGATGTCAACAAGTTAAAGACTCTTTTGCACAAAGAATTTGACATAAAAGATTTGGGTACAACCAAGAAGATTATTGGAATGAAGATTCACAGAGAAAAAGCTTTCAGGAGATAATGACTATCTCAGTATAGCTATGTTGAGAAGGTATTGAACAGATTCGGCATGTGTAATGCAAAATCAGTGAGTGCACTTTTGGCAAATCATTTCAGATTGTCTACCGCTCAGTGCCCGAAGATAGACGATGAAGTTCAAGACATTTCAAAGATTTCATATGCCAGTGCAGTTGGTTGTTTGATGTATGTTATGATTTGTATAAGACAAGATTTGGCACAAGCCGTTAGTGTGGTGATTAAGTTTCTATCAAATCTGAGTCGATAGTATTGGGATGCAGTCAAGTGAGTTTTCAGATACTTGAATGGTACTACAGATTATAGCATCATGTTTAACAGACAACAAAGTGATCTTTCAATTGTGGACTATGTGGATGCAGACTATACAAGGAATTTGGATAATAGGAGGTCTACCACAAGATATGTATTTACTCTTGTGTGAGAGCCTATTTGTTGGAGGTTCATCTTATCGTCTCTAGTTGCACTATCTATTATTGAGTCAGAGTATATACTAGTGGCTGATGTTGTCAAGAAAACTTTGTGGCTTACAGGATTGGTCAAAAAGTTAAGTGTCCAGCAAGGTAGAGTTCAGTTGTATTGTGATGGTCAGGATGCCATTTATTTGGCAAAGAACCAGGTGCATCATGTGAGGACCAAGCACATAGATGTGAGGTTTCATGTGATTAGAGAATTGATTTCTTCTGATGAACTACTATTTGAAAAACTTCACACTTCTAAGAATGCAGCAAATATATTAACAAAATGTTATTATAGATAAGTCCATCCAGTGCTTGGACTTGATTAATGTATCCAGTTGCTAAATGGGAAGCGTCCCAACCTATTGTTCCAAGGGGAGTTTTAGGTTATGTTTTCTTTTCTCATAAGGGATGGATATTCGCCAAGATGGAGATTGTTGAAATATGTAACTCATATTTGATATGTGTATAGCAGCTAGAACTACTACAATTAGAGTTAGTATCAATACATATGATATAACCCTACATTTCATATAGTAAAAATTTCACCACTCGTTCCTGGAATGTAGGCATACTGTCGAACGACATTAAATCTCTATGTTTTTTTTTCTTACTTTTTTTTTTTGATTATTTTGTACTATTCATCGAAATTGTCGCACGTGTTCAACATATATCTACAAAGTCAATAGTTAGTTTAGTAATTTCTTTAGCATATTTAAAAATTAGTCAAACTTATATATTATATTTGAGTTTATATCGCTTGCTTCTAAAGGTCGAATGTTTCATAAATAAAAAAAGCTGAAGATATATTTATACATATATAAAT
Source organism: Platycarya longipes (assembly GCA_036559045.1). Classification (NCBI taxonomy): domain Eukaryota; kingdom Viridiplantae; phylum Streptophyta; class Magnoliopsida; order Fagales; family Juglandaceae; genus Platycarya; species Platycarya longipes. The sequence goes on from CM071802.1 coordinate 43,800,161, forward strand.
TACTAGTATTTATTAATTCTTTTAGGAATCTTAATTTTCAACTATATGTATTTTTAAGTTTAATATTCACAATAAATAGGCCCTTAGACTAAATTCTTCTCATAAAATAGAGGGTCATTTCCGTCTGATTATTAATCAATACATTAAACTTGCATAAAAATAAATGAATGGTAGGTTTTCGGATCACAAATATAATTCCAATTCGTATGCATGATTGTTTTAGGCATTCTAATTGCTTAAGTATAATTTGCATCTATTGGATTTAAGAAATTGTTACACTCTAATTATCGTAATCCTTACAAAATTTTAATAATTAGATAATTTGGGTCAACATTCATGAGCCTTTCCCCCCCTCTGCAATGAGAATATTTTGTGAGTAAAATATATTTCAGAAAAAAAGAGCAGTAACAGTGTTACGTTTACACACGATAGTTTTCGTATTGAGTGACAATTTTATTTTATTAGTATTTTTTTTTTAGTAATGATACTCTTTTAATTTATATACCACGTGATTATTAAAAAAATTTGAAATATAAACATAACAAGTAAAAGGAATCTAAGATTTTAATATTCATTTCTTTTGATTTTAATATAAACATAACAAGCAAACGGTGCATTATTTAATCAATTTTTTTTTTTTTTTAATTTCTTAATTTCTTCCCCTCTTTATTTCGTTTTCACTTTCTCTCAGTCAAATTTTTATGTGGATTTTGTTTCCATTGAGTGGATTTCTTTGATTTTTGGAAACTGTAAATGTTGATCTTTTAACTTTCATTTTTCCTTCTTTCTGTTTTCTTTCATTTTCTCAGGTAAAAGAAGCAAAAAGAATAATAATCTCTGCTAAAAAAAATAAAAGCGTTAATCAGCATTGTTTGATTTATTTTTGATTTAAGGAGTCGGTATTTTGCTGTTTGTTTAAACTTTTCTGCAACACAGTAGAAGTCAAAAACTTCCAAAAAAGGATAAATTCTAGAAAACGAGAATTCATAGCAGATGAACATCAACATTAAAATATCTAGCGTGAAGAATGGATAGAGGTGAAAAAGAGAAAATATCAGGGCGGCTTGCAAATTGCAAGTTGTCCGAAGTATAAAAATCTAAAATATTAAAAAAATAAAGGTGAAAGTCAAGAAAATAAGAAACGGTTGGGGGCATGCTATCATTACTTTTTTTTTTTTTTTTTTTATGATGCTAGAATCAATCGGCTGTTCTTATCATCAAAATATATTAAAATAAAATAAAATATGATAAAAAATATGATAAAAAAAAATACAATAAAAAATATAATAAAAAAATAAAATGAAGAAAACATAATAAAAAACATAATAAAAAAATAATAAAAAAATAAAAACATAATAAAAAATACAATAGAAAATAAAATAGAGATAATTTTAAGGGCATTCAATTTTGGCTATAGCCCACCGCTTCCGGTCCACCAGAATTGGCGGGCTTCTTTTAATGAGGGGGTCTCGGACTGACCCCCAGAAAATCTCTTAATTTATATATCAACTCTAAAGTTTTAGATTTTTTACTATTTTTAAGAATTATCATATTAATAGATATATTTATAAGTAAAATTAGAAGTATAAATAGAATTTTTTGAAAAAAAATACTTTTAAAAAATGGAAGATTCAAATAATCAATCGCATATAATATTAAGTAAAAATATCTTATAGTAGTATTTTAAATAATTTTATATATTAATCACTTAAATCAACAACAATTATTTTAAAATATATTACGAATAGATTAAATAAAATTTTTGAATAATGTTAAACAGTATTTATATTCATCACATTTATTTATATATATATATTATTTATGTGAGAGTAAATATGATAAATATAAATATTTTCAATCATTTTTTATTTTAATTATAAAAAAAAATGACTCATAAAATCCTATCCAGTTGGGTTGCGTGGACCAACCACCGATGGCTTTAGGCTCTCTGAAAATTTGATAGTCTCCATCAAAAACAAAAAAAAAAAATTTTGATAGTCCTTTTGACTTGTGAATGGTAATTAGGTGCCGGCTCCGCCTCGCTCCCTTCTGTTGCCACGTGGAACAGGTAGTGCAACGGGGGAAGACTTTGTAAAGGGCTCTATGACGTGGTAAGGTGCTTTGTTACCACGTGCACATTAAAGAAACACTATGAGAGACTATAAAATATATGAATAAGGAGTGGCCAACGATATCAGACCGACAAATTGCAAAGTCAAATTATAATACAAAGTCTGACCTAATATATATTTTATATTTTTTACAAAAAATATAAAAAAATGATCCAATTATGATGTAAACGCCTTTCACACTATTTAAAGGCGTTATGAACATTTTTTTATGAGAAATTATATTTATAATTATAAAATACATAAATATTACATATATTTTTTTTAAAAAAGTAAATATATATAAAATCTGTATAAAAAAAATTAATTTTTTAATAATAAATCTCTCTTTTTCTAAAAAAATATGTGATATTTGTACAACTCATAACTATATCTAACATTACTTATTATTTATATCTAAAAATTAAGCACAAGCTTGATATATTGAAAAATTCCAAGTGCTCAAAAGGTCAATTCACTTTAAATTTTAGACATCGTTTGGATGCCTAATTCAGTTGAGTAAATTTCATTTTTAGACTGTTTTCAACAACCAAATGCATGTTTTATCTTATAATTGTTTTTTTCTTTAAAAGGTTCGGCGCCAAGGGAGACATCACTGACTGGTGAACAATACATATTTATGAAGAGACCTAATTATTTTACAATTTCTTGTGAAAAATTTTATGGTAAGACAAACAATACTTACAATCTCATGTTCTCAACATTCATCCAAGAAACCAATAAATTGGTAATTTCCCTAGCCTTCATCATGAACCAAGATTTCGAACCAAAACTATCAAGGTGTGTGAAGGTGGACTTAAGCGCTTGAGCTAAAATTTTGCTCATTAGTATAATAGTATAAACTTGCCTGGTTGTGAGACCAAATGGTTGAATAAAGACGAAAATCAATCATAGCACTCCAAGAATCTTGTGTGGAAGGACTCTCGCTCGACAAATTAAAGGTACATCGAGGATAACAGGTTGATGCCTCCCAAGAGCTCTTATCGAGAAATTTTAAACCAATGACACAAGCAGGGCTCGAAATCAAGAAACTATCTATTATAAAAACAAAGAAGAGACAAATCTCATAAAGTGTTGGATTTGTTAAATAGGAACAAGGCCTGCAAAATACGCGTAGCTCATTACTTTTTCAAGTATATAGTGATTTATCAGAAGGTGCTACTTGGAGCTGAATTCCAAGCCTATGAAAGAGACGTTTATTTGATATTTTACAAAATAACTTAATTTCATAAAAATGTTGTATCTTATAATATTATCATAAAATATATTATAAAAATAAAATTTGGGTAGGTAATTTATAAATTATTATTACTTATTTATAAATATATTTATAAATTAAATAAAATCATTACAAATACTATACAATCATTTGTGGGATCTACATTTATCTTATCTCCAATACGCTAAAATCATTTCATTAACTTTCAATCTAAATATACAAAATATTCAAAAACTATATCAATTCATTTCATCTCAACTCACAAATTTTATTATTATTTATAAACTATTTCAATTTATTTAATCTCATCTTACTATTTAAACAAGACTATGATAAAATAGTTTAATAGTATATAAGAGTGCTCAAGAAACTCTTATGCTTTTCAACATTATGGCAAAACTCATTTATTATGGATTTTGCATTTTATATTGCAAAATATAAAAAATACTTAACTTTTAATCTAAATACATAAAATTTTAAAAAAATTATTTCAAATCATCTCAACTCACAAATTTTATTAGTATTATGAACTATCTCGACTTATTTTATTTTCATTTTACTATTTAAATAGACTCGACTAAAATAGTTTAACCGTATATAAGAGTGCCCAGGAAACTCTTATGCCTTTCAACATTCTGGCAAAACTCATTTATTATGGATTTTGCATTTTATATTTCAAAATATAAAAAATAATAATACATTTTATTTGAGATCAAAATTTTGACTAATTCCGATTACACATTTTGTAATAATAAACAACGACACTTCATAGCTCTTATCATAAAATTATTATAAAATAACTAATTGATTTGACATAATTGTGACACAGATTTTCAAAATGTCAACTTTTTATAGTCGAATTCTTTTAAGTTTTGATAATTTAGGGTGCAAAGAGTCCAACTCTAAATTCCAATTAGTTTGAAAGTACTAATTGGAATATATAGTTTCGTGCATGTTATTCTTTATCTTTTGCGACATCAGTCTCTTAGGATTTCAAGAGTAGTGGCCGGCATGAAAGAGAGCGAAACTCCGACTCTGACCCTGTCTCCCCCTTTCTTTCTTTTCTTTCTCTTTTCTTTTTTTTTTTCTTCTTTTCTTGTTTTCCTGGCCATCATGCTGGGATTTTGTTGTTGATGGTGGTTTACGGGATTTACGTCTTTTAAAGGTTGGGTATGCAAGTACAACGACTTCAGGGGTCCTAAGGTCACCACACGCGATGTTGTCGTTCTACCAATCCATCGATTTTGTCATCATCGGGAGATTTTGCGGAACGACGAAGCGCGTGTTTCTCACGTGCGGGGACCGAATGAGAGTTAGCTTTCATGGTGTTCTTGACTTGGTGGGTCTAGCTGGCGGGCAGTAGTTCAAATCGGATACGGGACATCGGAGCTTCCCTACCGTGCGGCGATTCACTCCTAGAGTGGCGCATAGTTCTCACGCGCTACCACAAATAGCCTTATGTAGTTTTTTGATTCTGTTTTTGTGGTTTTGTTGTTCATTGGTTGTTTGTGAATATTGGTTGTATACAGAAAATTATATTGGAGAAATAGTATTCCAAACTTAGATTCGTAGAATCTGAGTGCTATTCTCCTTTAGAGGATGTGATTTTAGTAATCTGCATGTGTTAGTTTTTTAATCTCACAAACTTTTGTCTGTAGAGAATTAGAAGTAGTGCTTCAATATGTATTTAGTTAGCTTGTAAATTGAGTTTTCTTAGTTCAATAGGTCACATTGTAAGCTTCATTAATTATGAATGAATGAAGTAATCCTATTTCTTAAAAAGAAAATTGTTGCCCAGATGACTAACACAAGAGGGGGGTGAATTAGGTTATATTAAAATATTGATACTTATAAATCAAATATACAATATAAAATATAAACAGAATATGAAGCAGCAGGAAATATAAAGAGTAAAGATAAAAAGAAGCAAACTCAGTATTTTAACGAGGTTCAGCCCCACTGCCTACGTTCTCGCCTCAAGCCACCCCTTGAGGATCCCATATTCACTATTCAATCTCTTTCAGGTGGAGATAGAAACCTATTACACCTTTGAGCAACACAGCTACAAAGAATTCGTATAGAACACCATTTACACTTGTAATCACCTCACACTTGGTGATTCAACTATTTGCTGTGTAGAACATCTTCTACACACATAATGGTTATACACACGTTTTTACAAATACAAGAGCTGATAGTGGGTAGATTATCAGAGTACACTCCTTAATGAGTGAAATAAGAACAATACAGCACAACATATATCTTTCTTAAAATGAATAAGGATTAAGGCACAAAACTTATAGAAGAAAGAATGAGGGTTTTGAAAAAATAATGCAAAACTTAGCAATTGATGTGTAAGCTCTTGTTGTGATTTTTGCAAAACTCAAGTGAGCTATTTATAGGCAAATGAGTCTTCATAGTCAAATTTAAAAAGGTTCACATGTCAAATAAAATCACTATTCACTTTTCAAAATATTCAAATAAAAACATCTCATTTTTATATTTGTCAAAGACAACTCCATTCATTTTTCAAAAAAATCAAACCTAATCTTTTACTTTTCACACATGACAAAATGAGCATGATTTATTTTTCAAATCAAATTATCTTCTTTTTGCATATGTCAAAAAAATACACAACTACCTTTCAAGATTTTCAAACAAATCATCTATCTTTTGTATTTGTTAAAAAAAATACACAACCACCCTTTAAAATTTTCAAACAAAATCATCTATCTTTTGTATTTGTAAAAAAAACACACAACACCACCTTTCAAGATTTTCAAACAACACATGCACATGTTAAAGATGATAATCAATCATCTTTCAAATTCAAATCTTTATGCATATGTGGAAAATTAATAATAACTTTCGAAATTAAATATTTTAATAAAGTTATGCAAATGTAAAAAATGCAATTTGATGCTTTATGAAAAAATATTAATTTTGAACCTTAATCCAATTTTAAATTTTAAGAAATGTACAAAATTACTCTATGAGCTTCATTTGTAGACTTATTCTTCTTTTTGTTCATGCTTGATTTCTTGATGTGCTTAGCTCTCTTCATGCATAGACAACTTGAACTTGAGTATTGAATTTATTTGTTATTATCAAAATTTATACGTAGATACGAGACTTGAAATCTTAGATTTTACAAAACATAATAATAATAATTTGAAATTACAGGGTCTTATCTATCCATTTAAATAGAAAAATTGGCTAGAAATCTTAGTCCATTACGCAATTAAGATAAAATAAGATGTAATATTTTAAATAATAGTGATTTTTTAAAATAAAATAAATGAGATTGTTTATCAAAAAATATATATTTGCATATAAGATGAGATAAAATAATTTTTATTTTTTAAAATTTGATAAATAAGTAGGTTTTATTTGACTTTTTGATGAGATAAGATAGTATTTTCTATAAATAAAATTACTTTTTACTATTTATTATTGCTCATGTCAAAAAATATTTATGATGAGCTTAAAAATTTATAAATAAAAGAGAGATGAAATATTATTATTTGAATATCCAAAACTACTTTATCATACAAATCTAAATGAGATAATTTGAGTAACCAAATAGCGCCTTAGCTTTTCTAAGTTTACTAGTCACTTTTCAAAGGCACCCTACAACAAAATTTAATATTTATTTACTCCATTTAGACATTTAATTTTATCTTCTTCTTTTTTTTTTCAAGAAATCTGAAATTGTTTTCCTCTCCCTCATGTATGGTAAAATTTTCTTTTAATTGGGTGAGAGTTAAATTTGGAACTGCAATTAATCACAAAAGAGGATAATATTATGAACAACATATATTAAATGATTTGTTAGTGATCAACAAACCAGAAAGGGAATAAACAATTTGATTCATATTTTGTAAGAGCAAGTCAAGAAACAAGTAGTTCATCACCTGTTAAGGACGTATTCTGCAATCCTGCTTACCGAATCCCGTACGATAGTAACCTGCAAAACAAGAACAAGGGGGGTCGGGGTCCGGGACCGCTCCGACGATCAAGTTATTATAGGGGAGGAAATATATGATAGAGGGAGTAAGAGAATCTGTGAGCGTACCGTCTTTTCGTCATTGGTTTGGTGCTATTTATAGGTGTCCCCCTGGGAGGAGGGTCTGTGTGACGAAAGTGCCAGAAATCGGGACATCACTCGACCGTCATCCTCGATAAGGAAACCTGGTCCGATTCGGTCGGTCTCATCGCATTTATTGAGCATCCCTCCAATTAATGCTCAATTAGACCCTTTTGGACAGGGGCATTAAATGCTGCTGTATCTTTTGTCAATTTAGCAATTAATGGTGTATGTTTGTAGCGTCTCCGCATTAAAAAAGGGGGGGTCTGTAGACCGGCGGCTGTCTGTCGTTCATAAATGCGGGAGTGGTCTTGATGGGAGACGGGTCCAGGAGATATATCAGTACGTGAGCCGTCGTTCTGTCCTTAGCGTGTTCTCGAAGCACGTTTAACCATCTCCTGCTCAGATCGGGATAACCAGGGACTTGGCTCGTCCCCGATTTCGGTCTCCCTAGTTGAATTCGGACGCTGCGTCGTGGTAGGTGCGGATAACGGGCCTTGGGCCTGATAACCTTGTGGGCTCGGGTTCTGGGCAAGTTGGACCCCCTTTCAGCACCCATAGTAGGTCCCCCATAATAGGAACATAATTTTCGTAAGTGCATGAGAAAATATGCTCAACAAACCAAAAACAATGACAACCTAAACACAGTCCACACCCAGAATTGTATAGTCAAAACAAATTATTATTCCACTGATCAAATCGAGGATGTTTGCCGTCCTAACGTGAATAATAAGAGAGAACGTGTAAAGAGAAATGTCGTTTTTCATTCTTAATTGTCATTCTCATTCACACTACTTATAAGTAATTGTATATGTCACCCATTTAAGGACTTGTATATTTTTATAGATGAGATAAAATGAGATGAATAAAATTAAAAATTAAATAAAATAATATTACAATATTTTTTTAAATATTATTTTTGTTTTAAAATTTAAAAAAATTGAATTGTTTATTTTATTTTATATGAAAAATTAAAAAAAGTATAATAATTAGATGAGATAAGATAGAATTCTCGTAAAAATAAATGAAACTTAAATGAACAAACACTTAGGTCTCATTTATTTTCGTAGATGAGATTAAATGAATTGAGATAAAAGTTAAAAATTGAATAAAATATTAATGAAATATGCTTTTTTAATATATATATATATATATATATATATTAGATTTGAAAAAATTGAATTATTTATAGTTTTGCTCATTGGCATTAGTCCCACATTAGTGAAAAATAAAGGAGGAGTAAGACCTAAGGCCTATAAAAAGAGGATTAGACTTGGACCAGTCCAAACTGGTGGAATTGATCCGATTTTGGACCGGTTCGATCTGGAACCGGTTTTTGTAATGTCAAAATTGGCTAGTATCAGTTCAGCTATGGTTTTAAGCTTTTTAGAATTGGACTGGATCAGTTCAATATATTATATATAATAATATAAATTATAATTATATATAAGATAATATTGTTATAATTTATAATATAAAAGTTTAATTTTAAACATGAAAATTTAATTGATCATATGTTTTAAATGTAAAATATATATACTAATAATATTTTATCATAAGAACCACTTAAATTGAGAAAAATACTTAAAAATAAAATAGATTTTTTATTGCCGATTTTTTTTTACATAATAGATTTTTTTTAGTAGTAACAGTTTTTGCAATAAAATGGATTTCTTTAAGCTTTTTTTTTTTCAAGACAATTTTTTCTAAAAAAAAATAAATTTTATTAAGATCTTAGAATATAATTTCGTTTCGTTCTTAAGGGACTTTCATTGTATTATTGTAGCCCTTGTTTGGACTCAAAACTCATCCCATGTCATCTCATCTAATCATTACAAACTTCTTAAATTTTCATATAAAATATAATAAATAATACAACTTTTTTAAATTCCAAAGTAAGAATAATATCAAAAATATATATATTCTAACAATATTTTATTCAACTTTTCATCTTTTATCTTATTTTTCATTTTATCTTATCTCTGAATTCAAACGAGACCGATCTTAAAGGATCGGTTGCTGTTGCTGTACAAATTCATATGCTTTTTCTGTCATTTTCTATATGATTTTGTATAAGCATGTTATGTCCTCATGCACATGATATATTCATTTTCTATATTATTGTAATAATGTTCCTTTTCTATACAAAAGATGATATATTCACATCTGTTCATCTGAAAAACTCACTTTCCTAATGGGTATAAATCACCATAGGTAGCAGATACGAGGAAATGCCTTGGATATGAATTTATACTTTGTGAAAATGATCTTTTGTATAATCTTCTATCTTTTCTTTTGCTTGCTACAAACCTTATTCATTTTTACCTTATATCACAACGTCATGCATTGGAAGTTGTTCAATGGCATGGTGAGTACATGTAGCCTCTTCTATTACATAGGTACTTGATTATAGTTTATCACATTTTCTATTTATAACCTTCTCGCTTCAATTTATTTATTCATTATTATTATTTTATTTTTTATAATGATGTCGATTTGTTTTTCTTTCTATGGTGGATTAGGTCTTTGATTGAGTAGATATGTGAATAAGGATCTTACAAGCATGGTTATATAAGGCAACACATGAGGCTTATGCGATCGCATCCATGTTTTCAAGAAGAATTATTGTTTTGCAGAAGAATTATTGTTTTGCATTGTGATGTAAACAATGTCGTCATATGTAGTTTGTAGTGAGTTCTTTTTTTTTTTTTTTTTAAGTATAGTTTGTAGTGTAGTGTGTGTGTGTGTTGATGTCTATTATTATTTATTGTTCTATAAAATTTGAATGGGTACTAAAAATTTAAAAAAATGTCTCAACAAAATATTCATTATATAAAAATACTAAAAATAAAGGTTCGTAGAAAGAGCATTTTAAAAGTATTAAATAAATAAATAAAGCACGAAAAATTTGGTATAAAATCCTATAAAGATATTTATTATATAAAAAATAATAAACATAAAAGCTATATAAGAAAAAGTCTTTTAAAAGGTGTTAAAAATTTTATACAAAATAAAAAAAATAGTAATCGAATACAAAATCTGGATTTAATCCGGTTATAACCCGGATATCCAGGTTTAGAGTTTAAAAAAAAAAAAAAAAAGTTAAAAATCCGGTTGCACACCCACCCTCTTGCATTTAACAATGATCCAAGAGTTCTGGGCAGTTGCCTATCCTGTTTTTCCATCGATTTCTAGAAGCATTCTAAATATCTACACATAATTAATTGGAGGAAAATAAGTTTTTGAAGTATATATATAGTGAGGCATACTTTACCCGGATTCAACTTCTTGTTCAAATTTTTGTTTGATCACGCCACAATATTGACTACGACCCCCCGTCTGCCATTAACGTAATAATTACTGTGGTTTTTGAAGTGTTTCAAGTATGTTCGTGTTTTTCACTATTAAGTTGACGCTTTACTTCTTTTATTGAGAAGTACAAATTTAACTATGACGAGATAATCAAGTATTGAAAATTCATAATTCTTGGTTGAGATATTGTTTCCGAAGTCAAAATTGTTATGATTATGTATTTATGTATTCTATGATTTGGGTAATCTCTTTCACAAAGCATTAGGAATAAGAAACACTACACTAGTTATTTGATTTTTTTTTTTTTTTTTTTTGGAATTCCCATTAAAAAAACCGGTGCAACCCGAAAACTTAAGTTCTGGATTTTAAGTCTGGTTTCATCCAGGTTCTGGCCTGGGTCTACTTGGATTCCAAGCCGAAATCCGGATGAACTGTACTAGCCAGAACTGGTTTAAAATCCCATGGCATGATCTGTGCTAATACATATATTATCAAGTTTTGTAAATAGTGTTTCGTAAACCAAGTTGGCCTTCTATCTTCTATTTCTCTTTCGGATATGCAAACCTTGATAACACTAATTCTCATTAATAATCAATCCCTTTCTTTCCGACCAAATCTCTACCTTCATAGCTTTTTGGTAGAAGGCCTCTCAGATGAGAAAACAAAAACATTATCGTATTCTTACAAAAAATTCTTGTTCCATCCAACTATAATTAAAATCATTAATATAGAAGCACTTTACCCTGTAATCTGTCAATAATGATCATCCATCTGTTGGGCCAAACGTGAGCAAGAAATTCGACCCAGAGCAAGCGAAACGGCTGGAAACATGATCGTCATGGTAGCTAGACGCGTTCGTACACGCTTTCTTAATCATCTCTGACTCCTGCGTATGCGAGCAAGTTTGTGGCATTGAAGAGTTGCACGAGCTCTTGCATGCCACCACCAATCCAGAATCATTAACCACTTGCAACTCCTTCAGACACATGCCATTCAAGTCAGCAATGCAGCCCGCGTACATGCAATCACTTGTTCCGCCGGTGGCATCGATGTGCATCTTGACATTGTAGCCGTCGACCAGGCTAACTTCGTAGAAGTTATCTTCGGAGGGTTCCGATGCGATGATGAACTTGGCTAATGTGAAGGGTGGCTGGCCGCCTCTGCTGCAATTCAGTGAGCCACAATCACCGGTGAAGCATTTACCGTTGCCTGAGGAGTCGAAGTTGCAGCCAGTTCGAGCCCAGATCCTGCCGGACCATCCAGCCTTGACATCGAGCGAGAATGATTCTCCTGGTGCCAAGCAAAACCCAAATGTGGGACCATTTTCAGAGATAATTGCAGGACACACTTGGTTGCTATATTGATTCTTAAAGGAAATAGTGGCTGCTGAAGCCATAGCACCTGCAATTTGACAATATACAAAAGAGTAAAACTTCTCCCTCCATGGTCCAACGTTAATTTGTAATTTCTGCACAGAAATTTCAGGACAAAGGGAAACCTGGTATTCCAAGATAAGGCTATTGAAATTTTCAAGGTTGACTAGTTTCATCTACAATTCTATCTCTCCAAGTATAAATATGTATAGCAGTCAAGTTATGCATGTGTGAAAATAAATGTAACAATAGTGGGTGCTGCAGCTCTGCATTGGTGAAAAACATGGTACTGATTGTAATCCATTGCTCTCTTATCAAATAAAAATTCTATTTTCTCACATTGCTGCTTGCATATATGCCAACAAATTCTGGTATCAGAGTAGGTTTATTCCACTCATGAATACTTTTTCCTCAAGTTAGAAACACTCTCCTGCAATGCCCCATGACAGCAAATTGTGGAGACATCTTGTTCGCCTATACATCCAAGCAAGTCTCCATTTTCAATCGAGAACACTATTACTATTGGAGCTCCCAAATGAGGACAATATTCATCTCCCCAAGATCTTGGACAGAAGAAAATCAGAAGCAGTATAAAGGAGAATATGAAGAGACGTGCTACTGCCTTAAGGATTATTCATCAATGGGTAAGCAAGTATATTTTTTATACCATAATATTTGGTGTAAAAAGAGTAATATATGCATGAGAAATTCTACAAAAAGAATTTCAAGGCTCAACCAAGGTCATCTTCATTGGCTTCAAAACTTATGGAGAGACTTTGTCAATTTGGAAATGAAGGAAAGTGAATTTGTCAAAGATTTCCATTCAAGAGTTGCTGAAATATAAATCAAGTAAGAAGCTATGGAGATACCATTGAAGAAAAGAGATGGTTGAAAAAACTTGTCTCCAATGTGTGATCATAAAGTAGTAGCTGCTTAGGAATCAAAATATTTATCAAAACTCACCATATTGGAGTTGATAGGATCTCTTGAAGCACATGAATGAAGAATGAGTAGATTTTCATGTCTCACAGAAGGATTTCATCAAATGAGGAAAAAGAGAGGGGCAACAGCCAAAAGACAGATCAACATATAAAAAGCCATAACAACTTCAAAGATGGGCAAAATCGAGGAAGAGGAAGAAATGGAGAAAAATACCCACAAAAACCACGTACGTCCAGTGATCATTGTCTCATTTGCAAAAAGTATGGTCACAGATTTAAGAAAGTCGTTTTAGAAGCACTAAATGCAAAATTCCTAATCATTCTAAAAGAGATTGCTGGTACCCTGATAAACAAGAAAAAAGTAAAGTAAATTTTGTGAAAGTCAATCAAGAGGACCAGCTATTTTACTTTTGCATTAATGCTGAACTAGAAACACAGAACACATGGTTTGGGATAATGGTTGCCTCAACTATGTGCTGATGAATTCAGAATTTTATATGGAGCACATGTAGAACAAAAGGGCTCAGTGAGAAAAGGTGAAGAATACAAAGTTTACCAACTTCGAAGGGCGTTATATGGCCTAAAACAAGCTCCTAGAGCATGGAATAGCAAGATTGATGGCTATTTTCGTTGAAAAGAATTTCAGAAAAGCAAAAGTGACCCATCCCTGTATGTTAAGTATGAAGGCATTGGAGATCTTCTGGTTGTTTGCTTATATGTTGATGATTTCATCTATATGGGCACAAGTATGAAGATGGTTGAGGATTTGGTTGTGACAACATGCTAGCAATTGTAATGATTAAAAATCTCATTTTCCTCAAAAGAACAACACATGGAGATCAAGCATCACTTTATCATCAATCTGGTTCATCAAGGAAAAATTCAATTGAAATTCATCAATAGAACTCCTAGTTTTCTAAGATAGGGCTATTGATATTCTCAACGTTGAGTAGATGTATCTAGAACTCTCTCTGCAAGTATAATTTGTATAGCCATCAGCCTAAGTGTGAAAAACAATGTAACAATTGAAGGTGCAACAGCTCTGCATTAGTAAAAAGATTAAAAAACAGACTACTCATTGTAATCCAGTGCTCTCTTATTAAAACAAACTATATTTTCTCACATTGCTTGTTACATATGCCAACATCTCTCCTAGTATGTCAAAATCTTCACTCATTAAATGAAACAAAAAACCAGCTTCTCACTTACAAACTCTAATAACACCCCCCCCCCCCCATTTCCCCAAAAAAAAAAACCAAAATACCCAAAAAGAAAAGTAACAGCTAAAAAAAAAAAAAACACAATTGCCTTCCAATACTTCATACAATTGACATATGCAGCAGGTCAAGCACGATGTGATGATCAAATACACCAAACACTCTCTCTCTTAACACCAGCAGGTCTGTATAACTATATTAGTCCATTTTTTTAGCCCAGATTTTAGAAGCCCAAAGGAACTAGAGAAACCCAAGAAACCAGAAAATTTGAAGGAAAGAGAGTACCCAAAGGAGAAAGATTGAAGCGGATCAATATGGGAGAGAATTCATTGCAGCCCAATATTTCTGATTGTTGGCGCTCTGTGGAACTTACAAAACCCTAACTGTGCAAAGGTTTTGTTGTGGAGGGCACTGCAGGAAGCTCTTCCAACGAAAAGGAGTTTGTTTGTTAGAAGACTAAGTAAAGATGGAATATGTGCCCTATGTTCTCTGGATGAAGAATCTAGTGGCCATTTGCTTTGAAATTGTCGAGCAGCACCAGATGTGTGTGGTCAGATTCTAGCAGTCCCTAGCATAAAGCAGCCATGTGTGAGATGTCTTTTCTTATGATTTGGTCTATGCTCATTCAGAAATATTCACAAGAGACGCTGGAGATTATTGCAAGTGCTTTTCACAGAATTTGGCTTAGGAGGAATAAGTTTGTCTTTGAAGATCTCTTAGAAAGCCCAGCCTCGGCTTGGATAGCGGTAAAATAAAAGTTTCCGAGTTCAAAGCGTTTCAACAAGTAGCATGTAAGAACCAGGGCACAGGGAACTCGGGTACTTCACAGCCAGTGAGATGGGTGAGACCTTCTGATAGTTGGTATAAAGTCAACTG
Source organism: Platycarya longipes (assembly GCA_036559045.1). Taxonomy (NCBI): domain Eukaryota; kingdom Viridiplantae; phylum Streptophyta; class Magnoliopsida; order Fagales; family Juglandaceae; genus Platycarya; species Platycarya longipes. The sequence goes on from CM071802.1 coordinate 43,815,315, forward strand.
GGATGCAGCCTATGATGCAAGTCTGATGAAAATGGGGGGTGGTATTGTTGTCCGAAACTGGTCTGGGGATATAGTTGCTGCTGCAGGTTGGTCAAGATGTTTCATTTCTAATTCTCTCCATGCAGAGGCACTTGTCATGGAAAGAGCAACCACATTGGTCACAGAATTGGGCTTAAATCAGACAGTTTTTGAAGGGGATTGCTTGGTCCTGATGAAGGATTTGAAGAGCAGCATGATAAATGGTTCCTAGTATGGTTCTTTGACAACTTTGCTACCAGACAACTTCAATTTGTAGCACGCAATGGAAATTTTGCTTCCCACACTATGGCCAGAAAAGCAATGGATTTTCGAGAGGAATTGGTTTGGATCGATGATGGTCTTACTGATGTATTATGTTGTATAGAACATGAAAAGCTGTAATTGCTTTGTTTGATTATATGAACGAAAATCAGTATTTGATCAAAAAAAAACAGAGAAAGATTGAATATAAGAGAGGAAAAGATAGAGAGAAATGGAATAACCAATACCCAAATAAGTCATCCCAAGAGAGAGTGAAAACACGAAATTGATTGGTGTGATAACACCAGCAGGTCAAGCACGATGTGATGATCAAATACTCCAAACAACCTTGCAGTCGTCTTCCACCTCGATATCCAGGTCAGGGGACTAGAGGAATAGAGAGAGAGTGAATTCTGAAGATTAAACTAAGAGAATAGCCAACCTATCAAAGCTAAATAACGTCCACTTTCCCACCTTACCCCACCGAACAATGAACCCCCTTTTCCTCTTCCACTTTCAAACAATGGACCGCCGCAAGACCTCGACAGCATAATATCGCTCACGGAAGCTCTCTCTTGGAAAAAATTGAAGCAGGACCCAGCTACGGTCGCCGCCATTCACACTTCGAAGCATACTCTGTGGGCCGTACAAACTCGACTCCTTAAAAAAGTGAGCCTGTAAAATACTTTGAGGTGGAAGCCTCCAATTAAATCAGTCACTCTATGCTTGGGACCAGCTTTGTCTTTGTTGTGTTTAGTTTGTCGACGTAATCGACAAACCCAGAAAAAAGTAATGGAATTACTCTTTGATCCGTGTGCGCAAGCTTCGATCATCGATTTGACGGGTTAGGATTGGGTATCGGTGGCCATTTATTTAAAATCGAGAAGATAAGAGCAATGAGGCAGGAAAAATGGCGGAGGGCGGGGATTTCAAGTGTATCCCAGTAATTGAAATGCAAGAATTCGAAGGCGTAAAGCAGTATAGGAAACTGAGAGAAGCGTCCGAGGAATGAAGAAAGTGGTGAGAGATCTGCTTGAGCTCCCCATGGAAATCAAACAGCGCAACACCGACGTGATTGCCGGCAGCGGTTACATGTCACCAAGTGAGAAAAAAATCCTCTTTATGAGGCCTTTGGTCTCTATGATTTGGGATCCCCTCAGGCTGTTCATGACTTCTGTTCTCAGTTGGATGCCTCTCCTCACCAAAGGTTTCTTTCTTTTTCTCCCCATCTTCTGTTTGTTCCGTTCCTGCTAACCCGAAATATCTGTTTTTTTTTGTTTTGAGTAATAGGTACAGTCGTAGAGTACTAAGGCCTTGGATTGGGAATTGGGTTGAGCTCATCTCAACTCACTTCTATTTTATCATTATATTTTTATAATTTTTTATATAAAACACAAATTCTTATACACTTTTTTCAAATTTCAATACACCTTTTTCAAATCTCGATACATCTTTTTTAAATTCCAACACACCCTTTTTAAATCCTAAAATAATAATAATATTAAAAAATAAATCAAACTCATCTTAACTCATCTCATCTCCGAATCCAAGCGAGCCTAAATGGTTTCTAAAGAAAATGAAGAAAATGGATTCTAAAGAAAGATTCATATTCACTGCATATTCTAAAGAGAGATAAGATGAAGAAAATGGATTTAAAGAAAGATTCATATTGAATTGCATATTCTTCTATACAAATAATAGTACACAACCAATCATGTTGCTAAATAACTACCAACATACTGATTTATTCGTTTTTAAGGAAGGAATTTTTTGACGTACCTGCCGCTGCAAAGATCAAAAGGGGAAGGAGAAACAGCCCTGAAATTTTTGCCGCCATTGCTGTTTCAGTGAGAGAAGAAAGCAAGGTCGGCTCAAAGGGAGTAGGCAACAAGACCAGTGCCTCGCCCCTAAAATCTAAATTTGAGTCCGTCCCATCCCCAAAAAAAAAATATATATATATATATATCATTAAAACTTTTATATAAAAGATGGAAACATTTTATTTAAAATAAAATCAATATTAAATAATAAAATTTGATTAATAAATAAATAAATATAAAAATTTTACTCAAAAAATTTTTATTTAAAATGTACAAAAATTTCAAATAATAGTAAAATTAGAATAATATAACAAAATAATGTGTATTTTAATGTAATAAAATTTTCATATATTTTATATCTCAAAATTTTTAATAAAATTTTATTATTTAATATTTAAATATTAATATTATTTTTAAATTAAAACATTATACACAGGCGACATCACAAAATATATTTAGCCGAAGAAAGATGTTCACTTGGGTATGGATAAACTCTAGGGAAAGAATCCAACCATCCATCCCTCTGCAATGCCAATTCTCTCCACTCCCTCTCCACCTGTAAAGCGATTATGTTGTGCCACGTGTTGAGTGAAAGAAATTAGTCTTAAAGGCGCTGCTACAGAATCAAAAGATTCCCAGAAGCTCACGTTCCTATGCCAACTCTCTCCACTCAGTAACCGTAATTTGAAATTTTGACTTATAGATACATCTTTCATCACTAATTAAAAAAAGGAAGAATATGGGGACCGGTCGATCTGCTATTAGTTAGAAAAGGAGCCCATTAGTTATAACCAATCGCACAATAACACGTGAGTTAAGTGCAATATAACATTTTGTGATTTTGCCACGTTGAACTGACATCACTCAAATTGATAATTACGTACATAGAAGAAAAGTCAAATCCAATTGAAATCAATCCACCGACTAACTACGTACTACTCTCTAATGTTTTAATCATTTCAAAGTGACTATATCCATAAATACTACTTTATACACAAGTGCATTTATAAAAAAAATACACACAATTAATTATTTTATAATGTTCCAAAGTCAAGAGATAGGCCGATGGATGTATTATATATATATTTTTTATATTTTGTTTGCGTAATTTTATTTACTTGTTTATTTTTTTTAACTCCATTTAAATTAAAAAATAAAATACTATTTTTTAATTATTATTATTATTTTAAAATTAAAAAATTTAAATTAATATTTAAAAATTAGATTATTTATTATATTTTATGTGAGAACTTTAAATATTATAAAAATAAAATTGAGATTAGTTAAAAATAATGTAAGGTTAATAATGATAAAAGGAAAAATTTGGAGACGTGCAAGATGAGATATCTATTAAAAAAAGTAAGTCAATGATACAACTGTATGATATTGTCAAACTTGCAACACAAACAGAAGAAAAACACAAGCATTTCACACCTGTATTGGTGAACGTTCACCAACAATTACTTGAAATGGATGCACATGCCCAACATTTACAAGAAATTGAATCAACTCCTGAAAATCATTAGCCAATAAATCAAGTTCAGTCAAATTTAATTTAAACAGTGTATAATTTGCCAAGAGCACCCACAAAAAGACGCAAAGGACGCTCCAAAATTGAAAAGATCACAAAACCTAAAAGAGAGCCAACCAACCAAGAAAATGCATTGTGGTATTTGCAAAAGTGAAAGACATGCTAGGAACTATTGTCTTTAGTGAGGTATTGTAAAGAAGAATTTTTTTTATTATTATTTATTTTTTATGATCAAAGTGTTATTGTATTTTTTTTATTGTATTTGCGATATGTTTATGCAGAAATATTGAGAGTACTAGTATTGCGGTACAGGTGGCACCTAAGTCTAGCGCACTAACTTGTAAATCTACAGCACCTAAGCACCAACTTGGAAAAATTATGAAGGTTTACTTAAGTTAATGTTCAAAAATAAATTTAATATTTATATGTTTGAAATACGTCTTGTAATCTGTATGAGATTTTTTTTTCCCATATTTTAGAAGGGTTGTGAAGCTTTTGAAGTACTTTTAGAGAGAATGACAGGTTTTGACAATGAAGTAAAAATTATAAATGTTATTTTTTGGATGTAAAAATGAACGATGAATAAAAATATGGTTGTTATTGTAACAGTGAATCAGGAACATTGTTTATTGTAACAGTAACTTTGTGCAAATATGACTGTTTTTTCTTTTAAGACATGTTTAATATATGTAATTAAATTACTAACTTTTTAATATCATATATTCGACTCTTTTATCCAAATCCAATGGTAGTAATGAATATGACTTTCTATCCAGATTCATTGTTTTGAAGAATTTTTTAAGAAGGAAAAAAATACCCAATTAAAAAAATTAATTAGAAAAATGAGAAACCAAAATTGTAAATAACAAAAGTTTAAAAAAAGGGGTTTGAAAATTTAATACTCGAAAATTTAATGAAGTATAAATTTAATTTGAAAATACATGTCTTTTAAGTACTAATATATATACTAATACTATATACTGTTGTTTAATTACTATAGTTTAATTATAGCTATAAATACAATTTATCTATAATTAATCTATATAGTAATGAGAGATTGGAAATCTTAAATTTGAAAATTTAGTGTTTAATGTCGTGAAAATTTATTAGTCAATAGCTAAAAATATAATTTTATAATTTTAATGTTGATTATATTTTAACTATAATAGTGAGGTTTTTTTTAACTATAATAGTGATATTTTATAATTATTTTTTTTAAAGTGTTAGAAGTGATCTTTTTTTCGTTGTATATATTTTTACTATAATAGCTAATAGTTATAATTATAATTTATCTTTAGTTAATAGCTATAAATATAATTTAATTATAATAGTACTATATACTATAGAAAACATTAATTATTAATTTAATTATACTATTACTATTTGGTAATTGTACTTAATATATAGTAATAACTATAATAGTTAACATTATAGTTAACTTAACATTGCTAATATTAAAATAACAATATTTATTATATTCGTATTATATTATGAATACTACTATAGATTTTATAGACTATACGTATTATGTAATAGTATAGTACTATATACTATAGTTAATAGCTACACATTAATAGAATTATAATATAGTAATATATATACTACTACTATATGCCATATACTATATACTAATATAATTCAATGTTCAAAAATAATATAATATAGTACTATATAATATTGTAGTATTAATTAATACTAATATATATACTAGTAGTATATATTATGGTTAATAGCTGCACATTAATTTACTTATAATAATACTATATAGTACTATATAATACAACGTGACATGTGGTGGTGGTTGAAGTATAACTATAATAGTATTATAGTTAAAAAATAATCAACATTAAAATTATAAAATTATATTTTTAGCTATTAACGAATAAATTTTCACAACAGTAAACATTAAATTTTCAAATTAAATTTAAATTAAAGATGTGTATTTTCAAATTAAATTTCCACTTCATTAAATTTTCAAGTATAAAATTTTCAAACCCTTTTTTTGAACTTTTGTTATTTATAATTTTGATCTCTCATTTTTCTAATTAATTTTTTTAATTAGATATTTTTTTCCTTTTTAAAAAATTCTTCAAAACGAAAAATTTGGATAGAAAAATCATATTTATCACTACAATTGGACTTGGATAGAAGAGTCAAATATATGATTTTAAAAGTTTGTAATTTAATTACATATATTAAACATATCTTAAAAGAAAAGACAGTCATATTTGCACAAAGTTACTGTTACAATAAACAATATTCCTACTTCACTGTTACAGTAACAACCATGTTATTACTTCACTGTTCAATAAATAGTGAGGTTACGACAAATAACTTCTTAATATTTTTACTCGTCGTTCATTTTTACATCTAAAAAATAACATCTATAATTTTTACTTCATTGTCAAAGTCTATTATTCCCTCTAAAAATATTTCAAAAGCTTCACAACCCTCCTGAAATATGAAAAAAAAAATCTCATATAGATTACAAGACGTATTTCAAACATATAAATACTAAATTTATTTTTGAACATTGACTTAAGCAAACCTCCATCATTTCTTCAAGTTAGTACTTAGGTGTTGCAGATTTACAATGTGTCTTAGGTGAACCCCAAATGTTCCTACATAAGCATTAAACAATAAAAACACAATAACACTTTGATAATAATAGAAAAACAAATCAATTAAAAAATTAAAAATCTACAATTTAGTGCGCTGAACCTCAGGTGCCGCTTGTACCGCAATACTAATACTCCTAATATTCCTGTATAAATATGTCACAAATATAATAAAAAAATATATAATAACACTTTAATCACAAAAAATAAATAAATAAAATTCTTCCCTACAATACCTCTCAAAAGGACAATGATTTTTAGCATGTTTTTCATTTTTGCAAATACCACAACACATTTTCTTAGTTGGTAGGTTCTCTTGTGGATTTTGTGATTTTTTCGATTTTAGGGTGTCCTTTTGTGGGTACTCTTGGCTGATCGTTGACTGTTTGAGTCAAATTTAACTGAATTTGACTTATTGGCTGGTATTTTTAGGGTTTGACTCAACTCCTTGTAAACGTTGGGTATGTGCATTCATTTTAAATAATTTTTTGTGAATGTTCACCAATGCATATTTGAAATGCTTGTACTTTTCTTTTGATTGTGCTGCAAGTTTGACAATATCATACAGCTGTGTCATTGACTTGCTTTTTCTAATGGATATCTCATCTTGCACGCCCCTCAGTTCTTCCTTTTATCATTATTAACTTTACATTATTTTTAATTTATCTCAATTTTATTTTTATAATCTTTTAAATTCTTACAAAAATATAATAAATAATTTAATTTTTTTTAATATTAATTTAATTTTTAAAAATTTTAAAATAATAATTAAAAATAATAATTTATTTAATTTTTAAAATTTATCTAAACTAATTTCATTTCTTAATTTAAACAGAATTAAGAAAATAAATAAATGAATAAAATTATGCAAAATATCGAAAAAAATATATATATAACACATCCATTAGTCCATGTCTTGGCTTTGGAAAATTATACAATAATTAATCGTATGTATTTTTTTATAAGTGTGGCTGTATATAAAATGGTATTTATGGATAGGGTCATTTGGAAATGATCAAAAACACCATAGAGTAGTAAGATAGTTGGTCGGTGGATTGATTTCAATAAGATTTGGCTTTTTCTCTACTTACGTAATTATCAATTTGAGTGATGTCACTTTTACATAATAAAATTACAAATTTTTATATACGTGTTATTGTACGATTGATTATAATTAATGGACTGCTTTTCTCACTAATAGCAGACCGACCGACCTGCAGCGTCTTTCTTAAAAAAATATATCAGGATTGCGCGATGGGGTTCGGAAAGGTGTAAAATAGTACGCCACATAAATATTTTAGAATAACAAAAGATGAGCCCACATATATCGGATCTCCTTCTTTTTTTTTTTTTTTTTTAGCTTCTAATCTTCCTCTCTCCCCATCTTCGAGTTTCTGCACTAACCCATCGTCATCAACCTTGCATCTCATCTCAGCAAAATCAAGCCATCTTTGCTAGTAGAAATTTCATCAGAAAAATCTTAGTTGAACAAATCGAAGGAAAGGGGGCATAAATCACACTAGAAATACAATAAAAATGGAAAAAAGAAGATCTGGACGCTACACTACTCAAAGATTTCATCTTTATATTCAAATCACATTAGAGAACTTCTAACTTACCTCAAAATCGAAAACAAAACAAAAAAAAGGGTGCTAAAGTTTCTCTGCAATAACTTGGCCAAAAAATCAAAAGCTAAATTATTCATGGAAACACTTCATTTCCACGGCAAGAAAAAGCCGAGAAAGTGAAGGGACAATAAAAAAAAAAAAAAAAAAAAAAGAGCTTTCTTAACTTGCTCACTATATCAGCCGGATCGATGTCCTGAATCACCGTCTAATTTTTAATCCTTCAATTTTTCATCTGTTTGGGTTGTTGTTTAGATTTGGGAGAGTATCAGACTCGAGCATGCATGAGACTTGAGAGGTTCGATTTGGGGGGTGTTTCCTTCTCACTGCTTCGGTAGTTTGAGGCACAGGATACCATAAAATGAATTACTAGGTGGCATTATATTATTGGATGCGAGCAAAGTCCAAATTTTACACTCATCCGGACCAAATGTTTACCCTTTGTGAGTGGAATCAAAGGTCCAGCACTTCAACTGTTTCGTTCGATAGGTAGTACCCAGTTGAAAGAAACAAAGAATTGCAGCAATCTTTGTCACAGTCAGAACATCTTTTTAAATTTCAAAGCTTGTCCATTTGTCCACTATCTGGTCTTGAAACGGTCGTTTCTGAAGAATCTATTTTACATAGATATTTGTCCTGATATCATCACTTGTCCTGATATCATCTATTTTAAATGATTAATTTCACGTAAAATTATTCCTAAATTGTTAATCAAAACAAAATTTTATCTATTTTAAATATGTTTTTGAGGAATAACAGCGAAAAAAGAGAGTGATGAAAAAGGAGAGAGAAATTGATCGTCCAAAAAAATACATTGGATTTGAATGTTGGGATGAAGAGGTTTTGTTTTAGGGATGGTTAATTCTATTTTATATACAAATGCGAAATTCATAATTCACCGAGAATGCTTTTATAACGATATTGATCATCCTTGATTGGGTCTTTTGAGGTCTCTGTGACGCATAAAATTGTTGACTAGTTTCATCTAGAATTCTCTTTATCTAAGTATAAATATGTATAGCAATCAAGTTATGCATTTGTGAAAAGAAATGTAGCAATAGTGGGTGCTGCAGCCCTGCATTGGTTAAAAACTTAAAATCATAGTACTTACTCATTGTAATCCATTACTCTCTTATCAATAAAAACTTCTATTTTCTCACATTGTGGCTTGCATATGCCAACAAATTCTGGTATCGGAGTAGGTTTATTCCTCTCATGAATACTTTTTTTCTCAAGTTAGAATCACTCTCCTGCAATTGCAATGAACCATGACAGCAAATTGTGGACACATCTTGTTTGTCTATGGTCAATTCTGGTGTCCCTGGTGCAGTTCTCTGTTTAAGCCTCCTTTACCCCTTTTCTCCCAATTGCTTTTTTTAAAAGTCAAATGAAATAATAAAAAAGGTACTTTCCTTCTTCTTCTTTTTTTCAATAACCAAAGTAACTTTCATTAATACGAAAATTCATATTATTACAAATGAGAATTGTCAAGCCAATGAAATTGAGCATCAGAAACGGTAACAACCAACAAGAACAGGCGGCCTGATGGTGATTACATGTTGTATGTCATTCTTATGTCCTTGATACAATGCAAGTAGTCCATTCTCTAAAATATGTTTACCCTTTTTGAGCGGAATCAAAGTTGTCAAAAAATAATTTCTAAATATTTCATATTTATAAAAATAATAATATATGAATATTATTCTCTGAAACAGACATTAAGTTGTATATTTACGTTATTTGGCATATTATTGAAATCTAATATTATATATACTTTATAATTTTGTAATATTTTTTTGTATTTTACATAAAGATCGTGTAATAGAAAAGTTGGCCACCCTAAGAAAAATGGCTGATTTCGCCACTGCCTGAGGTAGACAAGTTCATGGTGACGACAATGAGGCCACATCACGGTGGATGGTGGCGCTGTAAAGAGAACTCCGTCGGTTTTAAACCCAATTCTGGATGAGGTATTTCGACTAAGAGAAGGAGGATGGAGTTTGAATCCTGGTGAAGATGGGTCGCTGGCATGAGAGAAAACCGACAATGGCTTGAAGTGGTGGTTGGGGAGCTCCAGGTAATAGCTAATGGTGGCTGAAGTGGGAGGAAACTCATTTCGGATTTAAGGGACTATGCGCGGCTAGGAGGGGCTACTGTTAAGATATAATAAAATCCACATTTTCCTATTAGTTTAATCTTTTGGAATAAGTGGTAATTTCACATGGTATCAGAGTAAAAGTCTTGGGTTCGAATTATGAATTTACACTTTATGCCCCATTTAATTAAATATTCAATTTGTTTGACTTATTAATTGAAGGAAAGTTTGGTCCACAAGTGAGGAAAAACATGTTAAAATATAATAAAATCTACTTTTTCTTTTTAACTTAAACTTTTAAAATAAGTGGTGATTTCATATACTGGAGTTGAGCTTGATGAATAGGAGTTGCTGACATGATAAGGGTGTTACTAGCGTGAGGTGGTGGCCGGCAATGGCTTGGGCAACCGGCATTGAATGCTTGCTTGAGGGAGAATGAGGTTTGGCCATCATGGGGGAGGAGGGGGAATCACGTGAGAGAGAGGGAAGGCAGAACGAGAGTTGGTTTGGTGTAAGTGGGTTCACTAATATTAATCTGAAAATGCCTACGTATCAAATTGGAATTGACTTGGTACAAAAACTACTTTTAAAGGCATTCGGACCCAATTTTTTTCCTATTAGGTTCATTATTTGTCCTGATATCATCATGCTTAACAATCCTCCTATTATAAAATGATTAATTTCACGTAAAATTCCTCCTAAATTGTTAATCAAAACAATATTTATCTATTTTAAATATGTTTTTGAGAAATAACAACGGAAAAAGAGAGATGAAAAAGAGAGAAATTTATCATTAAAAAGATATATTGGATTGAATATTGGAATGAAGAGGTTTCTTTAGGGATGGTTAATTCTATTTTATATCAAATGCGAAATTCGTAATTCGTAATTCGTAATTCGTAATTCGTAATTCATTGAGATTGCTTTAATAACAATATCGATCATCCTTGATGGGGACTTTTGAGGTCTATCATGTGACGCATAAAATTGTTGGTTTTGTCGATTTGTGCCGTTATAATATTGATCGGGATGAATGTTAGGATGATATACATATATATATATATATATAAATTACACAGAACTAATTTAATTTTTTTTGCCCTTTAAAGTTAATGAAAGTGATTTAATTTGATATATGATTGACCTGTCATGTTCTTGAGGTTCTTGAATTATATACAAAATCAGATAAGCTTATTCTCATGGCTAATTGAGCTTTTTTAGCTAGGTATATCACGAATTCATCTAAATTTTGATGTTCCCATCATGTACTACCATTAATATTGATATTTTAGGTTTATGGACTGTAATAATTGATTGATTGCAGCTCGTGCAGCATATACCTATATGGATACATATGAGAAGAAGTAAAGAATCTTTTTCTGTCTCTGCTGCGTTTCAAAGCACCAAAAGCCAAATTACTCTCTTCAAACACGTTGACAACTAAAAGGAATTAAAAATTCTCGTTCCATCCAACTATAATTAAAATCATTAATATAGAAGCACTTTACCCTGTAATCTGTCAATAATGATCACCCATCTGTTGGGCCAAACGTGAGCAAGAAATTCGACCCAGAGCAAGCGAAACGGCTGGAAACATGATCGTCATGGTAGCTAGACGCGTGCGGACACGCTTTCTTGAACATCTCTGACTCCTGCGTATGCGAGCAAGTTTGTGGCATTGAGGAGTTGCACGCGCTCTTGCATGCCACCTCCGATCCAGAATCATTAACCACCTGCAACTCCTTTGGACACATGCCATTCAAGTCAGCAATGCAGCCCGCGTACATGCAATCACTTGTTCCGCCGGTGGCATTGATGTGCATCTTGACATTGTAGCCGTCGACCAGGCTGACTTCGTAGATGTTATTGCTGGTGGGTTCCGATGCGATGATGAACTTGGCTAATGTGAAAGGTGGCTGGCCGCCTCTGCTGCAATTCAGTGAGCCACAATCACCGGTGAAGCATTTACCGTTGCCTGAGGAGTTGAAGTTGCAGCCAGTTCGAGCCCAGATCCTGCCGGACCATCCAGCCTTGACATCGAGCGAGAATGATTCTCTCCGTGCCAAGCAAAACCCGAAGGTGGGACCATTTTCAGAGATAATTGTGGGACACACTTGGTAGCTATATTGATTCTCAAAGGAAATGGTGGCTGCTGAAGCCATAGCACCTGCAATTTGACAATATACAAAAGAGTAAAACTTCTCCCTCCATGGTCCAACGTTAATTTGTAATTTCTGCACAAAGGGAAACCTGGTATTCCAAGATAAGGCTATTGATATTTTCAAGGTTGACTAGTTTCATCTACAATTCTCTCTCTCCAAGTATAAATATGTATAGCAGTCAAGTTATGCATGTGTGAAAAGAAATGTAACAATAGTGGGTGCTGCAGCTCTGCATTGGTGAAAAACATAGTACTAATTGTAATCCATTGCTCTCTTATCAATAAAAATTCTATTTTCTCACATTGCTGCTTGCATATATGCAACAAATTCTGGTATCAGAGTAGGTTTATTTCACTCATGAATACTTTTTCCTCAAGTTAGAAACACTCTCCTGCAATGCTCCATGACAGAAAATTGTGGAGACATCTTGTTTGCCTATACATCCAAGCAAGTCTCTATTTTCAATGGAGAACACAATGACTATTGGAGCTCTCAAATGAGGACAATATTCATCTCCCAAGATCTTGGACAGAAGAAAATCAGAAGCAGTATAAAGGAGAATATGAAGAGAAGTGCTACTGCCTTAAGGATTATTCACCAAGGGATAAACAAGTCTATTTTTTATCCCATAATATTTTGTGTAAAAAAGTAATATATGCATGAGATATTCTACAAAAAATAATTTTAAGGTCATCTTCGTTAGCTTCAAAAGAGATGGTTGAAAAAACTTGCCTCCAATGTGTGATCATATAGTAGTAGCTGCTAAGGAATCAAAATATTTATCAAAACTCACCATATTGGAGTTGATGGGATCTCTTGAAGCACATGAATGGAGAATGAGTAGATTTTCAAGTTAGCCTTTGGAGCAATCATTTCAATCATAACTTCATGTCTCACAGAAGGATTTCATCAAATGAGGAAAAAGAGAGGGGAAACAGCCAATAGAAAGATCAATATATAAAATGCCCTAACAACTTCAAAGATGGGCAAAATCGAGGAAGAGGAAGAGGAAGAAACAGAGAAAAATACCAGCAAAAAACAGGTACCCCCAGTAATCATTGTCTCATTTGCAAAAAGTCTGGTCACAGATTTATAAAATGCGTTTTAAATGCACTAAATGCAAAATTCCTAATCATTCTAAAAGAGATTGCCGGTACCCTGATAAACAAGAAAAAAGTGATGTAAATTTTGTGAAAGACTATCAAGAGGACCAGCTATTTTACTTTTTGCATGAATGCTAAACTAGAAACAAAAAACGCATGACTTGGGATAATGGTTGCATCAACAATGTGCCGATGAATTCAGAATTTTCTATGGAGCACATGTAGAACAAAAGGAATCAGTGAGAAAAGGTGAAGAGTACAAAGTTTATTGACTTTGAAAGGCATTATATGGCCTAAAACAAGCTCCTAGAGCATGGAATGGCAAGATTGATGGCTATTTTCGTTGAAAAGAATTTCAAAACAGCAAAAGTGAGTCATCCCTATATGTTAAGTGTGAAGGCATTGGAGATCTTCTGGTTGTTTGCTTATATGTTGATGATTTCATCTAGATGGGCACAAGTATGAAGATGGTTGAGGATTTTAAAATAGCTATGATGAAAGAATATGATATGACTGATTGGGATTAATGACATACTTTCTTGGTATTCAAGTAAGACAAACAAAAGTTGAATTTCTATTTACCAAGAAAAATACATTGAAGACTTGTAGAAAAAAATTCATGACAGGTTGTAAGCCAGTATCTAGACCTATGTCACCTATTGAAAAATTACAACAAAATGATGAAGCAGAGAACGCAAATGCTGAGGCATATAGAAGTCTTGTTTGTTCCTAGATTTATCTCACAAATACAAGGCCAGATATTGTTCATTCTGTCAGTCTTATATCGAGGTTTATGAATTAACCCATTAAATTTCATTATGCAGCAACAAAAAGAATCCTCCACTACTTGCAAAGCACTAAGAAACTTGGCATAATGTACAAGAAGAAAATTGACAACAAACTCGTTGGTTTTACTGACAATGTTTGGGTTGGATTACTTGAAATTTGAAAAAGCACATTAAGCTATATTTCTTGTTTGGGTTCAATAGTTATTGATTGGAGTTCAAAGAAGCAAAAGACAGTTGCCTTTGTCTTCAGTGGAAGCCAAATGTGAAGCTTTATGGCTAAGAAGAATACTTTCAGATTTGAAGCAAAAAACTGAAGAACCCAGGGCAATTTGTTGTGACAACATGTCAGATATTGCAATGAATAAAAATCTCATTTTCCACAAAAGAACAACACATTGAGATCAAGCATCACTTTATCATAGATCTGGTTCATCAAGGACAATTCAATTAAAATTCATCAATAGAACACCTAGTCTTCTAAGATAGGGCTATTGATATTCTCAACGTTAAGTAGATGTATCTAGAACTCTCTCTGCAAGTATAATTTGCATAGCCGTCAGCCTAAGGGTGAAAAAAACTGTAACAATTGAAGGTGCAACAGCTCTGCAATAGTAAAAAAAAATCAAATAAGAAGCTATGGAGAGACCATTGAAGAAAAGAGATGGTTGAAAAAACTTGCCTCCAAAGTGTGATCATTTAGTAGTAGCTGCTAAGGAGTCAAAATATTTATCAAAACTCACCATATTGGAGTTGATGGGATCTCTTGAAGCACATGAATGAAGAATGAGTATATTTTCAAGTTAGCCTTTGGAGCAATCATTTCAATCAAAACTTCATGTCTCACAGAAGGATTTCATCAAATGAGGAAAAAGAGAGGGACAACAGCCAATAGAAAGATCAATATATAAAATGCCCTAACAACTTCAAAGATGGGCAAAATCGAGGAAGAGGAAGAGGAAGAAACAGAGAAGAATACCAGCAAAAGACAAATACCCCCAGTAATCATCGTCTCATTTGCAAAAAGTCTGGTCACAGATTTATAAAATGCGTTTTAAATGCACTAAATGCAAAATTCCTAATCATTCTAAAAGAGATTGCCGGTACCCTGATAAACAAGAAAAAAGTGATGTAAATTTTGTGAAAGACAATCAAGAGGACCAGCTATTTTACTTTTTGCATGAATGCTAAACTAGAAACAAAAAACACATGACTTGGAAATAATGGTTGCAGCAACAATGTGCCGATGAATTCAGAATTTTCTATGGAGCACATGTAGAACAAAAGGAATCAGTGAGAAAAGGTGAAGAATACAAAGTTTACCGACTTTGAAAGGCATTATATGGCCTAAAACAAGCTCCTAGAGCATGGAATGGCAAGATTGATGGCTATTTTCGTTGAAAAGAATTTCAAAAAAGCAAAAGTGAGCCATTCCTGTATGTTAAGTATGAAGGCATTGGAGATCTTCCGGTTGTTTGCTTATATGTTGATGATTTCATCTAGATGGGCACAAGTATGAAGATGGTTGAGGATTTTAAAATAGCTATGATGAAAGAATATGATATGACTGATTGGGATTAATGACATACTTTCTTGGTATTCAAGTAAGACAAACAAAAGTTGAATTTTTATTTACCAAGAAAAATACATTGAAGACTTGTAGAAAAAAATTCACGACAGGTTGTAAGCCAGTATCTAGACCTATGTCACCTATTGAAAAATTACAACAAAATGATGAAGCAGAGAATGCAAATGCTGAGGCATATAGAAGTCTTGTTTGTTCCTAGATTTATCTCACAAATACAAGGCCAGATATTGTTCATTCTGTCATTCTTATATTGAGGTTTATGAATTAACCCAGTAAATTTCATTATGCAGCAACAAAAAGAATCCTCCACTACTTGCAAAGCACTAAGAAAAATGGCATAATGTACAAGAAGAAAATTGACAACAAACTCGTTGGTTTTACTGACAATGTTTGGGTTGGATTACTTGAAATTTGAAAAAGCACATTAGGCTACATCAAGGAAAATTCAATTAAAATTCATCAATAGAACTCCTAAATTTCTAAGCCCCACACTCTTGCACACCACTTAAAATATGTGATTTCACTTTTCTGCCTCATGCTTTTATATTTCATATTTCATTCTCCCCTTTCTCCCTCCCCTTATTCCCCCCTCCGAGTCCCCTGCTCTTCGAGTCCTGGTCCGTAATTTAAACCAGAAAACTTACCGCAAGAGCCCTGGTCCTTAACGCCGGTCACAACCCCCTTGTTCCTCCAATCCAAACAAAACTTAAAACACAATTAATTGAACCGCGAAATCCAACAAGGACGAAAGGCACCCAGTAATCTATCACTTAAGAAGAACAGAAAAAAAATCGTTGGAGCCACAGATCAAAATGTACTAAAGCATCAAACACAACGTTGAAAATATGGAAAACATAAATCTCATCTCTTAAGAGTTTCCAAGAAGAATCCAAGAAGCCATGGAAATATGGCTGACAGCCATCCGATTCTAAGCTTTTCTCTTTCAAGATAGGGTTATTCTGATTCATTCATGTATTGGAAGAAGCTAAATCCAGATAATTAAGGAAGGGTTTTATGTACCTGAGAAGATCAAAATGAGGAGAAACGACTTCATAATTTGTTTTCCCATTAGTGTTTTTGTGACAGAAGAAGGAGAAACGACTCTGTAATTTCCTTGCCCCCAAGTTGCCAGACGTTTATTGTAACAAAAATGATAGGCAACAACCTCGCCGCGGCACACAGGGCCTGGGGAAGGGAAAAAAAATACTGTAGCAGTATGTGTGGGTGTATGTGGGTGTGCCGGTTCTGTAATCCAGACCGGCTGTTTCCAAGCACAGCTTGGGTCTGGGAAAACAAACGACTCTGTAGTCTGTAATCCAGACCGACCGTCCCCCGGCGCCCCCGGAGCAGTGGATGAGATGGGTCCCATCCCACATAAAGTGATGGCTCTTAGTTGGAGACCAGTTCAGATAGAAATAATGACCTTTTGAAAAAGTTTTGCCTAAAGTAAGAAAGAAGAGGATATAGAGAAAGTGAAGGATATACTTTTTTTTGTCTTTTTTATTAATAAATAAACAGGTTATAAATATGTTAATACATAGTTGAAAGTAACATGGAAATAGACGCATCCCACTTTAAAAACAAACTCTTATAATTAAGTAAATAAACTCACTAAAAATTAGGACAACTCGCGTATAAATTATTAAATTTCATCAACACAGTAAAAGCGAAAAATAAATTCCATCATTTTACCATGCATCAACACGTTGTAAAATGATGGTATAAAATCGTAAGGTATCATTATCCCTCGTCATAATCCATATGTCTCTTATCAAGAATAGTATTATTGGATTATCTAAAATTATTCTTTAAAAAATATAATTTTATATAAATATTAAAAATTTTAGTCATATTTAATTAATGGGGAGAAATTTATAAAAATAAAATAAAAATATTTTTTATAAATAATAAAACTAAAATTATATTCAACAATTATCAAATTATTCGTATAGAAAGGGGCCTCATGTACATGGAGCTAATTGGATACAATCAGCACTCTAATTTCACAATATGAAATATCAACATGTCACTATATTATTGGATTGGTGCAAAACTGGTATTTGCACCAATCCAGAATTCAGTTTCACTCATAAAAATTATTTTTTCTCACATTGTTTCTTGCATGTATATCAATAAATTTTGGTATCAAAGTAAGTTTATTTCACTCATGACTATTTTTTGAGTTTTTTTCATGTGTTTTTTTAGTAGCTTTAAATAGTTTTTAAAAAAAATTTTACAATATTTTTAATAAATACATCTTTCATCACCAATTAAAAATAAAATAAAATCAAAATTTTGTGATTTTTATTTGTGAGTTTAACATTTTTCATCTCTAATTGAGTTGTGCTTAAAAACTCATATCTCGAAATTAATAAAATATAGGAATCCAATATCAAAACAAGATCAGGTTTATATGTCGGATCGCAATCTTTGTCCAGCGCTAATAAAAATGTCCAGCACTTCAATTGTTTCGTTCAAGTCAAATAATAAATCCATAATATTTTTACAACATTTATAAAATTAGAATATTTTTACAAAGTGATATTAATTATAAGAGATAGTTTTTAAAAATATTTTATTTTATAATATGTATTGTATGAGTATTATAAAATATATTATATTTGTATCCCTTCTCTTTGTTTAATAGGCAAGACCCACTTGAAAGAATTAAATAATTGGTAGCAATCTTTGTCACAGTCAAACATCTTTTTAAAATTTCAAAGCTTGTCCATTTGGTCACTATCTGGTCTTTTGAAAAGTTGTTTCATTATATATATAGTTTTTTTTTTTTTTTTTGTCTATTCCATTTTTTTATAATATTGATCCTATAATTAATTCTAACAATCGGACCAATCGGACCAATTATAGGATCAATATTATAAAAAAATGGAATAGACCATAATATATAATATATGTGTGTGTGTATGTAAGGCTATAGACTAACATTGATCACTGAAAAAGAAAAAGAAAGGAAGTCACGAATCAAGATGTCATGATCCTGTTTTATGTATATTTTAGGTTCAACTAAGTACGTACGTACCATAATCACGTGATCAATCAAATAATTAATCTCCACTACTTAGTTTAATGAGTATTAATTAGTTTAAAATGCTTTTTTAAGTCACCCTTGTTAATTGGAGAGTATATAACACATAAAAGAAGAAACATGCAATAGAATATACACATCATGTCGGCCAGGTTATTAATAGTAAATTAAGAATAGGGAAGAATATCCTACTACTTTGTTTAGTTTCAGTCATGTTTGGACAAGACCAGTAACATTTGATCATATACATATATATGTATGTATATATATATATATGTATATGATTAGTTTAGTGGATACAACATAATTCCCAAAATCTGTCCACATGGTGATGCTGTTAGTGGGTCCACCGTCCCCAAAAAGAAGGGATAAAAAGCAATTGATTCCTTATATATATATATATATATATATATATATATATATATAACGCACGTATGCCCGCTGCAAGTAGAGCCCAATTGGTAGAATAAAATAAACTCTTTTTTACAGAAGTCAACAATAACAATTCATTAAAAAAGGGCCAACAGTAATTAAAATCTTCAAAATAGATGAATAAATTATCATTTTATAACAACATGCAGCAAAACTTAGAATAGATTTATGAAAAATAAGTTGGAAATATTGAATTGATGACAAAACATCACACCAAATGAATTGTTATTGTTTTGAAAGAAGAAATAGACGAAAAAAAAGCTAAAATGTGAAAAAAAAAAATAGCTAGAAACGATTTAAGATTAAAAGAAGTTTGATGTGAAAGATAATATAGAACGGAGAATATGTTGCCATGCCCCGCAAGATAGTATGCAGAAGGATGCCAAGATTGCAATAAGACCGCCTACCTGGTAAAAGATGAGGAAACATCTAGTATTTAGAGAAAAGAATAGTATTTATTTTTCTGATAAGTCGAAAAGAAGTTAAGAACAGTGTTTACTTTTAGATAAGTAGAAAATAATAATATTTACAGAAATAATATCTATTTTCTTTTAATTATCATCTTATTTATAAAAATTAACGAAAAAATTATTTCATTAGAATATTAGTATCGGTCTCATTAAAATAAAATATCAAATTTTGATAAAAATTATAAATTTGAACACATATAAAAAAAATGTGCCATATTTAATTAAATATGCCTAAAAAAAAGAGTATAAAAAATAATATAATAGTACTTTTTTTACTTGATTTTTAAAATTTGACAAAAGAATAATCGAGATCTGTGTCATCTCTACCAGTATAGCAACCGGGCAAATTTAAATATACCACTACCAGTGATTTCTTTCAATTTATACCCAGAACATGGCTTCCTGAACGTAGCAGGTGAAACAGTTCCAACTAGCCTTAAATAAAAGATAGCCATTATATAAATCATGCTTACCACAAGCTATGCAATAAGAACCCTAAATGATGTAGCCATAAGACTGATTATAACAACAAAAACTAATTATATGTTTTTTATTTTTGCTTTTCTTTATTTTTTTTATCTCTTATTTTTTCCCGGCCTCATTAACACTTTCTTTTACTTATCAAAAATAAAAATGTCTTTAAATCCAGCCTCACATAAATTGCTTGTCAATTCCTCTTAGCAATGGAATTTGTTTTCTCTTAGCTTTGGTCCATAAAGGAGCTGCATTTTAAGCATACATGAGTGATAGTGCTGAACTACCAATATAGACTCTAAATCACCTTCTTTGGGATTTTAGCATCTAAATCAACAATCAAACGAAATCTAAGTTTGCCAATTGCCACCCTGCTAAAGATAAGCCATTCTTCATATCAATCTTGTTTTGCTAGTGATTTTGATAAGCCGACATTTTACCCCCATCATCGGAATCAATAGCTTAAGAGCATTTTCAGTGACAAACGATAAGTCGGACTACAGGTTAAGTCTTTAAAGATCAAAGCCAAGAATGCATCAGTTATATCTAAAAATTACATCGATAAAATTACATAAGAAATCATTTTCAAATGGAAAAGAATCGGTGTTATCCCAGATAACTAATACAAAAGAGGAGGTGAATTAGATTATATTAAAAAATTAACAATTATAAATCAAATACACAATATAAAGTATAAACAAAATACGAAGTAGCAGCAAATATAAATAATAAGAGTAAGAATAAACAAATTCAATATTTTAACGAGTTTCAGCCCCACTACCTACGTTCTCGCCTCAAGCGACCCCTTGAGAATTCCAAATTCACTATTCAATCTCTTTTAGGTGGATATAAAAACCTATTATACATTTGAGCAATATCGCTACAAAGAATCCGTGTAGAACACCCTCTACACTTGCAATCACCTCACACTTGGTGATTCAACTATTCCCTGTGTAAAATAGTTTCTACACACACAAGGGTTATACGCACTCTCTTACAAATACAAGAGCTGAAAGTAAATAGATTATCATAGTACACTCCTCAATGAGTAAAATAAAAATAATACAGCGCAAACTATATCTCTCTCAAAATGAATAAGGATTAAGGCACAAAACTTAGAGAAGAGAGAATTAGGGTTTTGAAAGAATGATGCAAAACTTAGCAATTGATGTATAAGCTCTTGTTGTTATTTTTGTAAAACTCAAGTAACTATTTATAAGTAAATGAGTCTTCATATTTAAATATGAAAAAGATTCACATGTCAAATAAGAGCACTATTTACTTTTCAAAATATTCAAATAAAAACATCTCATTTTGATATTTATCAAAGACAATTCTATTCATTTTTCAAAGAAATCAAAACTAATCTTTTACTTTTCATACATAACAAAATGAGTATGATTTATTTTTCAAATCAAATCATGTTCTTTTGCATATGTCCAAAAAACACACAACCACCTTCAAGATTTTCAAACAAAATCATCTATCTTTTACATTTGTCAAAAAAATACACAATCACTCTTCAAGATTTTCAAACAACATATACACATGTTAAAGATGATAATCAATCATCTTATAAATTTAAATCTTTATGTATATGTGAAAAAAAATTCGAAATTAAATATTTTAATAAAGTTATGCAAATTTAAAAAATACAATTTGATACTTTGTGAGAAAATATAAATTTTGAGCCTTAATCTAATTTCAAATTTTAAGAAATGTATAAAATTACTCTATGAGTTTCATTTGTAGACTTGATCTTCTTTTTGCTCATGCTTGATTTCTTGATGTGCTTAACTTTCTTCGTACGTAAACAATTTAAACTTGCGTTTTGAATTTATTTATTATTATCAAAATCTAGACGTAGATACGAGATTAGAAATCTTGAATTCCAACAATCGAAAATCACAAAAAAGATAATGCACGCAACGAAATCTCAGAGCATATAATTGCATTGTAAACCACTTTTAAGGTGAAAAACAAAAACAAGTGAACATCAACAAGAGAAAGATTTAAGCCTAAAATAGAAACGGATCTTACTTTCTCATGAGGCTATGAGCTTCTTCATCTGTCAGTTGACCTCCGTGGCGGACTTTTCTAATTCGATCGGACGGTTGAAATTTGTAAATGAACACGCAAACCAGATATCTTTATTAGCTCGAAATGCTGCAGAAGTGGCAGAAGCAGCAGTATATTCGTCAGAAATTTAAGAGGCTGTATCTCCTAATTTTTTATCAAATATAATTAAATTTTTTTAATAAATATATAAATTTATATTTTTAAAAAATAATTTTAAATAATTCAATAAAAATGCTCTCCTGGGCAGGCCACCAACACGGATAATCAGAATCTTGATTCTTGACTCCGTGAGTGTCTTTTCAAGAGGATATTTCAAACATATTTTTGTTTGGCAATGCTAGATTGCCGTCTAGCAATTATCGTTTGGAGCTAAGTACAAAATAAGTTTTTTATTTTTTATTTTGTCTTTTTTTAATATGTTTTTGATATTTAAAAAAAATAAAAAATATATCAATATATTAAAAATTACTTCTTAATTATTAATTAAGTAAGAAAAAAATAATAATACAAAAAATTAACTTAAAAAGCCATCAAATACAATAATCAAATTGAGACGGCAGACTAGACTTCTACATTTTTACTTGTTAGTCAATTAGACATCTTTATTTATTTATTTTATAACAAGAATTCCATTAATCAACAACAACAACAAAAAAAAAACATTACAATCAGAATTTATTAATCCAAATAACAGAACTTATAAACTCAGGAAAAGACCATTCCCACACACTTATATCATCAATATTCTAAGTACGCTTAGCCAACTATATAATAAGCCAACTAATATTATAGTTGGCTAAGAAGACATCTTTAGATCAATACTATAGTTGGGCTTAATTTATGGCTCATATCTTTGGCAATTGATAAAACTAATAATTAAATTCTTAAAAATCCAAGATGGTGTACAAAAAATATTGACTAAGCTAAAACAAAAGTATGAAACCATGGTGTTGCTTTGTGATTTATCTGATAATGTTAGATACAACACTAGTTGCTAGTGTATGCAAATTCGAGTATTAATTTTAAATATAACAGATAAATCTGAGACTCATATATAAAAAAATTAAATTTTTAATAGTATATCTTAATATTTTTCAAGGGAGTGTGGAACTTATCACTCCTTTTAAAAATGAGAAATGACAGATACAATTGTGGAATTGCAAACGACGTGCAGTCATTTTGAAAAAAAGTGAATATATATAGGATTCATGTGAAAAAAGTTAACTTTTTTCTAAAATGACTGTATGCCGTTTGCAACTCTACGACTGTATGTAGCATTACTCATTATTATTTTGTGATTTGAAAAATTTGAATTGTTTATTATATTTTATGTAAAAAATTAAAAACAATTAGAGATAAAATACTTTCAGTATTGAACTTTTTGCTCCGACCAAACACCCAACTGGAAAAGATTTGTCAGAGATCTTTTTCAATCGAAACAAACACGGCCTAAACTAACAAAAGCAGGAAAAATTAAACAATGAAATGTCCAAAGGATCGGAAATCCCTAAATCAAAACCAAAGCCACATAACTAAAGTCTAACAATAGTTTAGACTAAGCTAAGAATTTACTACTACTCAAGCAACTTTAATATGGGGACTTCTACAGTTTTTTAACCAGACTATTCTTTACCATTCGAAGAGAGGGGCAGCATGTGGATTCCACTCTATAAGTTGAAGCTGGGAAGTAACAAAGTGCCGAAACCACGCCGTAAAAGAGATGCACCGAGTGAACAGCCAGTACCAAAAATCCAAAGTTGCCTCCTCCTGTAGGGTGAATGTGAGCCCACCACAAGCCCAAGGAAGGGAAGAGAGACCACTGAAGCCCAAAAATCCAGTTTGGCCCATTTGTAGGGTGAATGGGCTTTCAGATGATAAATAGAGAAATTTGGAACTCATGTAGATAGAGTAGCAAACAAGAAGCAACTTATGCTGAAACAAAGAAAGAAACTGGGAAAAGGAAATTAACCCTTTCCCACAACTTCTGCAAAATTTCTTTTATAACTTGCTATCAAAACATTATTATTTAAATTTATATTCATTAGAATAAATAAAATTCAAAATAAATTTAACATAAATTAATATTTTAAATGAGAACTGTGTACACTTTGTATAAAAGTAGAATCTTTTTAAATAGATCTTACCTTTTTTCTTCAAAGGGACTATATAGAACTTACATACTCGAAACTCTCAAAAATCATTTACAAATTGTTGTGGAGGATTCAAAGAGAGATGGAGAAAGTTCAAGATTCGAAAAGGGAAAAGATGATGAAAAACTAGGAAAGATGGGCTGAAGGGTAAGAAAATAAGTTTGTTTATGATGGAGAAGTGGGCTGAAGTAACTCTGAACTGGGCTAAGCCAGAGATGAGAGCTTGAAGTGAACTTAACAACTACATATACGGGCTGAAGTGATTCTTTTACTATGCGAATGGGTGGGCTCAGAACCGAACAATATCAAGAACAATAACGTCTCTGAATCAATTATTTTCCGCCAGGGAGGAAACCTTTTGTCTCCTATAATCTAAGAGAAAATATAGAGTGAATCTAACACTCGTCACACTCACATATACTATTCATGTGAGTGAGTATGATGAGTATTGGATCTACTCTAGCATGACTCATAATCTAAATATTGTAAATGTATATAGGAATTAGTAGGGTTTAGGGCTGTAAATAAAGTAGTTCGTTCAATACTCACTCGACTAAATTCGAATCGAACTTGACTCGTAAAAAAAAAAAAATAACTTGATCGTGAAAGTAGAAACTCGCTTGATTAATAAATGACACATATTTTAGTAAATTCAACTTGACCCGATTAGGGCTCATTAAGGCTCTCTCATTCATACTCGACTTAACTTATTAGGTCGACTCGATTAGAACTCATCCATAAATTATGAATATGTATAATTTTTTCTATATATTAGTATTCTTACACACACACATGCTTCTATACATATTAAATTTAATAATATAAGCATAGTTATCTTGAAAATTAAATATGTAGTATGTAATCTTCTTACTTTTGCCTAATCATTTATATTTATATATTGAAAATAATTTATAATGATATGTTAGTTAATTAAGTACTTAAGTGAATACTTATAGTATATGTATAATGTGTCATAGTTAGTATATATGATTTGGTGGTTTCATTATATACTATAATGTGTAAACATATAAAAAATGTATTCATAAAAATGTTATAACTTTATAGTTCAAAATAAGGTTTATATATTAATTAAATTTTTATTAAATTTAATATTTATTTTATAATTGGGCATTTTTAATTTTTCAATTCATTCAAAATATATATATGAATGCAAACAAAACTTGAGTAATAACTTGACTCGGCTCAAACTTGTTAAAAAGTAAAAATCAAGATCGATAAATAACTCGACTCGGCTTGAGATTGTATTTGATCAGCTCAAACTTGGCTCAACTTGACAAGCTTTCAACTCGAACTCAAGCTTAAACTCAAGTTATTTGAGTCAAACTTGACTTGATAACCCAAAAACTCGACTCAGCTCGGATTGATTACAGCCCTAGGGTTGTAATCGAGTCGAGTTTTGGTTTGTCAAGCTTGAGGTCGAATCAAAATACTCGAGCTCGAGCTTAAATCAAAATATTCGAGCTCGAGCTCGAGTTTTTATCTATTCTTTGTTTGAGTTCAACTCAATAAAATAAATTTTCAACTCGAGCTCGAGTTCATCCCACAAATGAACTCGAGTAGAGCCGAACTCGAGCTTGAACTTTTTTTGGATAAAATTTAAAAATAAATAAATAAATAAATAATAAAAAATTAATATTTAATATCTAACTAGTTGTTATTTATTCATTATAACAATATGTTATATGCTTATATATTACTAATAAATATACATAATATGATAACATATACGTATTTCACATGCTTCCCACACACTAATATATGAAATTATTAAATTTTATAAACTAATTATTGTATAAATTATAAAATATAATTATGAAGTATATTTATCATATTAGATATAAGTAATAAAATTACATATTACATATTTAATTATAAAAATACTATAATTATATTATTGGCAATACACACACACACATATATATATATAACATATATATGTGTATATATTTATCAGTATATAAATTAATTTTAATTGAGTTGAGCTAACGAGTTGACTTGAGCATAAACGAGCGAGTCTTAATGAGTCTTAACCGAGTCGAGTCGAGTCGGGTTTTGTCGAGTATGTGTCATTTACTAATTGAGCGGGTATCTGTTTTCACGAGCGAGTTTTTTTTTTTTTTTCACGAGTCGATATCAATTTGAATTTAATTGAGCAAGTATCGAGTGGACTGTCGAGTAGTCTAATTCATTTACAGCCCTAGGAATCAGGATCCCAACATTCTTTATGTCCTTAATTTGATGCGAATAGCCCATTCTTTAAAGAATTCTTCTAACGGGCCATATGAAGTTTAGAGTAATTAGACTCTTGGCTCCAACACCACACATTAGACTTGTTCATCCAACCTAATTTTGAATTTGTATTTATTTTTAATAAATTTGATGTTTTTATTTAAAAAGTTCAAGAAAATTTTAGATCTAGAATCCAAATTCCTAAATCTAGAACCCGGATGAACACCCTTACCACACATCGGTGAGTTGGCATTTTAGGCTCGGTTTATTTTCACGAACAATTTCATCTCATCATTACTAATTTTCTAAATTCTCTTACTAAATAAAATAAATAATTCAACTTTTTTAAATCTAAAAATAAAATTAATATTAAAAAAATATATTATAACAATATTTTGTTCAATTTTAACTTTTATTTCATCTTCTTTATAAAAACAAACCAAGCCTAAGTCTTTTGATATAGATGCATTAGAGGGCTGATGGTCATTTTAATCTTTTTTTAATCTAACAACCCCTTCTAGTATCATATATGAGTCAGCTGAAGGAATAAGAACATTCTGATTGGATTGGTTAAAAGTCAAATCCAATATATTTTTAGCCAATAGGCCTTAAAATTGGCTAAAGTCTAAAAAATTTGGCTTTAGTTACAGTAATGCTAAAACTTATTGCATCTTTGAAAATCACTTTACATTGGCCAAATGTATATAATATTAATTTCTTCTCTCTCTTTTTTATACAAATGTTTATTTTATTAATTTCTTTAGCATAGAGAAAATGTTTATATTCATGCAAATGTTTATTTGATTAAGTATATTTGTTTTAAAAATTATTAATTATGAATTTCATTTAAGTAGAATATGATTATTAATTAATTTTTTAACCCATAATTTAATTAGAGTATGATCATTAATTAATATATAATAGGGAGAATGGTAAAATATGATAAAATAAAAGAAATTAATACTTACAAAATATTAAATATTTTTTAATTATTAATTTCTTATTACTATATAATGAATAAATGGACAATGCAATATGAAGATTTGATGCGAATAGTTAAAGCTAAATTATTATTATATTATTTTATCATTATATAATGAAACAATAGCTAATCCAATGTGGAGATTTATGTAAATGGAATAGCCAGAAGCCAAATTCCGTTTTCATTGGATAAAATTGTCCTTTAGTTTTGGATAATTCAATCAAAGTGCTCTAAGATGTCAGAGGTTTACTCTTTTCTCTTTATTTTTCTTAGGCCTGCATTTTAATTAGCCCAATGTGTGTTTTAACCTGACCCAAACCGACCTGTGTCGGGTTAACCGACCTGTGTGTGTGTGTGTGTGTGTGTGTGTGTGTGTGTGTGTGTGTGTGTGTGTGTGTTGATAGACAACATGTAAAACATATTGGTTGCGCAACATCTAATGTGATACGCCGGCAAAAGGAAAGTAAGGTATGACCTTGAGGCTAGGATTTCAAGTGTACGACAAATGATAAAGGAAGACTTTGGAGAAATTTAAGGCTAAAGTTGTGTGTTAATGGACCGAGTAGTGGGCTTGTTACCAATAAAGAAATAAGAGTTGTTCCTGTGAGAGGTTATGTTAGTGGGCTTGGCCTTTATTTTTGTAATAGCCTTATAACTTAGCCTATGTATTTCGAGCATGAGTTACTTACGAGCAGTTGAATATAAATAAGTCTAGGTGGCTTTGTAAGAGAGGAATCTAAAACCTTTGTGAACGTGTATTTAGAGAAAGTCTCCCTAGAAGAAGACAACATAATTCGTAGTGAGATTTAGTACAATCCATCCATTCTCTATTTCTATCCTTACATCACCACATTAGCTTGTTACAAGTGGTATTGGTTTAGCCTTCGATCCTTGGAATTGCTTCATCAATTTATGGAAGAAATTTCTCTATCTTACTTAACATCAAGAATCAATTCAAGCAATCACAACAACGTTATGCTATTATATTGCAAATTTTTAAAGATCTCTGGAAGAATTATGAAGCCTTTCACAACAATTTCAATGACCTGCTTTCCAATCTGAAAGTCCACCTCAACCATCTGAAAGAAGAGGAAGACCGAGCCAAGAATCCTTTCACCAAAATATCTATCTCTACAATCTCTAGGTTGACGGATTTTGATCATAATCAAGAAATTTCAGGAGGGTATTTTATGGAGATAGATATGGTTCATTCAACTTCTGTGGTATCACTGTTTGCTCCCAACCGTGCTCTACCTTCTATAGTCAAAATTGAAACAGGTGAAATAGGACAACACTATGGAAGCTTTGATCCAGGTGGCGTTTCTTGTCCCTATCAACTTTAGGGCATATGCGAAAGGGGATTCCACAGAGTTGCACATGATATCTCTTTTCCCCCAAGAGTCGCTCTCGAATAACCAAGGTTTGTGATGCACAATTCCTCTTCAAGATCAAGAAAAAGTTTGAGTGCGTAGCTACGTCGACGACTTTAAATTTCTTTTCATTCGACTTGGAGACCTTGAGCTATGGAGTCTTTAAGACAGTTGGAGACACAAAGTTGAGTTCGAGCATGGGAGCGTTGCCGGGGACCTCGAATCGCCTTGCTAGCCCTTCCACTGTGAGTCATCTCTTGCATGTATCAACCGACGACAACTTAGGGTGGGAAGTTTGAGCACCGCATGTTGATAATTGCTCTTTCTAGCTTTCAATTAGTTGAAGGTAAACTCTACGTTGTTGATGGCAAGAGTTTCGAATTTGAGCAGCGAGCCTTCATTCCTCATTGTTCTGTGGTATTGATTCTTATATTTATCTAGAATTTTATTTGACTTTGATTATGTTGTTCGGCTAAGATGTGTCTCTATGGGAGACTTTCAACAAATTTTGGGGGGATTGTATGGCGGAACCAAGGTTCCCTTTGCGCTTCGATTGAACAAAGCCGTAAGGATGCCTCTAGTATTTGTCAAAATACCTATTAGAAGTGTAGTGGGTTTGATATTGAGGTGTTTGAGCTTGTTTGAACATACCTTGATGGTGTTTGACGAAAAGCCAAAGATAGAAACTCCAAGTGACTTCTCAGGTTTTCTTGGTCTTAAATTTTCTTAGGGGTTTGTTGATGGTGCTTTCATTTGTGCTAAGGGTTTGTTTGTAATCTTTGGTGAAGGGGAAGAGGGAATTTATAGGGGTTGCAATTTTTAGTCGATATAAACTTTACCCCTCAAATGTTTGAATTTTTGCCACTTAGAGTTGTTTTCAATGTTGGCAAAGATTGCCCTATTCTTGATGGTTGATATTTCTTCTGTCAAACGGATGCTGATGGATCGGTTGGTGGTGCAGTAAAGTTAAATCATAGTCTTGGCAATATTGTTGTAAATTGGTGTTGCACTTTGTTGGGACACGTTGCACCTAGATTTGGCTTCTTTCTTATTGGATTTTGGCATCTCTTTAACCATCTCAAACTCCATCCTTAGTACCCAAATTATTATACTTCTCATGGGGTTCATGCTTTGGACACCATATTTGGTTTCCAAAGGTTGTTCATGCATCCTGAAGAGGGTCACAAAGTGGTTCGGTGCTCTAGGCACGAGACTCTTCATCGGGCGAAATCATTCTTTGCTAGATTTTTATTGTTGCTACAATGTGAGTTATGTGTCATCTTCTCCTGTTTTGGAACTACTACAAAGAATTGCATGTATCATCAAGAAGTTTGTTGTTATTCATATCTCTTGGTTCACTGGCAAGACCAATCACCAGAGGATGCTTATTGGGAGTCTTTTAATAATTTGTGCATGAAATACCAACACCTTGTGGGGTTTTAGAGGGGAGGGTAATTGTGATACGTCGGGGAAGTAAGGTATGACCTTGAGGCTAGGATTTCAAGTATACAACAAATGATGAAGGATGACTTTGAAAATATTTAAGGCTAAAGTTGTATGCTAATGGGCTGAGTAGTGGGCCTATCACCAATAAAGAAATAAGAGTTATTTGTTTGAGAGGTTATGTTAGTGGGCTTGGCCTGTATTCTTGTAATAGTCTTATAATTTAGCCCATATATTTCGGGCATGTTACTTACGAGTAGTAGAATATAAATAAGTCTAGGGGGCTTTGTAAGGGAGGAATCTGAAACCTTTGTGAACGTGTATCTAGAGGAAGTCTCCCTTGAAGAAGACAACTTAATTTATAGTGAGATTCAGTACAGTCCAACCATTTTCTATTTCTATACTTACATCACTATTATCTTGTTACATCAAAGCTCGACAACGAGGTTACGGTGCGACGGTGTAAAGAGAGACGCTGACTAATGAAAGTACTGGTACGATCACGAGATTGTTGAAACACTGGCCCAAGAGGTCTGCCAGACTTTCGATTCTACGAGGCTTTCGATTCTACGAGGCTTTCGATTCTCCCATCATCGACACACGTAGTCGGTTTCATCAAAAACACGTAGTTGAAATGAAGATTTTCTCCAGCCATTTGTTCAATTTTCCAAACTCACATTGTTCACCAAATAAAAGAGTTTGCTATTTCTTCTTTCTAGATGTTAGTGTTTGGAATAATCTACATATGCTTAGAAGTTTTGAAGTTGAATTGAAGTAATAAGGTTGAATCGTTCTTGCTCTGTTTCACTTTCTTATTGCTATCTGCATTCTGGGGAAATGCTTCAAGTTTTGTTGATGCAAGAACTGTATTGATATCTATTTAAGTTTTCACTTCCTGAAAATTTTAAAGCAAGAGATACTAATGGAATTGATAGAGAGATCAGGGAAGGCACGTCAAAAGTTGAGAGTGAAATAAAATAAAATAAAATAAAATAGGAAAAAATAAACCAAATTAGGAGGATTATTTTTCAAACTATAGAGCTCATTGAGGTGAAGTCCAAGTCAGTTCCAAAATCCAATTAATAATGGTTTTTAGCCTTTATAGGAAAATATGTAATATTAGTCCAAAAATTGAAAAAGAAAATTAATAATCAATATAATGGTGAAATTAATATAACCTGGAGCAATTGGTATCGCAATATGCATGCGAACCCCTCCCAACTGACTACCCCCTCACCACCAATAAAACAATAAAAAAAGAATTAAAATAGTTGAAGAATATTATTTATATTTGTAAAGTATGCAAACTATGCAATATTTTTAAAATAAATAAACAAATATAAGATTTATATAAAAAAAATATTTTTTTAATAATAAATGTTAATTTTTTTAAATAATTATACAATAGTTACATATTTTATAATTATACGTAACATTATTTAAAATAATATTATAGTATATTGAGCCAGAAAAAGCTTGGTTTTAGATTACCTAATGCACATGCCAAAACAAAAAATCATGCGCATGGGATTTTGTTTTGTTCAAGAGAAATAATGATTACCCACCTCGGCCTTCTATATTATATAACTGTTACTGTTAGGAAAACGAAGGTAAATACGTACTGTGTCGTCTTTGGTTTTTCTCAGCGATGTGAAGTGAAAAAACTGCTACATTTTCTGTGTCTTATTTTTGTCCTACAAAACAACTATTATAAGAAAAATGGATATGTATAATTAATTAATTATAATTAAAAGAAATATTTATAATAAAAATTAGGGGTATAAATAGTTCAGTCCGGTCTGAAAAATTTGTAGACCGGTTCTATTCGGTCCAAAAATTTTCTTCTCCTGGACCGGACCGAAAAGGAGTTCGGTCCATACCAGTTCGGTCTAATTCGGTTCAGGAGTGGTTCGGTCCGGTCCAAGAGTGCTCCATATGATTTAATGGACTAAATTTAATTTAAAATATTACAATGATCAAATATTTTTTGACTCAAATTTAACTGCTATGAATTATAATATGTTAATATTATAAGAGTATATATTATATATTAATATATTAATATGTTAGTATATATTATATATTAAGTATGTTAGTAAATTATAACTAATAATACTATTACATTAGTATATATATTTTTATATTCGTAAATAGTGAAAAATTAATAATAATATATTAAATAATAAGAATACACTTATTACTTATAAGTTATTACTAATATTCTATATAAATATATTATAATTTATATTTTTATATTACAACTAGTCAATTAATAAATATTAATATATTAATTTATATTAATATTAATATTATAATTTATATACTATTTTTATATATACATATATATATATATATATATGTGGGGTTCGGTCCGGTCCAGGGGGAGAAATCCTCTGGACCGGACTGGACCAGAATTAATCGGTCCATGTAAAATTTGGACCGGACCGGACCGAATTCCATTCGGTCCGGTCCGATCTCGGTCCGGGACAACCGGTCCGGTCCGGTCCGATTCGGTCTTTTTACAACCCTAATAAAAACAGTTTAAACATATATATATATATATAATCAATTAACTATAATAAAAAGAATTGTTTAGTTGCCTCCTAACACGCTTCATCTGGTTTTTCAAGGCGATGGGGATGACCCAAACATAGAGAGAGAGAAAGAGAGGCATTTAGTTTTGGAGATTGAACACGAAAGAGTAAATGCAGAAAAATGAAAGAAGACAGAAAAATTAGAGTTGTGCATAAAAGCTTATAAACGAAACCGTCTGTGGAACCTGAAGAGATCTGATCGACAAAATGTGGTTTGGATTGCTTTGCGGGTCGAATCTACTAAATATAAGAACCGGCGACAAAGTACTACGAGATTTTGAGAGTGTCAAACAACATTTTGCAAAATGATCTAAATAAGACTTATAGGAAAGCAGCCATTAAGAACCATCCAGACAAGGGTGGTGACCCTGACAAGGTCATTTTGATTTTGTTTCCTTTTCCTTTTCCTTTTTAATTTTTCATTAATATTTAGCTTTTTTTAAGGAACATCTTGTGAAGTCATTTTTATGGTTTGGTGAAACATGATTTCTTGGATGTGTTCTGAGCTTGGATTTCCTTGGTCAAAATGGGACAATTTTCGAAGTTAAAAGTATATCAAGGACAACAAGGATTGAAGATGAAAAGCAAAATTTAGTTTCATATGGTTGTGAGTCAAGAATTGTGAATACATTTGTTCAAGAAAAATGCTATCTTTTCATATTTAGGATATCCATTTGAAATTTTTTTATTTTTATTTTTTGATTTTTATAATTAAGTAATTTTTTTACACGATTTTTTTTAATATCTTAAAATATTTTCTAAAAATAAAAAATGATAATATTATTTAAAAACATTTATTTAATTTTAAATAAAAAAATTTTAAAAAAAAGTCTAAGTCGAGATCCTAAATAGGGACGTATAGCACGGCCCAAATCTATTTGTGCCGTGCGAAATTGGAGGCCCTCAAGTGTGTGTCTTGCCGTGCCCTCCTTTTGTAAAACCATGCGGCTGCTCTAAATGAAATCGACGTCCCTCCTTTTGTAGTGGGCCCTTCAACATGTGCGGCTTGTTCTCTTATTTTGAAGTGCTGTCCGGCGTTGACCCAATTGAATGATGAAAGTGCTGCGGCCTGCTTGTTATTTAACAAAACTTGTGACTTGTTATCTTGTTTTAAAATGTATATTTTCATTATTTTTTTAATATCTTAAAATAATTTTTAAAAATATAAAAAAATCACAACATTATTTAAAACATTTATATAAAAATCATGTAAAATAAAAAATAAAAAAATATCCTAAGTAAGGATCCCCTAGTAGAAATCCTAAAGGAGAAATTCCTAGCATTTCCCATTAATTTCACTCCTCTTATTAAAGCGACCTACTATTCTCTTAGTTTCTAATGCCGAATGCAATACTCTCCTTTTATAAGCCGAATTCCCCAAACTCGACCTCATTTTCTCTTATTCTATTTTATCTTTTTCGTTTTCTTCTCATTCCTTCATCACAAAAATAAAATAAAGTAAAACTAATAATTTTAATAAATAAATAATAATAAAAATTATATAAAAATTACACTTATCATAATACATTCTTTGTTCGAATGCTTAAATAAGAGTTAGAACAAGATTGTTTAATTATAATAAATATTATTGAAGGCATCCAAAATATCTTAAAAATAAATGTTTCTTTGATCGATTAGATATCATATTCAAAATATTAAATATGTAGATATATATATATATATATATATATATATATAAATATAATATGGTATTATTTATGGCGAATGAAAATATTTCATATTCATAAATTAATTTTATGCAGTTAATTTAAAAATATTTTAACGAGCTCATTAATGTTAAATAATATTTTCAGTTATTTATTTATTTATTTATTTTTTATGGATAGTGTCATTTGTTATACTATCATGAACAGTATGTAAAGTAAGAAATAACATTTTTGATAATAAACAAGCTAGCAAACGCTAAAATTAAAAGCTATACACTAATCACATCCCAAAAATATAATATTCGATACAACATAAAAATATAAAATAAAACTAAAAGTACCTATTTAGTAAGTGGCTTAAAATCCTCTTATAAGGAAGATATGCGTACCTCCATCTCCATAAGTTTCTCCATGATGGGCTCCATGATTTCCTTGGTCAAAAGTCTGCGATGCTCCTCAGGAAGAGATCATAGCTTATCCAGAGTAGCCCAGCAAGCTATCTCTCAATACTGGCAGTGGTATTGTCTTTATGCAAAACCCGATCATTAGTTGGGGGGTGTGATTGAATTATAATATTATTTTTATTTTACATTTTAATTCGAGTCAATCACATTTCTTTAACTAATAATTAAGTAAATTAAATTTCGATAAATCAACTTTAATTCAATTGATAAAAGTCTAGATTTACGATATCTAATTTATAATTTAGTACAAGCAATTGAAGGGGCTCATTTATTTCTAAATTCTTGGTATATTTTATAGGAGTTCATGTCAATACACAGCACTTCATTCATGCAACCTCACGGAATTAGTTTCTCCCATATCGGCTCTGCACCATTTCATGCTCCAACTGCATCAAGCCACCAGATCAAGCACACGAATTCAATCCATGCAATGATCCAAGTGACGTGACACCTGCCCTGCATAATTTGGAAGTAAGCCCTGCACGAACTTGTCAATGCACCTCTTGTCTGCATCATAGCCAAGACATCTACATTGCAGTCCAAGTTTCTGCTTTACACGAATAGAACTCATATATCCATTGGGTTTTTGAGTGTAGTTGGCACAAACTTGGGGAACAAAATGAAGACATGCACGCATCACTTCATCTTAGCCCTGCAACGAATTTGCTCAGAAATTCCCACCTTCAACAGCTCAAGTTTGCTTATTTTGGACACATTGTCTTTGTTGACAGCAAAAGAAGCATTTGTTTTTCAAAAATGTTAGGAACAAACGCCAGAGATAAGTAGCAGACAAATGCCAACTGATAATCTGTGATGTTTGGTATCTGTTGTGTACTGTATAATATCTGTGAGCTAAGGAATAAAGAAATAAATCTGAAACTGAAGAAAATAGATTCGAAATATTTTGTTTATCATGTCATATTAGTTGGCCGTGGTATTTGTCCCTAGCATTGCTCTCTGTTTTTACATGAAAAAGGCATGGTTTGTGGTTGCTGCAGAGGGAAGAAAAGAGGTGAAAACAGAGGGCATTCGGTGGTTCTGCTTGGGAGATTTTCGTATACTAATGCTCAGCCAAACTCCCCTTAGTTTTTGCCTAGTTTTTAATTTTGTTTCAGTTTCAGTTCTCTTGAATCCATAGACTACTTGTGGTTGGATTGAAACTTTTATTTCATTGGCTTTACATTTAGTTGTTTTGATTTTAGTTTGATGTTATTTCAGTATTTTACTTCCAATGATTTTATTTGCTCTAGTTCCGTTTGGTAGCTCATTTCAATAGCCGTTCAGTTGTATCTTGCATCTAGCATTTTATTTATCAGCTTTCCATTTGCTTACCCCAATGGCATATATTTTCTGTTAGTCCATTATTTCAGTTGCTTGATGTGGTAATTTATAGTTCACCTTTGTTGGCAACATTTATATTCCTCTCGGCAGTTTATTTACAATGCAGGAGCTCACTTTTCGTTTTACAGTTTTCTCCGTTGTAGTTCCATTAGTTTGTAGAGTTATTTTCGTGGGTTGTGTTTTCTTTTTAGCTGGTTAGCCATGCATTTTCATAGCTCCATTTTATTTGATGGTTTCCCATGTCATTTTAGTTCATTAGTCAGTCAATGCTTTGCATTTCCATAGAGTTGTTCTTGTAGCTCCTTGTTATTTACTGTTCAGTCGGTGCTTGCGGGTTAAGTTTGACAATTTATCTATTTCTTAGCATAATTTGTGTTGTTTAGATTTTTTTTTTGGGTTTAGTTGAAACTCTATGGGATGAAACATGTTTGGTTTATGTCTCGCACATATGGTGTTCAATAAAATGTTTCTTAGAACGTAGACTTCATAATTTTCTATTAATTGTTTGGAAACGTGGATTAGATGATGTTATTGAATGTGGTTTAGCTTCTCAAGTGAGGATAATCATAGTTTATTTAATGCACATTCACAACTCACTCAATACATGAAAATGGTTGGAGTAGGTCAAAGCGCATTAGAGAAAACAATTCTATAAATGTTAACCAAACATTTCCAATTCCAAACTTATGTTTGAGACATTATTTTCTTCTTTTTTCTAGTATAAATCTTAGCGTTAATTCATCATCTTGAATAAAAAAAAAAAACTTGACATTTTTATTATTTCGAAAAAAATTCCACTCATTGTTAATATCATTGCTATAAATAATTTTAGATTATAACTTCATTTTATTTGTGGTAGTGGATAAATTTGCATATTATTAATTTTACTAATATTACTTGATAACTCTTATATTTGAGAATCATTTTTAAACACATTTTAGAGCGAGTCACCGCCCCCTCAAGAGTAACCATATTCTTCCAAGAATTTTACAAATGATAAAGAGACTAGGGTTCATATTTGTTGGCGAGGTGCCACAGCCACGCTCCACCGCAATGAGGATCTTCATAGCTTCCGCTATCATGCTCCACCATAAAAGCATACTCACTCAGAATAAACTAATTCCAAGTATTTCACTTCGGCCCATGTCGAAAATAATCTTGCTGAAAAATTATGGTGCAACTCCCACGTTTGGCTTTTCTGGAAGTTCATCAGCCATCGACATGAATTTCCACCACACACCCTGCATCAATGCCAAACCAATGCCCGTGTGCAAATTTGTGGAACAACTAACATTAACACATCCTCTATCATGGCAACTTTGGGATTAACGACATGCCATAAGGATGTATATGTCTCTTTTTAACAGACATCGTCTTCTGTAAAGAGAGATATAATGTTAGTTTCATTGTCAGTATCTCCATTTACTGACTTGGAACCATTTGCCGAACCGGCTCCACCTCTTGGACAATTTCTTTTGACGTGCCCAGGTTGTCCACACACCCAGCAGACTACTTTCTTCTTCATGGAGTTTTTTCTCTTCCAATCACCAGCTGTCACCATTGCTAAGTTTTCAAGTGAACCATTACTTCCACTACTTAGCCTTCTTTCTTCAGAAAAAAGTTTACTGGTAACTTCTGAAAAAATTATTTTCTCCTTCCCATGTATCAAAATAGGCTTTATATGCTCATAGGAAGATGGAAGAGACCAGATCAGCCTCAAGGCTTGATCCTCATCATCAATTTTAACTCCAATAGATTCCAGCTCAGAGACAATGCCATTGAGAACACTTAAATGATCTGAAATAGTCGTACCCCCACTCATCCGCAGTGTATGAAACTGCTCCTTCAGGTACACTCGATTCGAGACACCCTTCGTCTGATACAACTCTTCGAACTTTTCCCAGAGTCCCTTTGCCGTGAATATTCCATGCACATTTGCAAGAACATTCTTGGCTAGGCACAGACGAATTGCACTTGCCGCTCTCAAATCCAAATCCTCCAAATCTTCATCGCTCATTCCAAATCTGCTCTTTGTTTCACCAGTAGTGCTTGGACCGCTACTGACTTCAGGGACAGGTCTACCTTTCAACGCCTTGTATAATCCTGATTGAATCAAGATATTCTTGACTTGCACTTGCCATAAGCCAAAATTGATTCTCCCATCAAATTTCTCCACATCAAATCTGATAGAATTTGAAACTCTACTTCCTGACATAACTTCGATGAATTTTACCGTAGAAATGAATGGTACCCACTAAGTAAGTTCCCAGGAAAGACTGATCTTTCCTAGACAGAACTTCAAGGTTCTTAGGAAAGATTGGAGGGTCACAACCGACACACTTAAAATTTTCAATCTCCTAGACAGAACCTTCTTAGACCATACGTATTCACACTACCACACTAAAGCTCCACCCTGCAAAAAGAACCTAGTGGCTCTGATACCACTGTTGGGAATCTGGACCTTCCAAATTCCCCCCATCATGATCTACTTTTAACAGAATAACAAGAAAAATAGATAAATGAACACAACACAAGAATTTACGTGGAAAACTCCAAAAACAGGAGAAAAACCACCAGACCCAGAGAAGAAAATACATTATGTGAAAAATTGTTACAGTCACACAATTTTTCTCCCCACCTCAACGACACCCACAAAAACTTTTTCCACTAGTAAAACTCTAACTTTCACCTCTCTTCTTTTTACATACAAAAAAGGACAACAGAGGAATTTTACTAAAGTCAAAAGTTACTAGATAAGTTTCTGACTGGTGTGTTTAAACCAAGGAGCCCACGCCTTATTTTATAAGGCTTGAGGCTGCCTGCTCTCCCACTCCTTTCTCACGTGGGATTAAGGAGCAAAACCCAACAGTGGCTTCAAAGGGTTGCACGTCTTCCTGGAATTCTTATGCAGATCTGCGAAGGAGCTTATGGGGTCTTCTAAAGAAAGATAAGCTTGGTTTTCCTTACATCCGCAATGGCTAACTCATTTATTTGATTTTGGGTTATTTGGTTCCCGTAAAGGTTTAATTCATGTTATTTCATTGTTTTGTAAATTTTGAGAATAAAGTTTATGATAAGTGGAAACTCTGGAGGTTCCGTCCTTTTTCTAACCAAAGAGAAAAACATAACTAAGACGGTATAGTCAGGGCCGCTTAATCATAAGGCCATTTAGGCCCTTGTCGAAAGTCCCATCTTATATAAGTCCATCAAAAATAAAAATAAAAGTAATCAGATATATATTTTTGAGTTATTTTTTTAAAAAATAAAAAATCATCTCATTAAATAAAATTTAAATAATTTGTATATTTTTTAATGTGTACAAGGTCTCATAACACTAAATTTAATATTTAATACAACAAATTATTTGTATTTTTAAATAATTTTATTAAGATTATGCTAAATTAAAGTACAAAATTTGTATTAAGACCTCGTTTCAAATAAATTATCTTATTAAATATAAAATTAAAAAAATATATTTAAATAATTAAATAAAATCTCATTTTATTTTCATATAATAATTTATATTTTATTATATTATATATAATGATGAATGACTCACTTAAATTTTGCCTTAAGCCTTATATATATTGAGCTGCCCTGGGTATGGCAGTATTTTCTTGTTGTGTTACAACACATTGATAAAATTGATTAAGCTATAATATTATAATGATTTTTTGCACTTTCATTTGATATCAATTACACTTTTCCTACTAATAACTGAGTGATTTAGGCTTTGATAATTCAACTTTAACTCAATCGATAAAAGACTAATTCTTATGATCTTTAATCTATGATTTATTACGTGCAATTGATAAGACTTATTTATTATATAATTCATAGAATTGAATTAGATGAAATTTACTTTCAGATTTGGGCCATTGCACCGAATGGAACTTCATGGATTTAATTTCCATTAAGAAGGAATTTAAATCTCAGCTAAAAGGCACCTGCACTTTAATTGCACAACTCTAAGTCCACGCAAAAGCCCCCACCGATTGATGTAATTTGCTGCACCAATTGGTCACGCCATGCTCAGATTCTTCTAGCTGCCTGCAATATAACATGCTTCAAAATTCCTGCACCTTAAAGCAAATATACGGAAGTCGAGTTCCTACATCGAAGCAACTTAGCACAGCCCTTGCACTGAATGCTCACACCTGCCCCTGCATGTGTCATCCAACTGCAAGCATCTCGAGCCACCAGGTCTGACACCGACTCATGGACTGCATATCCTACATACATATGTTCGTGAGTTAAAGTCATGCACCAATGGGCAATATACAGCTTCAAGCAGCTCCTGCCCCTGTCCCAAATGCACCCCTGCACAAGCTAAAAAGGAAACACATAGCAGCTAACTTACCTTTTGTGGACACACGGCAGCTGCTAGCAGCGAAAGGAATGGAGAAATATTCTCCAATCGGAAGCAGCAGCAAACCTGGCAGCAAGGAAAGACATGGGGAGAGAAGGAAAAAAGCAACTTGGGTTTTTCTTCAGGTTTCATAGACCAGTTTCTTGGCCGAACTCTGGAGATTGCCCTTATTTTTGGGTTTTTTGTTTGGAGGAGTTTTATAGACTGGTTTCTCCAACCAAGCACCCTCTGAAGTTGCCCCTGTTTTTGCTTTTGATTTTTTAGTTTTGTTCACATAAAATAATTTGTAAGCACACAAAATCGTAACAAGTAATAAAGTGTTTTATAGAAAACAGACGTCGAACCCACAAGAATTAACTATGTTACTAAATACCAAAATTCACTAACTTAATTATTATTTGAAAAATCGAAAAACGTTTCTACTATCTAAATTAAATTAAACTACTTAATAAAAATAAATCTACGAATAAAAAGTAACTAAACTTAAAATCTAAAAGTGTAAAAATATAATAAGAATGGTTTTAGAGTGGTTGATTTCACCTAGCAAATCCCATACATTTTATTCTTCTTAATTATTAAATTTCAATAATCCCACATTGATGATTAAAAATTCCTTAATTATTTAATATCTTCTCTCAAATAATATCAAAAATATCTTCAACTAACAATTCCATATCTTAATGTGAATTTAATTAATTGAAGATTTATTACGTACTTTAAATTTTTTGAAAAATCATAAAGTATCTTTACTTTCGCTCAACAAATAGTGTTTAATTCTAGTACTAAAACTACAAATCACCACTTAGTCTCATTGTAATTCAATTGATCAAATAATAACTCGTAAAAAATTGTAAGCATTAAGAATAAGAATTAAACACTCAATCATAAAAATATCAAAAATAAAATAACTTGGAATATAAATTATGTTTTAATGCTAGACTACATTAATACTCTAGAAAATAAAATTTAGCTCATAATAAAATTAAAAAGAAAAAAAAAATCCATATTTTTTATTGAAATTAGTTTATAAAACATGCAACTTTCCTCTTTATCCCTCAAATCTTTTCTCCTTGAAAAAACTAAAAAAAAAACTCCAATTTTTTGACACTGCCTCTCGGCCTATTCTCTCCAGGTCTGGTCTGCGCTGAACATCGAGTAAATATATATAATGTAGCCCTCCCAAGTCCAAATGAATGCCGTATCATATAAGGGGTTACCATCCGACTGATTTACTAAGTATAAGCCCAGGGCTTATATTTAGTAAATCACTTGCGGGGCTTATATTTAGTAAATCACGTGCGGGTCCATGAGTGATTGAAAGGGTAAAAGTCTTGAAGTTCATCCAACTTTGTTGTGCATGCTGCACATGTGAAGTATTACGCGGCTTTATTCAATTGCCGTAACCCACTATAACTCAGACCATACAGTGCTTCAATTTAAATCCAAAAGCATTATAATCATGCCGGCCCAAAATATAATAATTCTTCTCGTTCTTTTAAACACAAATAAATAACAATAAAAATAAAAATAAAATAAAAAAAATAAAAAAAATAAAAGGAAATTAACAATTTCAATAAGTAAAAAGGCAATAAAATTCATATAAAAATTATACTTATCAAATTCTCCCAAACTTAAATTTTGTTATTTCTTGAACAAAGAAAAAGAAAAAAATAATTAAAACATTTTATTGCTTCAAAGATTGTATAAGATTTATAATTTAAAGGAATCATTCCAAATTAATCAAGTCCAAAAGTTAATTCAAAACTCAACTCTACCACATTATTATTCTCAACATTAATGCATACATATTATTCTCACTTATAACTAGCTTTTCGGATAGTTT
This sequence comes from Platycarya longipes, assembly GCA_036559045.1. Classification (NCBI taxonomy): domain Eukaryota; kingdom Viridiplantae; phylum Streptophyta; class Magnoliopsida; order Fagales; family Juglandaceae; genus Platycarya; species Platycarya longipes. The sequence goes on from CM071802.1 coordinate 43,857,895, forward strand.
TATGCAAACAAGTAAATAAGAATGGATCTCTACAAACTCCATAGGCTTGTTTTTCAAATCACTCTCTATTAATGTAGAATAACATATTACCCAAGATCAATAGGTCTTTATTAGGCTTATGATGTATGGCTAGAGTGAGGGCTATAAAGAAAGGATAGGATTTAAACAAATAAGGCACTCTCACTTCTAAACATATACTCTTCTTAGAGCATTCTCCTTGGAGTTATCAAAATTTTCTTTTAAACTTGTACTTTTTGCACATATATTAAAAAAATCTTATTATATTTAATCAAAAGTGGGGAGAAGAATTGTGGAAAAAGGTCAAAAAATATTTTTTGTCTTCAAAAGTGAATAGTATCATCAAATTTCTTCAAATTTGAAAGAAATTTTGATGATACTATTCACTTTTGAAGACAAAAAGTACTTTTTGACATTTTTTCACAATTCTTTTCCCCACTTTTGATCAACCAAGCTTTTGCTTTATCCCTAAGTGAGAAGAGAAAAACCTTCGTCGAATCGCATCATCTACCACTCTATTGTGTTTAAAAATATCATAAATTTTAAGAAAATTTACAATATGGATACTAGGATCCTCTTGTGACAGCCCCCGAACTGGATAGTTTTTTATATCATTTGAATGATGGTCGGTTTGATCTTAAAATTATTGGCTTGTATGTCTAGCCTCCATATGCTCGATGTAGCCCTATTGACCAAGGGCATGACATAGTCTCTTAGCATCTTGTGTTCCTAATTGGCCATATTAGATAGAGATGTGTTGGCCTATTTCTTCTTCTTTTTCTTGATCTGACATAAGGTTCTTTCAATCTCGAGATCAAAGAGTATATACTTTAATGGTTTAGATCGGGGCATGCACTTTTAGTTCTTGAAAAGAAATAAAACAAATTCAGATGCACTTAATTTAATTTTTTAAAATATAAAATAAAATCCAAAGTAGTAAGCTAGTATTGATATCAATAACAAATAATCAATTTTCAGCAACGGCACCAAAAATTTGTTAACGTAAAATAATCTGTAAGCGCACAGAATTGTAACAAGTAGTAAAGTGTTTTATAGAAAACAGATGTCGAACCCACAGAGCTTAACTATGTTACTGAATACTGAAAGCCACTAAATTAATTACTATTTAAAAAATCAAAAAATAAATGGAACATTTCTACTATCTAAATTAAATTAAACTACTTAACAAAAATGGATCCATGAATAAAAAAAAACTAAACTTAAAATCTAAAAGTGTAAAAATATAATAAGAATGGTTCTAGAGCGATTGATTTTACCTAGCAAATCTCACACAATTTATTCTTCATAATTATTAAATTTCAATAATCCTACTGTTGCCCAGATGACTAACACAAGAGGGGGGTGAATTGGGTTATATTACAAAAATTAACACTTATTAATCAAATACACAATATAAAATATAAACAGAATGTAAAGCAGTAAGAAATGTAAAGAGTAGGGTAAGAGAAAGCAAACTCAGTATTTTTACGAGGTTCAGCCCCATTGCCTACGTCCTCGCCTCAAGCTACCCCTTGAGGATCCCGAATTCACTAGTCAATCTCCTTTAGGTGGAGATAGAAACCTATTACACTTTTGAGCAGCATCGCTCTAAAGAATCCGTGTAGAACACCCTCTACACTTCCAATCACCTCACACTTGGTGATTTAATTATTCCCCGTGTAGAACACCTTCTACACACACAAGAGTTATACGCACCCTCTTACAAATACAAGAGTTGATAGTGGGTAGACTATCAAAGTACACTCCTCAACGAGTGAGATAGAAACAATACAGCACAACCTATATCTCTCTTAACAAGAATAAGAATTAAGGCTCAAAACTTTAGAAAAGAGAGAATGAGAGCTTTGAAGGAATGATGCAAAACTTAGCAATAGATGTGTAAGCTCTTGTGGTCATTTTTGCAAAACTCAAATGAGCTATTTATAGGCAAATGAGTCTTCAATTTCAAATTTGAAAAGATTCCCATGTCCAAGACATCATCATTCACTTTTCAAAAATTTCAAATCAAATCTTTTTACTTTTTGCATGTGACAAAAGGAGCACACTTTACTTTTCAAAAATTTCAAACCTAATATTTTACTTTTTGTATATGACAAAAAGAGCACACTTTACTTTTCAAAATTTTCAAATAAAGACATCTATCTTTTGCATAAGTCAAGAAAAGCATCCACCACTTTTGAAAGTATTCAAATAAAACATGCACATGTGAAAGATGACAATCAATCATCTTAATATTTTCAAAGTTCAAACATTTAATCATGTCATGCACATGTGAAAGATGACAATCAATCATCTTAATATTTTCAAAGTTCAAACCTTTAATCATGTCATGCACATGTGAAAGATGACAATCAATCATCTTTCAAAATTTTTAAATTTAATTTTCAAAATATTCATGCATATGTGGAAAATGTATTTTAATGCTTTATGATAAAATATTGATTTTGAGCCTTAATCCTAATTTCGAATTATTAAGAGATTTACAACATTACTCTATAACTTCAATGTGAACTTGTTCCCTTCTTGCTCATGCTTGGTTCCTTGATGTGCTTGATACTATTGTGTAGATAACTTGAGCTTGAGACTCCTTTATTCTTTGAATTCATTTGTTATCATCAAAATCCATGTGTAGATTTATAATTACATGAAACTTGAAACCTTGTGTTCAACAATCTCCCCCTTTTTGATGATGACAAATACTTGATAGAACCTGAAGCCTGTATTAATACTTAAGCTCCCCCTGAGAATGTGCGTTAGTTTTTCAAGCAAAAATATAAATATAATTCCAAACATATATAACAAGTTTAGCAAATTAAACAATGTTAATGTTCTAGTCTAAAACTTCTCCCCCTTTTGGCATCATTAAAAAGGATCGGCAGTAAGTAAATAGACTGAAGAAAACGGTGCGTTAATAGACACTGTAGATAGTTGAAAAAAGGGAGCCGTCCGTGACCCGACAAGTGCTGCAAGGCCTCGAGGCCTAACTCTATGAATTTAGTGCGGCTGAAGATTTAAACAATCGCCTGATGTTGTTGACAAACGGGATTGAAGGCTCTGAGTTTCTATAAAAAAATGATCCTTTTCACCTATCGGATACAAAAAAAATCGCTTCTTGACCTGAGTTCTGTTTTTCCATAACGATAGAATGGCCGAACAATTCTCTTCCACTAATGTTCCAGACTTGAATCAGGAACCCTTGACGCATCAACCATCAATCTTCTCTCCTGAGGCCGTCAATGCCATGATAGGAGCAGAGAACCGTTTTTCTAGTAAGAAAACTTTTGACAATGTGTGTCCAGTATATCTTGTATTTCTTTTGACTAAATAAGATTTAAAGAGATAATAGTTTGTCTTGTTCTTTATGCTATCTCTATAAAATCAGTTTTAAAGTTCATCCGATTTGCATCGAATCTTATTCTCATCTCTATAACTCATCTGCATTCCTTCAATATTCTCGCTTTAAGTTTTCAATTCTTTTCTCAATGGCTCATTCTTCTAACATTCCTCTAGATCCATCTATGAGGTATTCTACACCTCAATCTCATGTCCTTTCTGCAGCTACCATTGGCGCCATGTTGTAGCAAGAGAATAATAGTTTGGATAATAAGTCAGACTCCGATGCTATCTACGACTTGGTGAGTCTCGGGACTCGCTACTCATCTTCAATTGTTTCTTTTTCCCAGCGGCTACAAGTCAAAAACCATGAGGTTGAAAAGCTTAAAGAACAAATTGTTGTACTTCAACGAATTGTTCAAGAGTCTCACATAAGGGAAGGAATCCTTCGACAGAAGAATAAACAGTTGAAATCTCTATTGGATTCTTCATTCCGCTTGCCAGTTCCCATGGATAGAGATGACATGATATTGTATGAAGAGAATGAGCGTCTTAAACATGAGGCTAAGAACCTCAAGTTTCTGTAGGTCATTTAAGATAATGAAATAAAAGTATCTAGCAGATATTCATGGCATGCATCATTCCTATTTCTCTTCTAATAGTGCATAGTCTATCTTCTGGTAGGGGTTTTGTGAAAATGTCTGCCAATTGATCATGTGTACTAGTGAATTCTAATACAATATCGCCCTTCTGCACATGATTTCTAAGAAAATGATATCTAATTTCAATATGTTTGGTCCGAGAATGTTGTATTGGATTCTTTGAAAGATTTATAGCACTTGTATTATCACATTTGATTGGAATGTGATTGTACATAAGTTTAAAATCCTCAAGTTGTTGCTTCATGTAAAGAACTTGAGCACAACAACTACCTGCAGCAACATATTCTGCCTCAGCAGTAGATAGTGCAACAGAATTTTATTTTTTACTAAACCAGGAAACTAGTGCATGACCTAAGAAGTGACATGCTCCACTAGTGCTTTTTCGATCTATTTTACAGCCAGCATAATCTGCATCTGTGTAGCTAATTAGATCGAAAGATGTGTGCTTAGGGTACCATAACCCTAAGTTAATTGTACCACTAAGATATCTAAGAATGCGCTTAACTGCAATTAAATGTGATTCTTTTGGAGATGATTGAAAGCGTGCACATAAGCACACACTAAACATAATATCTGGTCTACTGGCTGTCAAATATAATAAGCTACCAATCATACATCGATATACCTTCGAGTCAACTGGTTTACCGAATTCATCTTTATCAAGTTTAGTGGATGGGCTCATTGGTGTTCCAGTTTCCTTAGTACCTTCCATCCCAAACTTTTTCAGCAATTCCTTAATATATTTTGATTGATTGATGAATGTCCCACTTTTTGCTTGCTTAATTTGCAATCCGAGAAAGAATGTAAGCTCTCCCATCATGCTCATTTCAAATTCTTCCTGCATAGTCTTAGCAAAAACTTGGCACATATTTTCATTAGTAGCACCGAATATTATATCATCAACATAAATCTGAATCAAAAGAATATCATCATTTTCGTATTTAATGAAAAGAGTTGTATCAATTTTTCCTCTTGAAAAGCCTTTTTCAATCAAGAAACCACTGAGTCTCTCGTACCACGCTCTAGGAGCTTGTTTGAGTCCATATAGTGCTTTTGTGAGTTTAAAAACATGATTTGGAGAAATATGATTTTCAAAACCTGGAGGTTGCTCAACATATACCTCTTCATTTATAAAACCGTTTAAGAAAGCACTTTTAACATCCATTTGAAAAAGTTTGAAATCTTTATAACAAGCATATGCAAGTAGCATTCGAATAGCTTCTAATCTTGCGACTGGTGCATATGTCTCATCATAATCGTTCCTTCTTCTTGATTGAAACCTTGGGCTACAAGTCGAGCCTTATTTCTAGTAATGACTCCGGACTCATCTTTCTTGTTTCTAAAAACCCATTTTGTTCCAATAATAGTATGATTTTTAGGTCTAGGAACAAGTGTCCAAACATCATTTCTTTCAAATTGATTAAGCTCTTCTTGCATAGCTAGAATCCAAGATTCATCAAGAAGTGCTTCATCAATATTTTTAGGTTCAATCTGAGATAGAAAAGCAGTATGATTGCAAATATTTCTAAGAGATGATCGAGTGCTTACACCTCGTGAAGGTTCTCCCAGAATTTGTTCCACTGGATGATCTTTCACAAATTTCTACTGTTTGGTTGCATCTTGTATTAAATTTTGATGATCTTTCCTGATGTCTCCATGTTGGACTTCCTCTATTGTGTTCTCTTTGTTGAGATTGAGACTTTTCGTTTTATTTATACCTCCTGTTTCTTCATCAATAGATTTCTTGGAGAGTAGAGAATTAGATTCATCAAATACTACATGCATAGATTCTTGTACAGTCAAAGTCTTTTTATTGAATACTCTATAAGCTTTACTATTAGTAGAATACCCGAGAAAGATACCTTCATCAGATTTTGCATCAAACTTGCCTAAATTATCCCTGTCATTTAAAATAAAACATTTGCATCCAAATACATGAAAGTAACCAATGTTAGGCTTTTTCTCATTCCAAAGCTCATAGGGGGTTTTATCTAATTTGGACCTTAGCATAACTCTATTTATAACATAACATGCAGTACTTACCGCTTCGGCCCAAAAATAACTAGGCAAGTTGTTCTCATTGAGCATTGTTCTTGCCATCTCTTGAAGAGATCTATTTTTCCTCTCTACTACCCCATTTTGTTGAGGAGTTCGAGGAGCAGAAAAATTATGCACAAAACCATTTTCATCACAAAATGTTTCAATATTTTTATTAACAAACTCTTTTCCCCTATCACTTCGGATACTTGAAATAGTATAACCCTTTTCATTTTGAATTCTCTTGCATAACTTGGTAAAGGCATTATGTGCCTCATCTTTATGAGCAAGAAAGATGACCCAAGTATATCTAGAGAAATCATCAACAATAACAAATGCATAATATTTTCCTCCTAAACTTGCAACTCTATTTGGTCCAAAAAGATCCATGTGTATCAGTTGCAGTGGTCTAGTAGTGGAAATATGTTTCTTGGTTTTAAAAGAAGTTTTTGTTTGTTTACCAAATTGGCATGCATCACAAATTTTGTCTTTAAGAAAATTTGCCTTTGGTAAACCTCTCACAAGATCATTTTTTGAAAGTTTGGAAATAAGTTCCATGTTGGCATGACCTAGTCTTCTATGCCATAACCAATTAGTTTCATTTTGAGCTGAAAAACAAATAGCATCTTGTGAGATAATTTCTTCAAAATCGATTGTATAAACATTGTTACTTCTAAAAGTAATAAAACAAATATTACAATCATGATCATTCAAAATAATGCACTTATCCATTTTGAAAGTAACTGTAAATCCTTTATCACATAATTGACTTATGCTCAAAAGATTATGTTTTAGACCTTCAACAAGTAGAACATCTTCAATTATGAGAGAAGACTCATTACCAATTTTACCTATTCCCACGATCTTCCCTTTTGAGTTGTCTCCAAATGTCACGTGTCCTTCTTCTTTAGATTTAAGATCAAAGAACTTAGTCTTGTCTCCCGTCATGTGTCTTGAACATCCACTATCTAAAAACCATTTATTTTTGTTTGTGGAGGACTTCATGCACACCTATAAAAACAATTAAAATGATTTTTTTTGGTACCCAAGTTCTTTGGGTCCTTTATTTATTAGTATTAGAAGAAACAAGATTTTTAGGTACCCATATGGCCCTAATAGTCATTGTATGTTTTCTTCTAATAGGACAAGCAAGATAATTATGACCATTTCTATTACAAAAATTACAAATAACATGTGACATATATGAAAGACTTGAGTGATTATAATAGTATCCTTTTTTAACAAAATTATTTTTATGAAAAAAATTTTGAATATTGGACTTTGATGTAGAAGGATTAGCAAAGAAATTTTTATAAGATTTGTATTTTTGTTTTGGCATATATCCCAAGCCTGCCTTGTCAAAAACACATCTTTGACTACCAAGAAGTTTTTCAAAATTTCTTTTTCCATTTGTAAAGTTTTCAATAATATTTTCTAAATCAGTTTTCTTTTTCTTCAACTCAAGATTTTCATCTTTCAAAACAATACTTTCTTTTATTAAAATATCAATTTCGTTTATTAAAGAAGAATTTTTCTTTTTCAAAGCAGTATATTTGATACCCAATTTTTCAAATTCCTCATATACTTCTTCTAAAACATTTTGCAATTCTTCATATGAAGGATCTTCAATATTATCAAGATTTGTTACCTCAATGTCATCTTTAGCCATAAGACAAAGATTTGCTGATTCTCCATTGCTTGCTTCACTATCTGAGCTACTTGAATCATCATCCCATGTAGCTTTCATTGCTTTTTTGCCTTTGTTTCGATCTTTCTTTAGCAGAGGACAATCTGACTTGATATGACCAGGCTTATTGCATTTATAACAAATTAAAGTGTCATTTTTACCTGAATCTTTCTTGGAAAACTTTTTGAAGGATTTCCTTGGAGGAGTTTTATTTTTCTTTAAGAACCTCTGAATTCTTCTTGTTATCATCGCAACTTCTTCATCTTTGTCGTCATTTTCCTCATCTTCATCACTTTCACTTTCATGTGGAACAGCTTTAAGTGCCAAGCTCTTCTTTGGCTTTCCTTCTTCTTCTCCTCTTTTCAATGTGTACTCATGGGTGATAAGTGACCCGATGAGTTCATTCACTTCGAGCTTCTTGAGGTCTCTAGCTTCAAGAATCGCTGTCACTTTTGATTCCCAACGTTTTGGTAGAGAGTTGAGAATTTTTCTTACTATCTCCACTTTGGAATAAACTTTGCCAAGAGCTGTCAAGCTGTTTATGATGTTAGTAAAACGAGTGTGCATACTAGAAATAGATTCATCATCATTCATCTTAAACATTTCATATTCATGAGTAAGAATATAAATTTTTGATTCCTTGACTTGAGAAGTTCCTTCATAAGTAACTTCCAAGTTATCCCAAATTTCCTTTGCTGTAGTGCAAGTCATTACTCTATTAAACTCATTACCATTTAGAGCATTAAATAATAAATTCATAGCAGTTAAATTCAAAGTATAAAGTCTATCGTCTTCACGATCAAACTCTTCTTCTTCCTTTTTGACCTTTACTCCATCAACTACTTTTGTTGGAATATAAGGTCCATTTATAATGCATTTTCAGATTTCTCGACCTTGAGCCTGAAGAAATATTCTCATTCTAACTTTCCAGAATGAGTAATTGTCTCCGCAAAAGAGTGGAGGCCGACTGCTAGATTGACCTTCACCAAATGAAGCTGCAATGTTAGCCATAAGATCTTAACTCAAAAGATAGTTAATCTTATAATAGAGCTCTAGCTCTGATACCAATTGTTGCCCAGATGACTAACACAAGAGGGTGGTGAATTGGGTTATATTACAAAAATTAACACTTATTAATCAAATACACAATATAAAATATAAACAGAATGTAAAGCAGTAAGAAATGTAAAGAGTAGGGTAAGAGAAAGCAAACTCAGTATTTTTACGAGGTTCAGCCCCACTGCCTACGTCCTCGCCTCAAGCTACCCCTTGAGGATCCCGAATTCACTAGTCAATCTCCTTTAGGTGGAGATAGAAACCTATTACACTTTTGAGCAGCATCGCTCTAAAGAATCCGTGTAGAACACCCTCTACACTTCCAATCACCTCACACTTGGTGATTTAACTATTCCCCGTGTAGAACACCTTCTACACACACAAGAGTTATACGCACCCTCTTACAAATACAAGAGTTGATAGTGGGTAGACTATCAAAGTACACTCCTCAACGAGTGAGATAGAAACAATACAGCACAACCTATATCTCTCTTAACAAGAACAAGAATTAAGGCTCAAAACTTTAGAAAAGAGAGAATGAGAGCTTTGAAGGAATGATGCAAAACTTAGCAATAGATGTGTAAGCTCTTGTGGTCATTTTTGCAAAACTCAAGTGAGCTATTTATAGGCAAATGAGTCTTCAATTTCAAATTTGAAAAGATTCCCATGTCCAAGACATCATCATTCACTTTTCAAAAATTTCAAATCAAATATTTTTACTTTTTACATGTGACAAAAGGAGCACACTTTACTTTTCAAAAATTTCAAACCTAATATTTTACTTTTTGCATATGACAAAAAGAGCACACTTTACTTTTCAAAATTTTCAAATAAAGACATCTATCTTTTGCATAAGTCAAGAAAAGCATCCACCACTTTTGAAAGTATTCAAATAAAACATGCACATGTGAAAGATGACAATCAATCATCTTAATATTTTCAAAGTTCAAACATTTAATCATGTCATGCACATGTGAAAGATGACAATCAATCATCTTAATATTTTCAAAGTTCAAACCTTTAATCATGTCATGCACATGTGAAAGATGACAATCAATCATCTTTCAAAATTTTTAAATTTAATTTTCAAAATATTCATGCATATGTGGAAAATGTATTTTAATGCTTTATGATAAAATATTAATTTTGAGCCTTAATCCTAATTTCGAATTATTAAGAGATTTACAACATTACTCTATAATTTCAATGTGAACTTGTTCCCTTCTTGCTCATGCTTGGTTCCTTGATGTGCTTGATACTATTGTGTGGATAACTTGAGCTTGAGACTCCTTTATTCTTTGAATTCATTTGTTATCATCAAAATCCATGTGTAGATTTATAATTACATGAAACTTGAAACCTTGTGTTCAACACCTACATTGATGATTAAAAAATTCTTAACTGTTTAATATCTTCTCTCGAATAATATCAAAAATATCTCCAACTAAAAATTCCATATCTCTATACGAATTTAATTAATTGGAGACTCATTACGTACTTTGAATTTTTTGAAAAATCACACTAGTCGCGGTAAAGTATCTCTACTTTCGCTTAACTAATGGTGTTTAATTCTAGAACTACAACCACAAATCACCTCTCGGTCTCATTGTAATTCAATTGATCAAACAATAATTTGTAAAAAATTATAAGCATTAAGAATAATAATTAAACACTCAATCATGAAAATATCAAAAATAAAATAATTCAAAATATAAGCTGTGTTTAATGTTAGACTACATTAATACTCTAATAAATAAAATTTAGTTCATAATAAAATTAAAATGAAAACAAATAAAATCTATATTTTTTATTAGAATCAATTGATAAAATATGTAGCTCTCGTATCTATCATTCAGATCTTCCTCATCAAAAAAATTCAAAAAAAATCTCTAATTTTTGTAACACTGCCTCTCGGTCTATTCTCTCCAGGTCTAGTCTGCGGCGCTGAACATCGGGTAAATATATATAATGCACCGCTCCCAAGTCCTAATGAATGCCGTATCATATGAGGAGTTAACATCCGGCTGCTTTTTGAATTGAAGTGCTATGAAGTGAGGCAATTAGTGGGCTTATATTTAGTAAATCACGTGCGGGTCCATGAGTGATTCAAGAGTAAAAGTCTTGAAGTTCATCCAACTTTGTTGTGCATGCGGCACATGTGAAGTATTACGCGGCTTCATTCAATTGCCGTAACCTAGTAGAACTCAAACCATGCAGTGCTTGAATTTAAATCCTAAAGCACTATAATCATGCCGGCCCAAAATATAATAATTCTTTTCGTTCTCTTAAACACAAATAAATAAATAAAAATAAAATAAAAATAAACTAACAATTTTAATAAGTAAAAAGACAATAAAATTCATATAAAAATCAACTTGGACTGTTTTCTCTTGAAATCATAAACCACTTGTAGCTGGTTTTGAACTCCTTTTCATTAGCTTACCTTGTATTTAGTTTTAGTTTTAGTATCCTTTTGTTGCACTAGCTTGGACTCGATAGTGATGATTTTGGATTCAGTTTACTAACTTGCATTTCGGTAGTTCATACGCTCATTTCAGTTTAGTAATTACTTTGTTTTGTTTGATGCTTTCCATTTTTATATCTTCAGCTTGCTGCTTGTTTTTCATTTCATTTTAGTAGTGCTTATGTTGCAGTTGGTGAGTTACAGTTCGTTACTGATACGTGCATACAAGGGGTCACAGCATCACGTAGAAGAAGCATAGGAACCAGCAAACCGAATATCAAGTTGTTTTTTCTTTCTTGGTTAATGTTTTTCATTATTATGGGACATGTTTTCGAGGTTGCATGTGGTTGCCTATATGGAACCATGAGTTGTTTTGGAAGGGGAGGGAAGGAGTTTTGCAAATACTCGTTTGGTATTCTCAATACCGTGAATTGAGAGAGGGTTGGTTCTGCATCGTGAGTAGAGCATACGGGTGTTCATACCTATCAATTGGTACCAGAGCATCTACGATTCATTTCTTCCGCTATCAATGGTTGATCCAGCAAAGATCAACAAGGTTCATTTGGAGCAACTTGAAGAAGCTGTTTCCGACTTACGTCTCACTATGCAAGAAATGAGTGTAACGAATCAAGCCATTCTCCAGGAGTTGACTAAATCCAACACCTGCTAGTCGAGTCGAAATGATCGTCGTCGTAAGGGGATTCATCGCAAGTCTTCCAAAAGGTCACGGTCGTCTTCTTTGAACTCCGAGGATTCTGAGCCAGTTGATTCTGTTGAGGGTGAGAGTGACATGTCTTCTCCCTTTCAAGCATTTGATACAGATTCAGAGGAGGGTAATGTCAGGGAGAAAGATAAGACCCAGACCCTATGAATGCATTCTCGGGTGAAACTTTATTTTCCACGATTTGTAGGAGAAGACCCCACTGTTTGGCTCGATCATGCGAAACAATATTTTTCTACTCAAGAGATTTAGGGTAAGAAGAAGGTGGTGTTAGCTTCTTTTTATTTAGAAGGTGAGGCAAATCAATGGTGGCAATGGTATAATCGTTCTCACTATGGGAAGACCATTACATGGCATCAGTTTGAGAAAGGAATTCTCCATTGTTTTGGGCCAACAGATTTTGAAGATTATGATGAAGCACTCAATAAGATTTCACAAATAGGCTCTTTCCGGGCGTATTTGCAAGAGTTTGAGAAGTTGGCCAACGAAGTGATGGGGTGGCCAAAGAAAGCCTTCCTTGGTGCTTTTATGGGTGGACTAAAGGCTGAAATAGCAGTTGAGGTGCGAATGTTTCGACCAAAGAGTTTACAAAGGGCTATAGACTTGGCTAAATGTCAAGATGAGAAGTTGCAGAAAACAAAAAAGGTTGTGGGAAATTTTCGTAATACTAACTGTATTTCGAGTCCTACAATTCCAACTACATCCAATCCTACGCCAGTTAGTGTAAAGCCTTTACCAGCTTCGGCAGTGAAGCATTTATCATTTGAGGAGATGAGAGTGAAGCGTGAGAATAATCTTTTTTTTAGCTGTGATGAAAAATTTACCCTTGGCCATAGGTGTCAAGCACATACATGTTTAATTGAGGCAGAAATTCCGTTGGCATTGGAAGCTGAAGGTGTAATAACTAATTTTTTAAGATAAAGCATTTACTTGAAAATATTTTAAATGAATTTATTTGAAGGATATTTTTCCATGAAAATCGGATTTGAGGCTTAGATGCATTCGAAGAAAAATTTTGAATTTACCTTTAGGATTTGTGACAATGTATCAATTAGGAAAATTCAATTTGGATCTAGAAAGAGATAAATTTTTAAAATTTGAGGAAGAAATTCAAGAGGAAGTATTATAACCAAAAATCAAACAGTTGGTGTGCCAAAATAAGTTCTCGAGTTGGTCTGTCGAGTTTGGGTGTAAAGATCATAACTTGTTCATATGAGGTTAAAATGAGGTGATTCTAATTTCTATATAACATTAAGAAGGAGATATAAAACTTTTATGTTTTGGGTTTTTGAAGATAAAAAATTTATAAAGGACCAAATCTGGTGTGAAGTGGACGGACAGAAATATGAGTCAACTGGTAACCGATTTAGATGAGTTGTCTTATGTTCGGCCATGTGACGAAAATTGTGATTGGCTACCAAACTTTATAAGTTCTTTACATGTGTGGGAACATGTGGCAAGTTGATAAGAATTCATATAGAAGCCTTGGTGGGTAAGAAAACAAAGAAAAACAAATGGAGAACTCGGATTGGATGTTCTAGAGTGAGTTTTGACATGTTTTGGTGAATTGATAATATCTCTCTCATATGATCTTGTAATTACGTGATTCAAAATCCTATAGAATCTTAAGAGAATTATCTTAAACTTTCATATTTTGAGTTTTTGAAGAATCTAATTTTATTAAGAACATATGTGGGCTGGAACATGGCTGGCCTTTGGAGAAACCAAGTGGCCGATGCATGCATAGGTGGAAAATTTTCCAGATTTTGCTTCATCCTCTTTCCATGTGTTGGAATCATTTTAGCCATTTATCAAAAGAATTTTTAGGCATCCAAAAGATTAACCATTGGATTAAAACATGACTCACCAAGCCTAAGATTTAGGGGTGATCATGAAACCACAAACCTATAGGACACATCACCTATTCAGTCAAGCAGGGTGGTTGAAGTGCTTAAGCCCTCTTTTCTTGCTCCTCACACATCTTATGCCTATAAATAGATGTATGGGATTCTTGTCTTTTCCCATGAGAGGTACCAGTCGTCCATAGTGAGAAATAGCCAAGAAAAATATACAAAAACTCACTCACAGCACTTAAGTGCCAAGAGAGAGCTAATTGAGGGCATTGGAGAAGCAGTGGTGCAAGACCAGTCATAGACATCCAATCTAACTTTGGGAAAATTTGTAAGTGCATATATTAACTTAATCTTGGTAAATGGTTTGGTAATTGGATTATGTTTGATATTTATTTGAGATTAATCTTTGTTCATGGGTTAAATTGAAATATATTGAAGTTTGGAATGATTTTTGCTATGGAAAAATACTTGGAAAATTATGAGACCTTATAAATATATTCTACGATGTTATTATATGAGAATTATGTGAAAATATGAGGTATTTATTTGGAAAAAATTGATAAACCAACTCTAGGAAATTTCGTGCTTAATAGGGGTATTATTGACAGATTTGACATCTTTCAGTAAATTAGACATAACATGTTAGTGTAATGTTAGAATTGAATGATTAAAGAGTCTATGGAAAGCTAAGAGAAATATATACAACATTTATGTTTTGAGTTTTAAAAGATAAGGACTCAATAAAGGACAAAATTGGGATTGAAGTCAGAATCGAGCTTATCATAGTAAGCATTGACTTTATGAATTGATGTGATGTATATGTATGTGCATGTGATGTATGCTATTATGCAATGTTCTCACATATATATATAGACATAAAATATGCATGCTATAAGTCTAAGTTTATGCGTATGTTGCATTTCGTCACATATATGTGTCGTCATAAGTCATGAAGTCTGTTTTAAGAAAATATGTTAAGAAAATTTTACAAGTGGAAAAATTAATAAGTTAGTCATGTCATGATGGAGACCAGTGATACGCCTGTATGACTGACGTGCCGGCAGAGACCTAAGCTTGTCAATGATACGAAAACTGGAAGGGACCTAAGCCTGTCGATGATATGAAAACCAGTAGGGACTTAGGCTTGTCGATGATACGAAATCCGGTAGGGACCTAAGCCTGTCGGTGACACGAAATAAGTAAGATCTGATAGGGACCTAAGCCTGTCAATGATACGAAATAAGTAAAGACTCACAATATTACGAAAGAAAATAAGAGTTTAAGTATCATAAAGTGGGTTCATGGAGAACATAAGTCTAAGTTATGCATGAGTCACATGAAGCATGCTATAAATGCATACTCTGACTGTCTAGCTTGTATGTGATTATTTTATGATATCTATACTTTTATTAAGTTACGTGTGTACTTACAGATATTTTCAAAGAAATCTCACTCTTGTATATTTCCTTTTTTGGAAATATAAAATTATGTTGTATGATTGATGACTGAGAAAATGGAAGGCCTGATGACTTAAGAAAACTCAGAGGAGTTTAGATGGTCACGAAGTTAGACTAGGTTTTAAGAATAAGTTGTATATATGACAGACAAAACTAACTGGGTTATGTATGTAAGGATACAATGTTATTATAAGAATAGATGATGTAGATATTGTGGTTTTATTTCACCATGTGATCATTAGAAAATTTTTATTCATAACTTTTTCACTGTGATTTGCATTAAATTTCGATAAGTATAGGGGTGAGTAGCCTAGTGTTATTTATCTTGACACTTCAATTTGCGTTGAATTATGAATGTAAATTGGGGACATCACAGAATAGTATCAGAGCAATACGACTTTGGATAAATCCATATTGTCATAAGGAAAAGATCACATGGTAATAAAATAGATGGTTACTCCTATTACTCCATTTTGTGTTCGAATTGCTAACGTTGATAAATTTGAATGTCATCGAGATAGGCTAAGGTCCCGATTTCAATCCAAGGATTTAATTTTGAAACTACTTTATTCAGACTTCCTATCCGGGGTTTGGATCTTGTCTTGGGCTATTAATGGCTGGAAGGGCTGGGATATTTGGGGCATAATTATGCACAACGGTTTATGCAATTTATAGTGGACAATCAAAAATATCTCATTAAGGCCGAATCAGTTGGGCCTTCGAGGGTGGTCGATGCTAATTTGTTATTGCAGGATTGGAAATAGGGTGCCGAGATGTTCTGTCTAACGGCTATTGAGGGTAAAGCCGAATTTCAACAATCTAGAATACCAGTTGTTGCCGATGAAATCAAGCATCTGTTAACAGAATATTCTCAAGTTTTGGAGACCCCAAAAACATTGCCACCAGTGCGTGAATGTGATCATCAAATTTTGTTAAGGATGAGTCTACTCCCATGAATGTGGCTCCTTATTGTTATGCCCATTTCCAAAAAAAGGAGATCGAACATCAAGTTGAGGAAATGTTAGCGACATGGTTGATTTGACCAAGTACGAGTCATTTTTCTTCCCCAGTTTTGCTTGTTAAAAAAAAAAGATGGTACGTGGTGGTTTTGTACATATTATCGAGCTCTGAATGAGGCGACTAGGAAAGATCGTTTCCCAATCCCAACCATTGAGGATATGTTGGATGAGTTGTTTAGTGTGGCTTATTTTTCAAACTTGATTTACGAGCGGGTTATCACCAAATTCGTGTTCATCCTGACGATGTTCACAAAACGGCATTTCAAACTCATCATGGCCATTTCAAATATTTGGTAATGCCCTTCGGATTGTGCAATGCTCCTTCGACTTTTCAAGTCGTTATGAATTCCATAGTTAAGGTGCACTTACGTCACTTTATCTTAGTTTTTTTTATGATATTTTAATTTATAGTAAATCTTGGGTGGATCATCTTGTACATCTTCGGATTGCATTCGATATATTGGTTGCACACTCTTTTTATATAAAGCCATCAAAGTGTATTTTTGGCTAAACTGAAGTCGAGTATCTCGGTCATATTATTACCAAGAAGGGTGTGAGAGTCGATCAACGAAAAATTGAAGCTATGATTCATTGGCCACGACCCAAGACAATTACTGCGTTGCAGGGTTTTCTTGGCCTTACGGGATATTATCATAAGTTTGTGCGACATTATGGTCTTATTGCTTGGCCATTAACTCAATTGTTAAAGAAGGGGCAGTTCAATTCACATAGAATGATGAAACCGAAGATACTTTTAATAATTTGAAAAATGCTATGACTTCTACGCCGGTTTTGGCACTTCCTAATTTTTTGAAAGAGTTTATAATTGAATTAGATGCTTCTGGATTGGGTGTGGGCGCGGTACTTTCTCAGAATGGCAAACCGATTGCTTTCCTTAGTAAGGCAATAGGTCCTGCAAAATTAGCATGGTCTACGTATGAAAAAGAGATGTTGGCCATTTCGGAGGCAATTCAGTTGTGGAGGCCATATTTGTTAGGAAGAAAGTTTAAAATTTGCACTGATCAATGGAGTTTGATTTATTTGCTTGAGTAGCGTATTACTACTCCTGAGCAACAAAAATGGATTGCTAAACTTTTGGGATTTGATTACAAGATTATTTATAAACCGGGGAGAGAAAATAATGCGGCGGATGCATTATCTCGTAGTGGGTGGGAACCTGAACTACATGCCATCTCTGGTCCTATTTGGGAAGTCTAGCATGAATTAAGGGCTGCTACCAAACATGATTCAGTTTTGGGTCCTATTATGCAGCAACTGAAAGATGATCCACTATTTGTAGAGGGCCACGTATTGAAGGATGGTTGTATCATGCGTGTAGGGTGAATTATGGTGCCTGATCTCCAGCTCTTAAGCAATCTCTTTTACATGAGTTTCATGACAGCCTAGTGGGTGGGCATGCTGGCCTTCTTCGCAACTATAAATGTTTGTCTCTTATTTTTAATTGGCGGGGTATGAAACGAGATGTAAGATTACATGTCTAGCAATGTGATTCATGTCAGCGCAACAAATATGGTACCCGCTTTCCTGCTGGCCTACTTGAGCCATTAAGTCTTCCTTCGGGTGTATGGACTGACGTGTCTATGGATTTTATCATTGGTCTCCCTAAGTCAGCCGGCAAAGATGCTATTTTTGTAGTTATTGATCGTCTCACAAAGTATTCCCATTTCATTGCTCTTGCCCATCCTTACAGCGCTAGGGATGTAGCCGATGCTTCTGTTAGAAATATCATTAAGCTTCACGACATTCCTACATCCATCGTTTGTGATCGTGATCGAATTTTTATGAGTCACTTTTGGCGAGAACTTTGCCGATTGCAAGGTACAACATTGCGCACCAGTTCGGCTTATCATCTTGAGACGGATGGCCAGACCAAAGTTGTCAATCGGTGTTTAGAACAATATCTTTGTTGCTTTGTTCATGCAACACTGAAATGTTGGGAAGCTTATCTCGCCTGGGCTGAATTTTCATATAATACTTCTTTCCATAGCTCCTTTCAGATGACACCTTTTGAAGCGTTATATGGTCGTTCACCACCCATTTAGAATTCATATGTTCCAAGTTCTACCGCTGTTGCTGAGGTTGATAGCACTTTGCTTTCTAGAGATGGCATTCTTCACCAACTCAAAGTTAACTTGGACATTACTTGCAATCGGATGAAGCAACAGGCTGATAAAGGGCACTATGAAGAAGTCTTTTCGGTAGGAGATCGGGTCTATTTAAAATTACAGCTGTATTGCCAACACTCTGTTCTTAAACGTCCATATCAAAAGTTGGCCAGAAAGTTTTTCGGTCCTTATGAAATTATTGAACGTATTGGTAATGTTGCTTACCGACTTCAATTGCCTGCTGATGCCAAAATCCATCCTGTCTTTCACGTTGCTCTCTTTAAGCGTCGACTAGGGGACCATGGGGTTGTGCAACCAATTTTACCTCCATATGCTGATGATGGTTTACCATTGTTTCAACCGGATGCTGTTTTGGGTGGACGATGAGTTCAAAGTGTGAGTGGCAGAGTAAAGGAGGTTTTGATTTGTTGGACTACATTACCTGAAGAGGATGCTACGTGGGAGCCCATTTCTACGATTAAAGAGCAGTTTCCAAACTCTTAACTTTGAGGACAAGGTGGGCGAATGATATGAGTATAGAATGGGTCACGACATCACGTAGAAGAAGCACAAGAACTAGCAAACCGAATATTAAGTTGGCTGATTATGTTGCTTGATTCGTGCGGTTTGATCTTATTATCATTTATTGTTTTATTGGCTATTATTCGACTTTTCTCTGTTTGATTGTTTTTTCTTTCTTGGTTAATGTTTTTCATTATTATGGGACATGTTTCCGAGGTTGTATGTGGTTGCCTATTTGGAACCATGAGTTTTTTTGGAAGGGGAGGGAAGGAGTTTTGCAAATAGTCGTTTGGTATTCTCAATACCGTGAATTGAGAGAGGGTTGGTTCTGCACCGTGAGCAGAGCATACGGGTGTTGAGTAGAGCATAGGGGTGTTCATACCTATCAGTTACCCACACATTTAAATCCCTAACTTTTGTTTAGTTTACACTTGTTCCCTACTCATTTACGAGTTGCATGCTAGCCTTGGTTGTTCTGTTTTTCATCATTCGGTGCTTCTAATTTAATCCAGTAGTTGTCCTGTGGCAACCATTTGTTCCGTTATTTTGGTTTTATTTTATTTGTATTTCATAGTTTTGAATAGTGTAATGTTTTTGGGTACTAGATTTAACTTTTAGGAATGGAAAATATTTGGTTTAAGTCTTGCACACGAGGTGTTTGATAAAATGTTCCTTAGAACGTAGACTTCTTAATTTTTCATTTGTCATTTGGAAACGTTGGATTAGATGACGTTAATGGACGTGATTTAGTTTCTCAAGTGAGGATAACCATCATAATTTATTTAACGTACGTTCACAACCCACTCAATGCATGAAAGTGATCGGAGTAGCGTCAAGGCGCATAGAGAAAAAAATGCTTAGATGTTGACCAAATATTCCTGATTCCAAATTTGTGTTTGATACTTTATTTTGTTTCATTTTTCTTGCATAATTTTTAGTGATCATCTACTATCTCAACAAAGAGAACATGACATTTTATAACGTTGGAAAAAAAAAAAATCTTTCTCATTGTGAATATCATTATAGATAGTTTTAGATTATATCTCATTTTATTTTTGATAGTGGAAAGATTTGCATATGAAATTAACCATTCCTTGAGAAAATGACTTAGGGACTTTCCTAATATTACTTGACAACTCTTATATTTGGGAGTTATTTCTAAAACAAATTTTAGAACGAGTCAAATTTTGATGCCGTTGATGGGGAGCTGCGAGTTTAATTCAAATTCTTCCATTATTATTTTTTTATTTTTATTTATTCTTTTGCTTCCTTTAAATTTTTATTTTTATTTTTATTTATTTATTTATTTTATCTTGTCTTTCTTTGTTTTCTTTTAGTAGCATTAGTGTTTACTTTGTGTGGTACTTTAGTTGTTTGGGTATTGTTTTTTTATTAGTGCAATCTATTTTTCTTTTTTAGTGTTTGAGAACATTTCAATTTAGTGGCACTCATGTTTGATGTCTTGGACTACAAACGACACAGGAAGGATTTATTGTGTGAATCATAGTTTAAGTAGTAGTGTGCCAAGTGTTGAGTTGGATTCTAGTTTTGACTCGGGCTGTTGAAAATCATTTCTTTGAAAATATGGCTGAACAACCTCCTAGAACACTTAAGGGTTATCTGCAACCTACACAAACCACACAACCATCTTACATCATTTGCCTGAGCATGCACAAAATCTTAACATCAAGTATGTCATGATGTCTGTGATACCCCAATTTCATGGGATGGAGTCTGAAAATCCATATCAACATTTAAATGATTTTGAGCTTGTATGCACTACATTCATGCATAGGGCGGTCACTGATGAGATGGTTAGGCTATGCATTTTTCCTTTCTCATTAATAGATAAAGCGAAGGTGTGGTTTAACACTCTTAGGCCCAACTCCATTTCTAGTTGGTTTGACATGGAAAAAGAATTCTTACATAAATTTTTTCCTTTACAGAGAACTCAATCATTGCAAGAACAGATAAGCCAATTCATGGAGAGAGCAAATGAGACTTTCCATTCAAGCTGAGAAAGGTTTAAAGAGCTGGTCAACATGTATCCTCACCATGGGTTTGAGTCGTGGCAAGCTAGTGAATTATTTCTATATAGCTTTGACTCCAGAGTCGAATCAATTTGTTCACACCATGTGCATTGGAGAATTTCAGATGAGACTTTCCATTCAAGGTGAGAGGTTTAAAGAGCTGGTCAACATGTGTCCTCACCATGGGTTTGAGTCGTGGCAGCTAGTGAATTATTTCTATACAGCTTTGACTCCAGAGTCGAAGCAATTTGTTCACACCATGTGCATTGGAGAATTTTTCAATAAGCAACCTAAGGATGCTCTCAGTTTCCTTTATTATTTGGCTATGAACGCTCAATAGTGGACTACCAGGGTCGATAGAAAGTCACTTGCGGCTCAACCATTGAGAGCAAAAGGAGATGGAGGGTGACATGAGATAAATGATGATGTTGATGTTCAGGCTCGATTGGCTACTATTATTAGAAGAGTGGAGGTCATGAATTGTCAAAGGAAAAATCAGTGAATAAAGTTCAAGATGTGTGTGCCTTGTGTGCTGACACAAGTCATAAAACTTTGGAGTGTCCCGCTTTGCCAATGTATCAAGATGGTGGTGCACAACAAGCTCAGAGTGTAAATTGGGTGAGCCGACCTTGGAATCCACCAATGTCAAATACATGCACTCTAACATGTGGAACCACCCAAAATTTTCATGGAGAAATGATCATGGCCAAACAAGTCAAGCAGTTGTGCCTTCTCAGAGTAATTTCCAGCAATTTCCCATGACTCAGTATCAGTAGCCTTTCCAACCTCCCAAGAAGACATTGGATGATACAGTTGCTTAGATGGCTGCCACTTTTCAGCAATTTATGGCAAGTCAAAGTGCAACCAACACTCATAATTCTCAGGCCATTAGTGAAATTAGAGGCACCCTAACCAAGATGACGACCACTCTGAGCAACTTGGAGAAGGGTAAATTTCCTGTTCAAGCTCAACCCAACCTGCAAGTGTATAAGTAATCACATGTGCATTCAGTTGAAAATGAAGACATTAAACTAATAAAGGCAGTGATCACACTTAGGAGTGGTAAGCAAGTTGAGTGATTGGACATCCTTGAACAAGTTGAACCAAGGTCGTCAGTGAAAGATGATGAGTGTGAATCTGAGCAACTCCCTGAGGTTTTGAAAGATGTATCGAAGTTACCTAATGTAATAGCCCAAATTTTTAGGATATAATATTTTCTTGAGAATTTATTTTAAGAGATTTGTTGGAAATGATATTTTTATGGAAATAGAATAGGAGACTTAGATGCATTCTAAGGTAAATGTTGGATGGACTTTTGGAATTTTAGCAATGTATCAACTAGAGAAATTCAATTTGGACCTAAAAAGAGATAAATTTTTGAAATTTGAGGAAGAAATTTAAAGGGAAGTGAAAGAACAAAACATCAAACACTTGGTGTGCCAAAATGGATTCTCGGACTAGACCGTCGAGTTTTGGTGTAATAATCATAACTTTTTCATATGAGGTCCAAATAAGGTAATTCTAATTCTTATAAAACCATTAGAGAGATATCTAAAACTTTTATGTTTTGGGTTTTTAAAGATAAGGAATTTATCAAGGACTAAATCTAGTGTGAAGTGGATGGACAGAAATAGGAGTTAACTGGTAACCGACTTAGATGAGTTGTCTTAGGTTCAACCATTTGACGAAAATTGAGATTAGATACCATACTTTCTGAGGTCTTGACATGTGTGAGAAAATGTGGCAAGTTGATAAGAATTCATTTAGAAGACTTGGTGGGTAAGAAAACAAAGGAAAACAAATGGAGATTTCGGATTGGATATTCTCGGGTAAGTTTTGACGTATTTCAGTAAATTAATCATATCTCTTTCATATGATATTGGAATAAAGTGATTAAAAATCCTGTAGAATCCTAAGAGGATGATCTTAAACTTTCATGTTTTGAGTTTTGGAAGAATCTAATTTTATCAATGACGTACTAGGGCTGGAACGTGGCTAATACCTTGGAGAGGCCAAGTGGCCAGATGCACCCATTGGAAGATTTCCTATGATGGTGTTTTGTCTTCAGCCCCATGTGTTGGAACTCTTTGAGCCCTTGATCAAGATCATTTTATAGGTGGATTAATCTTAACCATGAGATTAAAATATCAGCAAATCCTCATAGGATTAGAAGTGATCATGAAATCACAAGTAAGGGACACCTCACCTATGCAGCCAAATGGAGTTGCTGAAATGCCCAAGCCCTCTTCCCTTGTACCACGCCTCTTATGCCTATAAATAGATGCATGGGCTTCTCTTATTTCCCATGAGAGATACCAGTTGGCCATAGTGAGAAATACCCAAGAGAAATACACAAAAACTCACTCACATCACTTAAGTGCCAAAAGAGAGTTAAGTAAGGGCCTTGGAGAGAAGTGTGGTGCAAAACCAACTCAAGGCTAATCATTTAGCTTTGAAAAAATTTGTAAGTGCATATATTAACTTAATCTTGGCATAAAATAAGTGGTTTAGTGATTGGATTATGTTTGATATTTATTTGAGCTTAATTTGTGTTTATGTGTTAAATTGAAGCCTATTGAGTTTTGGAGTGGTTTTTGCTATGATAAAATGTTAAGAAAATTATGAGATCTTAGGAACATATTCTATGATGATATATTAAGAGGATTATGTGAAAATATGAGGTCTTGATTTGGAAAAAAAATTGATACATCAACCCTAGCAACTTTCAAACTTAAAAGGGTTAAGTTGACAAATTTAACATCCTATGATAAAATGGTTATAACTTATTAGCGTGATATCAGAATTAAATGATTCAAGAGGCTATGGAAAGCTAAGACAGAGATATAAAACTTTTGTGTTTTAAGTTTTACGAGATAAGAAATAAATAAAGGAAAAAAGCTGGATTTAGTTGGCAGAATGAGATTTAGGCAGAAATTTAGCTCGATCCTTGATCAACGTTTGGCTCGAGCGAAATACCCTATTATGTTTGATTTTGAGATTTTTGTTAATTGAAGAGTTTATGATTCAAGTAAAGGAAAATAAGATGTTTAATTTATAAAGTGATTGGTCATCCATGATTTTATGATAATTTGTTATTCAAGTATTATTTGTTATGTTATGACACTATGAGATGATGATAAGGTTAAGGACATGAGAAATGAAAGAAGAAAAGATAAGGCATGGCCCGACCACGGGTAATAATAGTGGCATGGCCCTTCTACGGGTAATAATAGTGGCATGACCCTTCCACGGGTAATAATAGTGGCATGGCCCTTCCAAGGGTAATAATAGTAGCAAGGCCCGACCACGGGTAATAACAGTGGCATGGCTCAACCACGGGTAATAATAATGGATTATGATAAAAGGATATGAAAATGATATGGTTAAGAATGAAAAGTCCATGCATGATATAAGTTTATGTAAGTCCACATAAAAGATAAATTTAATTCATATATGAGTCACATGAATCATGTCATAAACGTATACTCTGATTCTTATA
Organism: Platycarya longipes; assembly: GCA_036559045.1. NCBI lineage: Eukaryota > Viridiplantae > Streptophyta > Magnoliopsida > Fagales > Juglandaceae > Platycarya > Platycarya longipes. The sequence continues at coordinate 43,882,400 of CM071802.1, forward strand.
TGTGACTATTTCACGATGTCTGTGCTTTTATTAAGTTAAATGTGTACTTACTGAGATTTCCCTGGAAATCTCATTCTTGTATGGTTTCTTTTCTTTTGGAATATGATTTTTGTTGCATGGTTGGATGACGGTCATGGGCTAGACCCTAGTTACTCGAGAGACCCGAAGAAACCCTGAGGGTTCCCCGGAGTACTCTCTCTTCATAAAAGTTTATGACTAGTTGGTAGTAATAGGGACCCACACGGGCATGAAGAAAGAGTTTCCCGAAATGAAGAAGGAGCCTAGACTGCTTTAAGTCAAAAGTTTTGATAAATTTGTATTTCGACTGAGAAAACTAACTGAGTTATGCATGTAATGATACAATGATATTTTAAGAATGGATGATATGAATACTAAGGTTTTGTGTGGTTATGTGATCTCTAGAATTTTTATTTTTACTTTTTTACTGCAATTTGCCTCAAATTTCAATAAGTACGGGGGTGAGTAGCCAAGTATTACTTACCCTGACCCTTCAATTTGCGTTGAATTTTGAACGTAAATTGGGGGTGTCACACCTAAGACACATATTGATTCAAGTGGAAACCAAGAATAAGCGATTGAGCTATTGGGTCAGAAGATTGAAGAGTTGAAGAAAGAGTATGTGCCTGTAGCACCATACCCTCAGAGATTATTGTCAGTTACCAAGACTAAACAACAAAAGGAGATTCTGGAGGTGTTCAAGCAAGTGAAAATCAACATCCTACTTTTGGAGGCAATTCAGCAAATTCCCTCCTATGCCAAGGCAGTTGAATGTGAAGAAAAAGGTCTTTTTAACGGAGCAAGTCAGTGTAATAATTCAGCGCGAGACACCTCCCAAGTATAGAGACCTAGGTTCCCCCATAATTGCCGTCATGATTGGGGAATCCCAAATTGCTAGAGCCTTGTTGGATTTGGGGAGTAGTGTGAATTTGTTGCCGTACTCACTTTATGAGCAACTTGATTTGGGGGAATTGAAGGCGACTACACTCATGCTCCAATTAGTCGACAGATCAATTAAAAAGCCAAGAGTAGTAATGAAAGAAGTACTAGTGAAAGTCGACAGCTTCTATTATCCAATGGACTTTGTGATTTTGGATATGTAGTAGTCAAGTGTCAACAGCTTTCAATCTCCTGTCATCCTTGGGAGGCCGTTTCTAGAAACATAAAATGTCTTGATTAATTGTATAAGTGGCGTCCTAAAGCTCACCTTTGGGAACATGACACTTAAGCTGAATGTGTTTAATGCATGATAAATGCCAAATCATCTGGACGACACAAGTGACTTGAATGCTGTAGAGGGTTTGATTCCCTTTATTGATGATGAATATATATTTTCAAAATTTTGAATTTTTGCTTGATGAAAACATTGACTATGCTAATGAAAAATTTCTTGAAGTACTAGATTGTTTTGCAAATTTTTCTTCACCACTTGAGGTGCAAGCCGTAAGTGCAAGATGGCAACCCCAATTTGAGACTTTACCGCCAGTAGACATATTTAAATCTTCAGAGGAAAAAGTCCCCCAATTGGAAGTGAAACCACTTCTTGAAGATTTAAAATATGCATTCCTTGGCCCAGACTAAGGCACATTTCTTGTGGTGATCTCCTCAAGGTTAAACTTAAAGGGAAGGGAACTTCATACCTTATGGCGTCATTTCTGGGCACTCTAAGCATAGGGTCTTTGTGGGCTAGGCTGAGCTGCGAGCTTGGCCTTTGGGCCGGGTATTACATCCATGGCTAAAGATTTTGAATCAGGTCAGTTGATATTATTATCTTTTGAATACGGCTAAAAAAATCTGGTCTCTTCATGACCTCATGCAAGATTACATTTAAATTCAATGTAGGTAGCAACTCCAAAAAATATATCTTATATATATAGAGTTTGAATAGAGTTGCTTGTTTAAATATTATTTTTATAAGAAAAAATGATTTCTTAAAATTTAATTAAAAGAATTAAATATAATTTTTATAAATGTCAAATATAACTATACAATTGTGTCGCATACTAATTGTATCTATTTTACATTGTTTCAAATAGAACAATTACTTATATGTATGACTTGCATTTTTAATATTGTAAATTGACAATGAGATATTTATTGATAAAGTGAACTTTTTTATATGTGCATGCTCTATTTTGCATATATATTTTTTTATACATTTTTAAAATAGTTATATAGTGATTATGTATAATGAACTAGTTAAATTTATAAAATTCAATATAAATAACAGTTCGCGCATTGCGATTATAGACTCGTTAATATTATATCAAAGAATAAGGATAATAGAATACTTTAATAATAAATCAATAACTTCATTATGTAATTTTCAAAATCACTTTAAAGTATTAGGCATTTTTATGCCATGCGTATTGAGAAGTGATAATAATAGACTTAGTATTTAGTAGTTACTACCTCTTGCTACCCCTTTACTACTCTCATAAATCCCTTTATTTTTTTTTACTTAATGATTAAAAAGTGACTATTAGTGAAATTGTATAATTTATATTTTTTTAATGATTAAGGATGTTATTTTATATTTTTTAATGATTAAAGTTGTTAAAAAATACTTAAAAAAAGAAATAAAAATAATAATTTTAAATACACTATTGAATAGTAAAGGAGTTGCATCACTTTATCACTTTTTTTTGAAAGAAAACAAACTGCATTCATTAATAAATGAGTATTATAATTGAACTTGAAATATACATATTTTTTTTTTATATTATTATCTTTACTTATTTTTGCAAAAATAAGTAAAAATTCTGGCCAAGTACATTCGATGTATACGAGAAAACACATATCTCATACTATAGAGCTCCTAATGATCCCAAAAGCCTAAAAAAAAACTACGCAAAATACATTAAGCCTGTGATCAAAACTCACCTCCCCAACTCCAACCCAATATACACCTCCCCAACCCCAACCCAATGTACACCTCCCCAACCCCAACCCAATGTTTCCCAGGAGAACATTTTCATAATTCCCTCCCTTCAGTCTTCCCCAAGCTTGAGCTATCGCCCAAAGCGTTGTTGTTGATTCCTAAAATAGACGCTCCAACTCCCTACTTTTCTTAAATTTTAATTTGGATTCACGCGAGTGACTCATCTTAATTGTAGTGAGTAGTGCTTTAAATTGGTATTCACATCCTCCATATGAGATTCCCACGATATGTTGAACCTCATTATTCTGTGGCAAAATCCAATCCGATGATGATCTAGCTATATTATTTAAGGGAAGAAGAGATACCAGGGGGACAACGTCTTCTCCCGAAACACCGTGTCCTATGCCTTTATCCTTGCAAGGCACCAACGACAAATCCTTAGTCAAATCTTGAGTCGCCTCAACAACTCCAATGGTATTTTCCATTGAAGATTCTGGGTTGACAGCAAGTCCTTTCACCTCTGGTGACCCTATGGAGCAACTTCGATGGATGCTAAATCTCTTTCAGATCTCGGCATTACATCAATTTTTTTCAACTATGACGTGGAAGCCATAATTTTTTCAGGACTGATTAAGTGTGCAACACCGTCTATCGATATTTCCTAAATCACCTATAGCAAAGGGCATTCCATTACGGATATTTCAATACCAATGCCTGTAGTCGAACCCACTTCAAATAACCACACTTTTCTTGTTTTGGTTAGGGATAGGGATGAACCCAATTTTTCGTTTTCCTTTATTTGAGCTTAAAGGATTCGGGCCTATCAGAAACTTGTTTCTTACAACCATGTTGCCTCTAATTGAAAGCAAATCTATCTTCGTGGATAAAAGAGCGATCGTTGCCTTCACTTCGCCAAGCTAGTTTTCCATCTCCTTTAATATTTTATGCATCCCAACAAGCTGGTCTTGAGATTGTGTGATCAGTATACCACTTACACAGTTTCACTCACAGTGAGTCACCGAAGCTTGACCCGAATTCAAAACATCTGCATATTGCATCACCACTTTGGTTGTGCTTGGGTCTTTTTGTTTCAACTCCAAGTTGATGTGCTCATGATCAAATGTCCTCTTTTTCCTTTCTTACCTTGACCCAAAGGTAAAAAATATACGTGCAGCTCTGCGTAACTCAACAACAAACTTCTCCCAACCCTGACCTTCATACCCTTCTGGAATGACTACAACATTCTGTAGGCCTCCTCCACCATGTTAGGTGACAGTTAGATACCTACCATGAATATTAGAGCATTGTTGAGCCACAAATGTTAGATCCTTTTCGCGTAAGTGTTTTGAGAATTCTGAATTTTTTCCCGCCTTTAGAGCTGGTTCCACCGTGGTCACCAGCCATCCTATACCACTATGACCCAAAGCTAGAGACCTCCAACTTCTGCTCTGCTACACAATTTTTAACGAGGACCTCCATACTTTTGGTAAAAACTCAAGAGCCTTAGACTCCACCCAAAAATGAACCATCTCCTCATATTAGTGCAAAGCTTCGTTTCAAATCTTCCCAATCTTCATTCCTTCCCAATCTTCATTCCTAATGAATAGTCATGCAGATATCAAGCACAAAATAAAGGCAAATCTGTTGCAATGAAGAAAACAATTGAAAAAACAATGGGAGAGACTGTCATGGTACTTCCAGCAGACTTGTTGGAATCTGGCGACTCTTTCTATGTCGACGGCACCATTAGTGGCGCTAGAGTAGTGCCAGTAGACTCACTAGAGGTAGGCGACTCTCTCTATGTCAACAAAGGGGAGCCGACAGTGAGAGAACCTCAAAAGACCAGGTTACTAAAGAAAGGACTGACGTCAGATGGCCCTCGATGAAGTCGCTGACACCCGTTGACCTAGTCTAGGACAATGGTGAGAAGTCACACACTGGTTGGGATGGTTTTGTTGACTCTTTACGTAGAACATGGGGAAAATGGTAGATGGCTAGATATGGGTCATTGGAGAAAGGATTGACGCCGGACTGTTTTCAATGAAGTTGTCGGAGTCCGTTGACCTTGTCTATATCGACAGTGAGTTGTCACTCACCAGAAGAGAAGATTCTTTGACAATTTTTAGGAGACTAATTGATTTTTTTTTTTAAAACATATATTCCAAGTCAACTAAATGACGATCTGTAGCTTTTCAGTACACTAAAAGTGATTGATATAGTCTAGCCCTGGTTGCAAACCTCTTAAGAACACTGTCTCAGAGACAGCTCAACTTTGTTCAGGATAGAGTTAACAACACAAAAAAAAAAAAAAAATCCCATCCCATTCTAAGACGATACATGATAAAACCACATCGAACAAAAGTCTAGGGGGAAACACTCAATGAACTAGAGGTCTTAGAGACAATGTGTTTTAAGTTTTATTTAAACAAAATAACAGACAAAATAAAATAATTGGAAAAACCAAAATATAGCAATCCGATTTTCAACCTTGGAGAAAGTTAAAAAATACATGAAAACCACTGCTGTTAGTGGTATGTGGGGTCTATGCGCCACCTCTTGAGAGTAACGAATGGACAGAAGCAAATTGCTGGTGGCCTGGGTCTCTTCGGCGAAGTGCTTGGCAGCTAAAAACTCCAATGGCTAGATTCTACACTATTCGAACAAAGTTTAACTCCCAGTTCAAACCTATTTTTGAGCGTATGAACTCTTTTCCATTCTGGAGACGATATATTTCATCACAGAAGATTGAATTCGAACTGATTGTTATCTGTTTGAATGCATTGAGAACCTCATCCATGTTTTGAGATCAAATTTAAATTTCATCTCAAATAAGTACTTTTAGGGATGAAATTTAATTCATCACTAAAAAAACTAGTCCCTAAAACTAAAATATGACGTAGTTATAATTATATGTATATATTTTAAAGGAAACTAACATCATTTATTTATCAGAGGAACTTACATCCATGACTAGATACATTTTGGAATTTCCCCATATCAAACATGACATCATAAACAAAAATAATGCATTTGGAGCTCTACCAATACGTTGTTTTCTTTAGTGACTTGTTTGGTCTTGAATATTGCTTATACTCTCTACAAGCAAACGTCCAAGAGACACCACTCTCTAATCTAAACAGAGATTCAACCTCACTTTTCATAAAAAGAGAGGACTTGACCTTTACAGACAAACATCCGAAAGACGAACTCATTTTTTATTTTAACTAACAATAAGAAGAAAAAAAGAAGGAGAATGTAAGATGGATGCAAGAAAGACCAACTTCGGTATACTTTGAAATCTCTGATGGCAACATGCTTGTATCTTTTTACTCACAAATGTCAGATCTAAAAGGTTTAAATTTTAATGTTGGCGAGTCCAGTGATTTGGCGTATGTGTTGAGAATAGCTGCCATAAAGGGTGGCACATGAGGACCACACTCAGATGTGAGAGGCGGTAAGAACCATGCACGGTGATTTTTGTAAAATCAGCACTTTCCTCCGAGAAATTTTTGACCAATGAATCTGCTTATCTCGTGTCTTTCGAGAGTTGCTGGAAAGCTGTTAATTTGTCTTTTCGGCCTAAAAAAAGTAAAATAAAACTAAACAAAAGAAATCTTGATAGGTAAGGTGTATGAATGGAGGAAAGAGAGAGTGAGAAAAAGGAGAGGAAGCTAAGGCCTTCTCCCTCCTATATATATATATGTGAGACATCAAGTTTTGTGCATTTTTACTTGTTGTTTTTATTCTTATTGTTGGTGGTTTAATTGATTTTAAAATATTTACTTGAGGTTTATCTTATTTATTATTTTTGGTTTATTTATCTCTTTTTATTTGACTATTATTATTGTTGCTTTATTTATTTTGGTTATTAGTGGTTTGTGAGATATCTAATTTTAGTGTTTTTAGTTATTTAATTTAATTATAATTATTGGTTCTTTCATTTGAATAGTTATCATTATTATTTTGGTTTAATAATTTTAGTTTCATTATAGTTTAAATTGTTGTATTTTATTTAGTTTCAATGAATATTTTATATTATTGGACATTTTTTGATTGGTTCATTGATTTTAACATATTGAATTATTAGAGCTTATTATTTTTATTCTATTTTGTTTGGTGGCATTTTGAAGAGATCTAAAATATTATAATTGTAGAAATCATTTTATAAGCCTGGTTTTAGTTATTAAATTATTGTGGGATTTTAATTACGTTTTAAATCTTTGATTTAAATACATGGCTTTATTCTTTTAAATAATTAATTAGTTTCATTATTTTAATTGAGGAATATTATTATATAAACTAAAGTTAAGTTAAAATAATATTTTATTTGACTTATCTCCATGTTTTAAGTTAAATTGATTTTATATGATTTTAGATTAGTGTTTTGAGTTGACTGATTGTCAGTTGAAGACTCCGAAGTGTCGAGCTTATAAATAGCTGAAGAGGAAGCCAAGCCTCTCACTTTTTACGCTCCCATCTTTTTCTCTTTTTCTCTCCTTTCTCTTCTCTCTCTTCCGTGAGCAGGCCTCCCCTTGAGGCTGTTCGGCTTCTAGCCCGTGACGGTGCCATTGCCGCCCAGCCAGCCTCACCAGGGGTCAACCCTGGACAGCTAATCGCTGGCAAGCACAACCATGCCGGCAATGCCACCGACAGTAGCCCCACGTCCTGCCGGCGAGCCCCCCGAAATGGGTTTCCTCTACTTTGAGCCACCATAGCTTCGTCGTGAGCCACCTCGCTGCCTCACTGCTACCACCACGAGCTTCCCCATCCTCTAGCGAGTAAAACCCACCACCTGTAGCCACCCAGTTCTACTGTTTCTCCTCCATCCAAAATGGGTGTTGCCACCGACGGCCCCAGCCTCTAGTCGCTGTCCACTGCCACCTGAGGCGTTTCCGCCACCACCATCATACTCCCCCATTGATTGAGCTGAATTATTGCATATTTTGTGTATTTAGAACCAATATGTTTTTTGATTATTGCATGATATTTTTATTGGTTTTAAATAGGAAAGATGGTTATGAGGTATAAATCTAAACAATTAAAATTGATGAATAGCATGATTTATGCTTGATTTATTTTATACATGGAGCAGCAACTTGCAAAAAAGATAGATTTGTTTATTGGGATAAAAAATGATTTTTGATTTAGTGTAGTGGCTGACGTTGGCTTTATTTTTAAAACAAGTGATTGGCTTTTGAAAACAAAACTCGCGCACACATGAAACAAAAGAAAAGAAAATAGAAAGTGTGCTTCTGCTTTTTCAAAGCAAGCGGCCTAATGTTTTTATATTCTATTGACAAGGGTAGACTGGTGTAGCCTCTTGAGCAAGAATACATGCAGTAACGGTAGGGGATTAAGCAAGTGTGAGTTTTTGTCCGTTGGGAAGTTCCATGCAATAAGATGGAGAGCTTTTGTCCTTCGGTTTAACAGCGTGACAGTAGGCTTTATACCAAAGCAGTAGGAAGTCTGTTGAAAGGGGCTTCAATGTAACATGCAAGTGAAATTGTCCTGGAGAGAGGTCTTAAGACCGAAAGTCAAAAGTAGCTCATTGGAGGTTGCAATACGCTATGTTATGCAGGTCTATTGAAGTAGCAGCAGACAGAAAAATAAAGCTGAAGAGAATGGGGCATGGGCGTCTGCAATATGCAGAGCTTTTTCTTGGACGGAGCGTTTCTTTCATGTACAGGGCAACATGTAGCTAGGCAGCGTAATGCACAGACAAAACAGCTTTTGGGGGCTTCAACACGCAATAGCAATACAGTAATGGTTCAAGGCAGTTGTCCGCTAGGTTGAAGAAGGGAAAACTCTTGGTCCTTTTGGGTTTTACTTCAAACAAGCAAGCAACAAGGAACACGCGATAAAGCATTGAGGCAGCACCTTTTTGTTGTTTGGACAGAGGCTCTCGGTTCCTTTAAAACACGCAAGATAGCTTTATTTCTAGTGAGAGACACGGGAATAGAGAGGAAAAGAGGAGTAGTATTTTGTAGAGTTTTTATGGAGCCCAAATTGGTGCTGCTCCAGTTTCCACTTACCATCTCTACCTCCGGTTATCTGTTTTTTCTTAGTTTTATGGTTAGAGTAGGAATAGAAGTAGTGTAACTTAATTTTTCGTTCAATTTTCTATTTTTCTATAATTTTTGGAGTGAACTTAAGTGGAAAGAGAGCATGGTAGCAAGGTTGTAGAGTCCTCGAGCCTTTGCCCGACTTTTCTCTTTCACTTGTAGTCTTTATCTCCAACTTTTAATTCTTACTTGTTGAATTTAATGTCATTTACTTTTCTTACACCTTTGAATTTCTGTTAATTAATTTCAGCAATTTTAATATATTGTTTTGCATTTCAATATATCACCTTTCATCATAACATTCAACCCTAAAATTATGAATCTGGTCCACGACCAGTGCTTTTTTTTATTTTTGTTGCACTCTTTTATTCATTGCACATATCACCATTTTTATTTTCTCTTTGTAAATATTTCTACTATTTTATACAAGTTTGATTTTAAAACAACCATCCTTGAGGAAGCGATTTAGGAATTTCTTCCTAATTATTATGCGACACTCTCCTAAACTTAGGATAACCTTTGTGTTGCTCATTTTTGAGTGAATCAAGTTTTTGGCTCCGTTTCCATCGATGGCCCAAGCCTTTAGTTGCCGTCCACCGCCACTTGAGATGTCACCGCCACCACCATCATTGTGATACCCCATATTTACGTGTATTTTTATTGAATGATTATTTAAATTATTATAATTAATAGTTCTGTTGTTTTAAATTAACTGTGTTTTTCATTATTTTATTTGTATTTTATTTTAAGTTGTGGAATTTAAATTGATGTATTTTCTCTATATTAATTAATATTTCGAATTTAAATTACTCTTTAATTTAAATTAATTTATTGCTGGGCTCTAAATATCTTATTTTATTGATATTGAATGGTAGTATTTTCAATTGGCTTTTAATTAATTTATTATGTTTTTCTTCTAGTTGATTTTTATTTCTTCTTCTCTTTTTTTCCTTTCTTTTTCTTTTTCTTTTTTCTTTTTTTTTCTTCTTTTTTCTTTCTTTTTTTTCTTCTTTCTTCTTTCTTTTCTTTCTTCCCCTGCTCCCCCCAGACCCGTGCGCGACATTCCCCCCCCTTCTGTTTTGGCCGTTCAGCCTTAGATAGCCCAGCCACCCACTGCCGGCCGCCACCCTTCACCGCCCTCACTGCCAGCTTCCCCACCCACCGGCGAGTCCATCGGTACCGGAGGTGTCACCTCCGGCCACCCCACCTCCCTCACACGGCACATACCCGAAAATGAGTTCAATGGGTTTTTACCCATTTTTCAACACTGACGCCGATCACCTTGGCCTCCGACCACCACCATTAGACTCCCCACCCTCCGGCGAGCATAACCCACCGTCGGTAGCGACCCCAACTCCTCTCTCTCTCCTCCACCCGAAATGGGTCCTAAAACGAGTATATCCTCGCCGCGCCGCCGTCTGGCCACTGTGCATCTCACCGCCGCCACCAAAAGACCCCTATTGCTCAACTGACCAACCCCTAGCTCAGTTTCCCCAATCGCTGCTCCACCTTCCCTATACGGCCCCAAACCCGAAAATGGGTTTCCACCCTTTTGGAGCCCGATCCGCCACCTTCCGGTGATTGTGCCGCCACACCACTACCTCCATGAGATTCCCCACCCTTCAAAGAGTATCTCCTTCAATTTTTATCCGCTATAAGTACTTTCCAAACGAGCTTTAAGATTTAAATATATTTATGACATCAACAGATTTTGTGTTTGGTCATTGTGAATTTATTAATTGTTGGCTATTGGATGTGTGGTCGTCTGTATTGTGTAATTGAACGCTTGCTTATATGTATGTTGATATTGGGATTTTAATGTGAGCTGTGATTTCTAGATTTATGAATTTTAATGGTTTTTGGCTGAGTCATAACGGGGACGACGATACGTAACGCCCGTTGTGATCAGTGTGTGTGTGGATGACATAATGAGGATGGCGATATGTAACGCCCATTATGGTCATTGGATGTGTATTTCATATCGAGGAAGGCGATACATAATGCTCGGTATGAAATGAATGTGTAGGAATCATATTGGGGACGGGAATACGTAACGCCCATTATGATTGATAGTGTGTGGATGACATAATGTGGACGGTGATACGTAACGCTCATTATGGTCTTTGGGTGTGTATTTCATATCGAAGACGGCGATACGTAAAGCCCAGTATGAAATGAGTTTGGGAATCATAATGGGGACGGCGATACGTAATGCCTGGTATGAAATGAGTGGGAATCATAATGGGGACGGCGATACGTAATGCCCATTATGATTGGTGATGTGTGTTTATCATATCGAGGACGGTGATACGTAACGCCCAGTATGATTGGATTTGCAGATATTATTTTCTGGGAATGATGGATGTTTAGGCCATTTTCTGGGAAAGTTGGGAGTTTTAATTACTGGTTTTACGTAGACCATTTTCTGGGAAATTGGTTGTGATTTTAATGGATTTATGGTCATCATTTTTAGGGAAAATGATGGATGAGTTTATTGAGGTTTATCTTGGAATTTTGAAGTATGTCGTTTTTTTATTTATTTTGAGGGTGACAATTTTAAGCTTCATGCATACGGTGTCCTGTTCATGCGTAGTGTTGTTTCATGAATGTATTTCTGTCTTTTGGTTTGTTTGGGTTGTACTTACCTGCGATGTCATTTTTAGCGTCGTAGTTTTTGGATGCAGATTTTGAAAAGGCTGAGCCTGAGGAGACGGCTCCGCCGTTGATGTACTGTTATTATAAATTGTGATCTTGGAAAATTATTTTCCCCTTTTTAAAAATATGTATTCGTTAAATTGTATTTCGGATGACTGTATTAAACCTCCTATTGGAGAATTTATGTTAAACTGGTTTGTAAAATAACTCTAAAAATTCTGGTACTTAGTTATCGACTTAATTTATTCGCTGCTTTTATTTATGCATGTCATGTGTTCACACTTAGCACATGATGTTCGGGGTGCGTGACCCGTGTTGTCAGTATCCTAACGCCTCGATTCCTATGTTTACTTTAAGGAAAATTTAGGGGCGTCACAGGTGGTATCAGAGCAGTTCGGCTCTAGGTAAATTTGCAAGTTACCTAGAAATTGTACCAGAAAAGTTTTTGTTTAATTGTGTTTGTTTCATTGTTTGGTTATCTTATTTTATTTTATTATTATAATCGTTCTCTAAGTTATTTCTACTAGGTTGTATTGTAAGATTTTAAATATTTGTTTCGGTGTGTTGTGCTTTTTATTTTAATGTGCATTTTATTTATTATCTTCAAAGTCATCTTAGTTCTGATTGGTTGGTTTGATTTGCTTTATTTCAATTTAATATTTGTTCTATAATGTAATTGGGTAGTAATTCAGATCTTAGTTATTTGATTTTATTTAGTCAAGTTGTTGAACATTTATTTAATTATTTATTTTAATATATGGCCTTCGTTTTATTTAATTTGGAATTTGGATATTTTGGATTAGATTATTATTTTAAATCATTCTTTTTATTGAATCCTATTTTAAATAATTGTATTATGAAATCTCTTGTTTTAGAGTTTATTTAGTTGTGGGTTATTCTGTTGTATTAAGCTTTTATGCATTGATCATATGGATTTGATGTTGTTTTAATTTCATTTCTTGAGTTTCCTACAATAAGGTTATAGATTTTGTTTATTATCCTTTTATTTTAATTATGACTTTTGCCTTTTAAATATTTCTGAAACTTTACGATTTTTTTAGGCAAAGATTTAAAGAAAAATGTTACTTTAGTAATCTTTTTAGAGATGTTTTTTGAGGTAAGTTTTTAAATTTACTATCTTTTTACATTTTTGCTTGTTTTATTTTAAAAATGTACTTATTTATTTCGACAAGTGGATTTGTTTTGGCAACTTGGTAGAATTTATTCATTGACTTATTTATTTATTTATTTTACTTTGGTTTAATTCTTTTAAAAGTTTTAAATCTTAGAGATTTTTATAATAAATCTGTTTCGAGTTAGATTTTGAGGAGAATTTCAAAACTTTATTTGCCATTTTATTTCTCCGTTCTTCTTTTAATTCAATCTCTTTGTTCTATTTAATAAAAGTTTTTGGTGACTTTGTGTTTATTAAGGGAGGTGGACTTATTTTCTCGAATCGCTGGCATTTATGGTATTTATTTAATTATGAAATCTTTTTCCCCTTTCTGTTTTTATATAATATTTATGTGAATTACTTAACTTTTATTTGGTGTTTGGGTATATTATTATATCTTTGTGAGATAGATTCGTTTTGATAATCATGGGTGTTTATGTAATTGTACTTCTTTATTGATGCTTTATATGCTATTTATGTGCATTTCTTGGGTTTTACGTAGTGTTTGGGTATGTTTTAATATTGTTTCGAGGTAGATTTGTCTTGATAATTGTTGGTATCTACTTTATTTATTCATGTTTCTTCATTGGTGTATTTATATACTATCTATCATGGTTTGATTGGGTCTCATTTAGTACTTGGGTTTCTAAGTTCTAATATTGTTTGGAGGAGACGGTTGGAATTATTCTTCAGGTGATTCTTGTAAGTGTTGAATCATTTTCGTTCGTTATATTGTTATGAATTTGTTTTTGGCGTGTTTATGGAAGTAGATGATAATCTGATTCTTTGATGGAGTTTTGGTTTTGTTTGGGGACGCTTGGAGACTTATGTGTAATAATTGTGAGTATAAATTTTGAAGAATGCATGTCTTTGTTTTGTTTTTGGTTGGGAGAGTTAATTGGAGTGTACACTTTAAGCACAATACTTGGCGAATGTAATGGTTAGTAGCCTTGATTGAGGTTATCTTCAGGAATTAGTTACGACTTGAAACCAAATAGGAATTTAAATATTTGAGGCTATTTTTATTTTATTTTATTTGGAGATTGAATGTCTAGTTGGGAGTTGGAATTTTAGGCGTCAACGTTTGGGTGACATAACTAGATTTATGAGTTGATAAAGCATTAAGGTTTGAGAGTGTAATACTTGGTGCTTAGTGATTTTGATTTTCGAATTGCAAGATGTGCGTTGAGGCTTTAGTCATGACGTAGTAGTTGAAGAAGTTAAATATTTGGAAGCCCAAATTTTAGGATGATTTTGAGAAGATTAGTGGGGTGACCTGATATTGGGAGGCTATATTTTCTTTAGGGATTGATCTTAGTTTTGCAAAGTTCTATTTTGATGGTTAACCTGGAAAGTGATAGGATTTTTATGTGATATACGTTGGAGATTAGGTATCAACTATAGTGGTATAATCAAAATTATGAGATATTAAAATTTTAGGATTTGGAGGAGTGGTATAGGATTTCTTGTTAATAGGTGTTGAGCTAATTTTTACTTATGGTGATAATTTATGAGGACTTAATTTGATGCATTTGGAGAGTTTTTAGATTGCGCGCGAAAGCGTGATGTCTTGCAATATAGTTGAATGTTCAAGTTTTGTGTTGATCTTCAGAAATTAGTGGTGACTTGAAATTTGGGATGATACTTGTTAGTGGAGATTTATCTTTTTGGTGTGGTAAATTATGTTTATTGATGGTTAAGTTGGGAACCTAAACTTAGGGAGTTACTTTAGGGTGACAAAAAGTGTTGTATGGAGTTAGTGAACATTAGGATTTTGGGAGATTGTACTAAGGTCCTTGTACATATGGAGTTCAGATTAATTGGCTACCTCAGAGTCTTAGAGATGAAATATTATTTGGAGACTATACGATTATGATGGAATAACATTAATTTGTGTTTGAGGAAAATAAATGATTGTGCTAATACTTGGAGTGAGTATTGAGTTATGTGATAGGTGAACTATTTGAGTTTCTATTAGTTGCTTATTAGTTGCAGCCGAGCGAATTTCGAGGACGAAATTCTTTTTAAGGGAGGGAGGATGTGATACCCCATATTTACATGTATTTTTATTGAAAGATTCTTTAAATTATTATAATTAATAGTTCTGTTGTTTTAAATTAAGTGTGTTTTTCATTATTTTATTTGTATTTTATTTTAAATTGTGGAATTTAAATTGATGTGTTTTCTCTATATTAATTAATATTTCGTATTTAAATTACTTTTTAATTTAAATTAATTTATTGCTGGGTTTTAAATATCTTATTTTATTGATATTGAATAGTAGTATTTTCAATTGCCATCTAATTAATTTATTGTATTTTTCTTCTAGTTGGTTTTTATTTCTTCTTCTCTTTTTTTCTTTTCTTTTTATTTTTTATTTTTTTCTTCTTTCTTCTTTCTTTTCTTTCTTCCCCTGCTCCCCCCAAACTAGTGAGCGACATTCCCCCCCCTCTGTTTTGGCCGTTCGGCCTTAGACAACCCAGCCACCCACCGCCGGCAGCCACCCTTCACCGCCAGCCTTCCCACCCGCCGGCAAGTCCACTGGTACTGGAGGTGTCACCTCCGACCACCCCACCTCCCTCACACGACACATACCTGAAAATGGGTTTAATGGGTTTTTACCTATTTTTCGACGTCGACGCCGACGCCGGTCACCTTGGCCTCCGACCACCACCACTAGACTCCTCACCCTTTAGCGAGCATAACCCACCGTCGGTAGCCACCTCAACTCTTCTCTCTCTCCTCCAACCGAAATGGGTCCTAAAACGAGTATATCCTTGCCGCGCCGCCTGCAGGCCGCCGTGCATCTCACCTCCGCCACCGAAAGATCGCCTTGCTCAGCCGACCAACCCCCAGCTCAGTTTCCCCAATCGTTGCTCCACATTCCCTATACGACCCCAAACTTGAAAATGGGTTTCCACCCTTTTGGAGTCCGATCCGCCACCTTCCAGTGGTTGTACCACCATACCACCACCTCTATGAGATTCCCCTCCCTTCAAAAAGTATCTCCCTAAATTTTGGTGTCAAACAGAACACTATAGCCTAACGTACAAGTGACCGCTACGAACGCTGCAGATTGGCGTTTGCTCAAGGACTTACATTTTTACCCGCTGTAAGTACTTTCCAAACGAGTTTTAAGATTTAAATATATTTATGGCATCAACAGATTTTGTATTTGGTCATTGTTGGAATTTATTAATTGTTGGCTATTGGATGCGTGGTCATTTGCATTGTGTAATTGAACGCTTGTTTATAAGTATGTTGATATTGAGATTTTAATGTAAGCTGTGATTTCTAGATTTATGAATTTTAATGGTTTTTGGCTAAGTCATAATGGGGACGGCGATACGTAACACCCGTTGTGATCAGCATGTGTGTGGATGACATAATGGGGACGACGATACATAACGCTCATTATGGTTATTGGATGTGTATTTCATATCGGGGACGGCGATACGTAACGCCCGGTATGAAATGAGTGTGTAGGAATTATATTGGGGACGGCAATACGTAACGCCCATTATGGTCTTTGGGTGTGTATTTCATATCGGGGACAACGATACGTAACGCCGGGTATGAAATGAGTGTGTGAATCATAATGGGGATGGCGATACGTAACACCCATTATGATTGATGATGTGTGTTTATCATATCGGGGACGGCGATACGTAACGCCCAGTATGATTGGATTTGCGGATATTATTTTCTGGGAATGATGGATGTTTAGGCCATTTTCTGGAAAAGTGGCGGGTTTTAATTACTTTTTACGTGGACCATTTTCTGGGAAATTGGTTGTGGTTTTAATGGATTTATGGTCATCATTTTAAGGAAAAATGATGAATGAGTTTATTGAGGTTTATCTTAGAATTTTGAAGTATGTCGTTTATTTATTTATTTTAAGGGTGACAATTTTAAGTTTCATGCACACGGTGCCCTGTTTATGCGTAGTGTTGTTACATGAATATATTTCTGTCCTTTGATTTGTTTGGGTTGTACTTACCTGCGATGCTATTTTTGGCATCGTAGTTTTTGGATGCAGATTTTGAAGAAGCTGAGCCTGAGGAGACGGCTTCGCCGTTGATGTACTGTTATTATAAATTGTGATCTTGGGAAATTATTTTCCCATTTTTAAAAATATGTATTCGTTAAATTATTTTTCGAATGACTGTATTAAACCTCTTATTAGAGAATTTATGTTAAACTGATTTGTAAAATAACTCTAAAAATTCTGGTACTTAGTTATTGACTTAATTTATCCGCTACTTTTATTTATGCATATCATGTGTTCACACTTAGCACATGACATTGGGGGTGCGTGACCTGTGTTGTCAGTATCCCGACGCCTCGATTCTCGTATTTATTTTAAGGAGAATTTGGGGGCGTCACAATCATGCTCCCCTATCTCAGCCGACCTTCCCCCTAACTCAGCTGCGCCATCCCTGGCCCCACCTCCCTTGTGGAAGTCCAAACCCGAAAATGGGTTTCCACACATTCCAAGCTAGATCTGCCACATTCCG